>JALMGF010000054.1:600000-1167500 GCA_023333645.1 Sceloporus occidentalis | reverse complement strand
ATCACTTTTTTGTTACATATATAATTATGTTAGCATTTTGTGTACATTAACTATGCTTTTATTTAGAAGATATGTTTCTAGCTAGATTACATTGACATTTATCTTGTTTGTTTAGTGAACATACTGACTATTTACACACACTTGCTAGATGCAGCAATGGATGCTGACCAATTCCCTTAAGAGCTAAGAAGCAAGCAGTGCTTCAAATAATACTTTTTTCTCCCTTTTCACAAATATTATTTCACATACATAAATATATATATATACATGGCCAAAAGCATGTGGAAACCTGACAATCACACCTAAGGAGCTTATTGGACATGGGCATTGAATGTGTGCCCCTTGAGCCAAAAGAACATTTGTGAGTTTAGGTACTGATGTTGAATAGGAAGGCCTGGCTCCCAATCAGTGTTCCAATTTATCCCAAAGATGTTTAATTGAGTTAAGGTCGGGGCTCTGTGAATGCCAATCGGGTTCCTCCACACCAAACTCATCTAACCATATCTTGCTGGAACAGGAAAGGGCATTTCCCACATTGGTGGCACAAAGTTCGAAGCATACAATTGTTTAAAGTTTCTTTGTATGTTGTAGTATTAACATTATCGTTCAGTGGAACTAAGGGGCCCAGCCCAAACCCTGAAACACAGCCACAAGACATTATCTCCCCATCAAAGCTTTACAGTAGGCTCTATATATTATGGTAAGTAGCATTCTTCCGACATCTGTCAAACCTAGATTTGTCCATCAAGCTTTTAGATGGTGAAGCAGGATTCATCATTGCAGAGAACGTTCCACCGCTCCTGAGTCCAGTGTCAGTGTGCCTTACACCACTCCAGCCAACGCTTGGCTTTGTGCATAGTGATCTTCGGCTTGTGTAGTTGCTTAGCCATGGAAGCCCATATCATGAAGCTCCTAACACACAGTGCTTGTGTTGGTATTGCTTCCAGATAGAGTTTGAAGCTCTGTAGTGAGTGAGGCCACAGAGGACAGGCAATTTATTCATGCAACACACTTTAGCAGACAGTGGCCCTGCTCTGTGAGTGTCCATGGTAGATTTTGCTGATTGTTACTCCTAGACTCTTCCCCTTCATAATAATAGCACTTACAGTGGATCGGGACATATCTAGCACAGGAGACATTTCGTAAACTGACTTGTGGTGAAGGTGGCATCCTAAGACAGTCCCATCTTTAATGCCACTGACCTCCTCTGTAGAACTCATTTTACTGCCAATGTATAAACTAAACTAGGAGTTTGCAGATGAGTTGAACATTTCAAGCCACCAATTCCAACTGATTCTCCTGCTATAAGGCCTGAAAAGCCCCTACATTATCTATGACCTTCTACAAAAAGACAGAAATGCCAATGTATTCTTCCTGCTACAATTCTTTCAATATAAATGAATAAAGCATAGTTAATGTGCAGAGGTTTCTTGAAGCACAACATTTTTAGTAAGCAATGAGAGTTATACTGGATTGTATACTGAATAGCTCTCATATTTGTGTTTTTAGCATAGTAGATACAATCAAGGGTATCACAAAAAGGTTTGAAGAGTACACATTATTTTATCTTTTATTTTACATTTCCACATTAGTGACAGGAGTTGTGTTTGCTATTTTATGTCTGTTTCCTTTTTTTCAAGTTTAGTGTACCAACACATTATATATTGCTTTCTTTTTTATACAAGTTTATATGTAAAATCCATTTTGCTATTTTAGGTTTATTTCCTAGGTTAGGTTCCACCGCTGGAAAAAATAAACTGGTGTGGCATAATATGACGTGGTGTCTACTAGCGGGCTATTAAAAAACTGAGCACTGACACTCATGGTGCCGTGTAGACTTGCTTTCTGATGCAATTCCCTGTTAACCTCTTGTGTACCAGACCCGGCTATCCTGATTTCGTTAACCCCTCGTGTACCAGACCCGGTGTAACGGGTTCACCAAGAGAGCTGTAGTAACTCCCAGAGATCACTCACATGTATCCTCCTGTTGTCCCCGGAATCACTTCCAGCACCAGCCAGCATGCGCACCTTGGAACCCTGCTATGTGTACCCAATAAGTAGAAACTAGACTTGGGCACCAGGGGGCTCTTTGTCTTCGTGCTCGTCTTCGTCAAAGAAAAAATCTTCATATTTCGCGAATATTCGCCCGTTCCTGTCTTCGTTTTTTCAGGTTAAGGGGTTAATACGGGGTTAACGCGTACCGCAGCAGCTCTGGCGCCAGTAGTTTAAATGTGCGTATCAGCAACTCTATTGGTCGCCAGCAGGGGGCCTCCTGCTGGTGACCAATGAGCTCACTACCATATATATAGCTAATATATTCACGGGCAGAATATTATGCTACTCAGTGTAAAACCAACAGAGGGCAGCATTCTGTCCGAAGATATATTAGCCATATGTGGCAGTGTGTTCATTTTCATTTATTAATTATTTAAATAAAATATATACCCATGATCCGCTGGTCTCCCCGCTGCAACAGTTAAATGTCCGCACTCACGAACATTAATTCTGTCGAACTTGCAAACTCTTTTTTTCTATTTATTTTGGTGTTTTTTTGTATTAAACCATTACACGAAAGGGTCATGGGAATATATTTTATTTGAATAAATCAGAGGTGTCCAAGTTTTTTCTGCAGTGGGCCACTTAATCAGAATTGTATACGTGCGAGGGCCGCACTCATTTTTCACTGTGAGAAAATATGGCCTTTAATAAGATATGCAGATTAAAATAAAGTAAATGACACAAAACCTTTACTTTTCCTCTCACTTATTTCTGGGCCTACAAAGTTTTGTGACTACAAATTCAGGATTCTGGATAAATAAAAATAAAATAGTTCTATTTATTTTAGGCATGCACTAAAATGAAAATTCTGGACCAAAACCGAAAATTTAGGGTTCACTTAAACGAAACCAAAAATGACCCCCCCCCTTTAAAAATAATAAAAAAAATCCCACACTTTTAATAAAAGTAAGTTACACACCAAAATTGTACAAAAAAATTATATATTATGATTGTTAACAGCAATACCCAGATTCCAGCATGTACTGGTTGGCTGGGAATGATAGGAGTGCTGTCAACAATCATATATAAATTAATAGTTATTGTATTTTTTGTCCAATTTTAGTGCGTTAACACACCACAATTGGACAAAAAAAATCTACAATATGACTTGGCATGATAGGAGTGTGATTGCTAACAGCAAACACACTCTTTTTATACCCAGGCAACCAGTAAATGCTGGAACCTAGGCATGACCGGACTGTGACTGCTGTTAGCAGATTGCTGTTAGCAATCACACTCCTATCATCCCAAGTCAGCCAGTACATGCTGGTAAAGGGTGGCTGTAAGTGCAGACCCCATACTGCTGGCAGCATCAATACACAAGGGGGCAGCTAGCCAGGTTTCAGCATGTACTGGCTGACTTGGCATGATAGGGGTGTGATTGCTAACAGCAAACACACTCTTTTTATACCCAGACAACCAGTAAATGCTGGAACCTGGCTAGCCCCCTTGTGTATTGATGTCCCAGCCCCCCCACAACCTTGTGTATTGCCCCCCTTTGTATATTTGTGCCCCCACACATATTGATTTATGTGATGCCCCAGCCAATCCCCTCCCTTGTGTATTGATGCCCCCACCATTTTTGTATTGGCTAATGTGATGCCCAACCAACCTCTTGTCTATTGATGCCCCCACTGCCATGTGTATTACCCCCAGCCACCCCCTATTGATTTTGTAATGCCACCCCTTTTTGTATTATTTAATTTTTGTCCCAAGGGAATACCCCCCTTGAATATGGGTCCACTTTCCTATAAACCCTAGCAATTTTTTTGGTAATACTTACCAAAAAAAATACTTACTGGGTTTTTTTTCCCTGCAGTCCTCCAACGTGACGATCCTCACCCTGTCAGGAGGAACTCTTCTGTGAGCCCTGCGTCTTAAAAGGGGCAGGACAAAGAGCTGAGGCACTGCTGCCACTTGGCAGCATTTGGCCCGCGGGCCGCACTTTGGATACTCTGCACTATGCTAAGCGTGCTATGATTTCAGTTATAAGACTCATGGTGCCCAGTAGAGGTGATCGCTCCACATCAGACAAATGAGTACTTACAGTGTAGTTTACGCTTTCATTTCCTCATGGGTAAAGTACAAAATGTGTGTTCTCGTCTTGTTGAAAGTTAAGCTATAATTCAAATAAATGCTGCATGCGCTTTTCAGTTTGTTTGCTATGGCTGGCCCCCCGATGTATAATTGCTCACACAATTTTATGTTGCCAAGAAACTCTTCTGATGCATTTAAGCTGTCTATGGGTTCTGTTCACCCTGAAAAGAACAACATTGTTTTCAATAAAATGAGAAATTGAGATAATATATCAGGGGTGTCCAACATGCGGCCCGCGAAACCTTGAGATGCGGCCCGCGTGAGATCGGCAGCCAGGATCACAAGAGCCCTGCTTACTTGTGAGAGGGTCTATTCTCTGCTCCAGTCCTGCTTCCTCTGTGGGGAGAACGAGGGAGGCCGCGCCCCCTGCTGAAGTCTGTGAGCGGCATCGAGAGCTGTAGAACAGGTAAGGGGGTGGGGTAGGTTGTGTGAATGAGTATGTCTGATTGAGGGAATGAATCTGTGAATGAATGAATGTGTGTGTGTGATAGCATGGATGTGTAAGTGCTGGAACCTAGGCATGATGGGACTTTGATTGCTGTTAGCAATCACACTCCTATCATGCCAAGTCAGCCAGTACATGCCGAAACCTGGCTAGGTGCCCCCCTTGTGTATTGATGCTGCTAGCAGTATGGGGTCTGCACCAGCACGTACTGGCTGATTTGGGATGATAGGAGTGTGATTGCTAACATCTAACAGCAATCTGCTAACAGCAATCACAGTCCCATCATGCCTAGGTTCCAGTATTTACTGGTTGCCTGGGTATGAAAAGGAGTGTGTTTGCTGTTAGCAATCACACTCCTATCATGCCAAGTCAGCCAGTACATGCTGAAACCTGGCTAGCTGCCCCCCTTGTGTATTGATGCTGCCAGCAGTATGGGGTCTGCACTTACAGCCACCCTGTACCAGCATATATTGGCTGACTTGGCATTATAGGAGTGTGATTGCTAACAGCAATCTGCTAACAGCAATCACAGTCCCATCATGCCTAGGTTCCAGCATTCACTGGTTGCCTGGGTATAAATAGAGTGTGTTTGCTGTTAGCAATCACACTCCTATCATGCCAAGTCATATTGTTGATTTTTTTTTGTCCAATTGTGGTGTGTTACTTTTAATAAAAGCATGGTTACACACTAAAATTGGACAAAAAATACAATGCCCAGCCAACCAGTACATGCTGGAATCTGGGTATGCCTGAGATTGCTGTTAACAATCATAATATATCATTTTTTGTACAATTTTGGTGTGTAACTTACTTTTATTAAAATGTGTGGGGGGTCACTTTCAGTTTCGGCTAAGTGAACCCTGAATTTTCGTTTTTGGTCCCGAATTTTCATTTTAGTGCATCCCTAAACTAAATAGAACTATTTTATTTTTACTTTTCCAGAATCCTGAATTTGTAGGCCCAGAAATCCCAGAAATCAGTGAGAGGAAAAGTAAAGGTTTTGCGTCATTTACTTTATTTTAATGTGCATATCTTATTAAAGGCCATATTTTCTCTCAGTGAAAAATGAGTGCGGCCCTCGCACGCATACAATTCTGATGAAGTGGCCCACTGCAGAAAAAACGTGGACACCCCTGTAATATATTTTCTTTGTATTTAAATGATTCTCCAAAGTAGCCAATTCATGTTTTGCATTGTACTCAGGCCTTTATTTTGGGACAATATTTTATCGCCCATACTGTATTTTAAATTAAATTGTAAACTACATAATAGATGGTAATGGTAATAACAATATTTATGACAAACAAGAAAGGCAATGATAAATCTATGGCAATACACTTGCTACAAGGCTATAGTATCTGGGAGGAAGCAATAATAAATCGACTGCATAGATCATAAAGGCAAACCTTATCAGATGATTAAATGATGCATTTTTCCTCACCCTCTAATTCTGAAACATTAGATGCACTAACCCTCCCCAAACCTAATGATTTAGCATAATTATTTTTTTTCTTTTAATAACTTTTTTTTTCTTTTATAACTAGAACCTGCTAATTCTGTTTGTGCAGAACAATTGTTTTAAAAATATCTATTTCTTAATTAAAATTGCATTGCATTTTACATATGTATATATTTTTTGGGCTATACACCTAGATACCTGCCCCATGATAACAACAGCTTTTTGTCAATTCTCCTGAAAGAAGGAATGATCTCATTCATTCTCCCATTAACATATAAATAGGTGCTTTAAGGAAATTGTTAAAAAAATAGTTTGTTTAATGCTAGGGAGATAAAGTTTCCAGTGCACAGGCAAGGATGTCCCCTTTTGTATACCAAGACATTTTGGACAATGCTATGCTTCCAGCTTTGTGACAACAGTTTATGGAAGGCCATTTTCTATTCCAACATAACTGTGCCCCAGTGCAGAAAGAAAGGTCCATAAAGAGAAGGTTGGATGAGTTTCTGGCATGCACAGAGCCCTGACTTCAGCCCTATCGAACACCTTTGGGATGAACTGGAGCAGAGATTGTGAGCAGTGTTCCCTCTAAGCTGTGCGCTTGTGCGCGCGCACATAGCTTTTTAAGAGAGCGCACACGTCCAAAAATTGTGCGCACAACAGTTTTTCCCCAAAAAAGAAAAAAAATATAATTTTTTTAAAACTTTATGCAGCGCGGATATTGTGCGCACAAAATTTTTGCTCTGTGAAAATTTTTGCACACGAGAAATTTTCTGCGCACGCCAACTAGGAAAAATTAGATGGAACATTGATTGTGAGCCAGGCATTCTCTTCCAAGATCAGTGCCTGACCTCACAAATGCTCTTCTGAATGAATGGGCAAAAAGATTCAAACATTACAAAATCGTGTGGAAAGCCATCCCAGAAGAGTGGAAGTCGTTATAGCTGCAAAGGGGGGGGACCAACTACATAGTAATGTCTATGTATTTAGAATGCAATGTCACAAAAGTCCCTGTTGGTGTAATGGTCAGGTGTCCCAATACTTTTGTCCATATAGTGTAGATAGGAAGGTCATGTACTGATGTCCAAGGAAGGCTTTAAATAGCTTTGGGTTAAAATGTAGTACAGTCCAATTGATTCAGCTCCTTGGTAAGCAATATAGCCATGACCATTCTGGTATTTTGACGTAGTGGCAGGCTAAGAAATATATGGCCATATAGGGTGACATAATCCCCATTACTTATGTAAGAAGAGCTGTGTAAATTGGTGCTATATAAAAAAATAAATAATAGTAATTAACTTTTTATAACCATACAGAAGGCAGATAGATGTCAGGCCTCTTCTGTGTTGTACGAGTGTACTGGGATTGCTATGTGCTGCTGCCCCCTACAGTAAGGAAGGTGTTATTGTTGAAATAGACATGGACATCACATGCCTTATTTTGAAAATTCAAAACAAGTTTATGCCCTCATCAAATTCATGTTTCATTTTTATGCTGGAGTCAATATATGTAGCACTATTAAGGGTTAAAAAAAGCACACACGCACACATACACCAATTCTTTTTCTAAAGTCTTTGATTTGTATGAATAATAATTGTAGCTGAAAATACCTCTTTACAGGGCACGTTAGTATGAAACCAAATATGCCAAAACAAGTTTGTTCACCAAAGATCACAAACCTTCACTGTTTATATGGATGTTGTGTTCTTCCTATAAATAGAACTTCTGAAAAAAAACCATTCTGTTGATTCTTTTTTCCCCTCAAGTTATTTACCACAGGTTCGCTGGGGGAAAGTGTATGCGAGAGTCACATTTCTTTCTGGTACTTGACCAGAATATGGAATGGCATCAAGGGGACAAAACAACAACAAAAAAAAAACATTATACAAAGATAATGTACATTTTCCTTCTAGGGAGATATTTATTTTATTAACAGAATTGAATTGAATAATTAAATATAGGTCGCACCCTTAAAGTTTGGTGCTATTTTAAAGAAAAAATATTTGTAAAGAAAAACTACCTCCATGATGTTGGCTGAGCATCATGTTAAGTGCAGTCAACAGTAAAGCTGCAAATACTAGCTGTGAACTACAATTCCCATGATTCTCAGCCAGCCAGGTGTCCACCATAACGCTGGCTGAGTATCATTGGAAGAGTAATCCACAGCAGCAGAGAATTTTTTAATTAAAAAAGGTCTTTAACTCCTGATGGCGAACCTACGGATTTCCGCTCCCGTTATCTAGGCAGCATCGCAGGGGTTAACAGGAGCGGAAATCCATAGGTTCACCATCAGGAGTTAAAGGGCCATAAGAACAACTTTTGGTCACATGACCCTTTAACTCCTGACGCAGAAGTTGGCCTGGGGAGACCATTGGTCTCTTCTAAAATATTTTTTGAAAAAGCAAAATATTTGAAACATTATGATTCATTTGATTGTGTGTTTTTTATTATTTAGAACAGCCTTCCTCTCTACAGCCTCCCATGTATGCCTCTTGACCCCCTATTTGCCTCTCTGCCCCCCAGATTTGCCTTATAATAGCTATATGCCACTCTGTCTCCCAGATAAGCATTTTAAACCCCTATATACCACTCTGCCCCGAGGTATGCTTTATACACCCCTATATGCCACTCTGCCTCCCTGATATTCATTTGAACCCCTTATATACTACTCTGCCTCCCTGATATTCTTTGAAACTCGACTATGACATGTCTGGTTCTCAAATAAACCATGTCATTCATTTTGACTGTGTCAGCAGCCCAGGAAAGAGAAGAGTCTCCAGTGGACATTGGAAGGCTGATGCCCTTATGTACTTTACTTTCAAGACCTACTCATCTGTTCCCACAGGTGCGGCTTGCTAGCAATTTCCACCAGCGATACTGCCAAAATAGAAAGCTAATGGAAACGGAGTCTTCCATTGTTTTTTTTTTTGTTTTGTTTTTTTTGTTACTTCCGTTCTATAAATATCACATATTAAAAACAAATTCAGTTGAAGAAATAGATTTTATTTTAATGGTACATAATTTCTGCAGGATCTTTCATGGAATTCTTGTCTTCTGCATTTCGCATGCAACCTTTTTCATCAACACTAAAACCAAAAATCATGAAAAGAAAGAAGCAAAAAATGTTTTGGGATAGACAACATACTCTGGTCATCGACTGAGAATTGCTTTTTATGTTGCTATAAACCTGCATGGGATTACATCTCTATTTGTTGATTTAAAAAATACTAAATCAAGGGCTCTGCATGTACTATGTAGAACCCTCTGTCAATTTATCTTCTACAAAAAAAGTTAAATAGAGACTGCAGACATTTAGTAATTGTCACAGCACAGGGTCCCATTACTGCCCGGTACCTGGGGTCCCGCTACAGTTAGCAAAGGAGATGCCGGACGCATACACTGACCCGTTCCCGGTTTTATGCTGTGCGGTTGGAAGCATGACTGTGATGCTGTGTGGCTGTGATGTAAGTTAAGAGGGCAAGGCTAGAGCTTTCTCCGGATTTAAAAATAAAAAAAGCTCTTCTCTGGCACCCTGTTGTGGTCCTTTACAGTGTATTGTAGCCTGTGTTCCTGATCCCAGCATTATTGACCCTTTGCCTGTATTGAATACAGTAGAATAATGTCCTGCTGCTGGTTTTAACAATCACAAACTCCATTTCTCATGTGAGTAGATTAATCACTTAACTGTTAAGGGTGTAGGAAAAAAGCACTGCACTGCGTTTATACAACTGGGTACGAGTTTTCTTAAAGCTATAATGTGCGGTAGTTACTGGCACAAAAACCCAAAAGGTAAAACAGGTTGGTGCACATGGCTATTGCTATGTGAAAGCTTGTCATAAGCACACATTTCCATCACTTTGACATTTGCCACTCCATAAATTGCCCTATTTGTGTCACTGCTGAGGCTCCCTTTACGTATTTGTCACACATTGTAAGCTGTTAGCTCACAGTACCGGCAAGTATGACAATAGGAGACTATGCAAGAACTATGGAGTGAGGCCCTTGAAATATTTCTTGCAAGGGGCCTTCTCTTGATTAATTATTCTCCTTGACACAATCAAAACCTGGGGAAATGCGTGCATGAGATAGATATTGCATTCAAGATAAAATAGGAACACAATGCATTAAATATTCTTTATTAGTATCTATGCCACTTATTTTTGCAGAACACACCTTTTAAAATCCAAGCCCTGAGAAAATTATACCAATTGTATTATTTACAATTAAATGTAACTGAACACTAAATCCTGGATATACTCAGGAAAGAGCTTGACTGAATGTACTCCTAGCGCATCCAAGCTAGAACACGAAGTTCTGAATAACATCAAAACACATAATGAATGCTGCGTGGGTTGTGTCTGCAATATTTTTATGATAACACTTACTGAAATACCATCAGCGACTAAGAGAAATTTAATGAAAAATTAATGCTCGTTTCCTTTCAATCTGCAGATAATCATGGTTAGGTATAAAGATTATAATTTTGCCCAGTGTCCTTCTTTCTAATATTTCACTCCCTGACAACACAGTACACCTAATTCCATATTCCTTTGGATTTTTACACACCAAGCGCATTATTTTACACAAGATTGAAAAGCAGCTGCCACACTCTTGTCTCTTTCCCTTATTTACATTACTCACCAGCCATTTGTCTTATTCCACTTTTGTAAAAAGGCATACATTATCTTCAAGACCTTAAATAACATAACTGGTACAGACCCTTAACCTACCCCCACCATTAAAAAGACATTCCTCCGAATATTCTCCATTAACTACAAAATTTACCCATTGCCTTATCAATTCAACTATTTTAGCATCCAAAGTTTATTTTCAAATGTATCCTTTACTCGCAACCGAATGCTCTTTGTTCTTCTTCAATGGTCACATTTGGTGACAGCGCAACTACATTGATTTTTCACAACTGAATGGTGAATATTTCAGTGGTCACCTTATAAAAAAATGTAACAACATCAAGTCCTACCAATTAGTCAGCATGGTTAGTCCCCTTAGTACTTTGATGTGCATTAACCAATTTACTATGACATTTGAATGGCCAAATGGAAGGTACTGTGTGAACTGCAGACATGGTGATTAAAGCGAGTCAAGAGAGAAAAAGCTTTCTCTTCTAAAATATTTTTTTAAAAAGCAAAATATTTGAAACATTATGATTCATTTGATTGTGTATTTTTTATTATTTAGAACAGCCTTCCTCTCTGCAGCCTCCCATGTATGCCTTTTGACCCCCTATTTGCCTCTCTGCCCCCCAGATTTGCCTTATACTCGCTATATGCCACTCTGTCTCCCAGATATGCATTTAAACCCCAGGGAGGGGGCAGACATGTAAGGCCTCAACATTGAGGCATTACAGCAACACCGTTTAAGCTTGTTTAATGAAAGGACGTGCCAGGCACGTCATTGGTCGTTACCTGACTGCTTGTGTTTGACATGCCTGGGCCGTCATTGGACATTAAGGGGTTAAATACCTGTTACTTATTGCCAACAGGGCCTTTGCATTGGGCTTCTGACTTCTGGTTGTGGCCTGCTTATCTGGCTCCCTGTTTGACAGTTTCTTTTGCTGCTGCTCCTACTCTTGGCCGGTGTTTCCTTTTTGAGGGTTATCCTACCTTGAGAACTATCAAGCCAAGTGCCCTATATCTGGCCTGTGCCAAACACCTCAGACAAAATAATGATGAGAGTAATGGCCCACAAAAGCAGGTGAAAAAAGATGCTGTGCCTTGAAAATATGCATCTTCTACCTATATTTGCTTGTTTAGCACAATTGTCAAATTGTTCACAGGATGATTACTATGGTTTATATGCCATATATAGGTTATCTAATCTAATACTCTGAATTCTTAAGGAACTAATGACTAGATTGATATGTATTTATGTTTCTCATTTTGTAACATGTGTTTTGTATTCCACCAAATCAAAAATATAGTTACTAAATAAATGTTTGGAAAAATGCTGCAGTGTATTAAAATATACAGTGTCACCACATATCCATGTAAAATTGTAAACCAAACTTACTGTAGTATTACAAACCTTCACTAGATGGTGACATTTAATTATTTTTCTAAATCAGAAAGGTTTGTTAGTGTGTATTCACAAGTCATACCAATATGGAAAAATTGAACAGTAAGGTCTCTGCTTGCATTACTTATCCTATTGAGACCATAGAGAAGCTAGCTGTGTCCAAAAGTAAATTTAGCTCCTCGCTGTTTTGGTAAGGTTTGCTTAATTGTTTTATAAGAAAAAAATAAATTTTAAGCTATGAGCAAAAGAAACAAAACAGACAATAATAAGAAAGTCAACACATAAAACTTTTATTTTGACTCATATTACAAACGTAAATAAATACCAAACATTTTTTAGGAAAAAACGATTACATAGGGGACAACAGGATGTTGAGTTACAGATAATTTTTTTATTATGTTTAATAGAGGTACATTACTAAAAAAGAAGGTTGTTTAAAAGCGTGAAGTAGAATTGTATATCACAGGAAAAATCTGAAAAGTTCGTCACATCTTTATATTTTAGGATATTATATATTATTTGTAAAGCACCGGCAAATTACATAGCACCATTACAATAGAGGTGATGACAAATAAACCAAAACATTAAAATTGCCATTAATTTAAGATTAGACACACTGTACAGAAGCAGGGGAGGGCTTTATTCTTGTAATTTGATTATCCTGTCACAACCATAAATCTAGCTTGAAAGGACCAGTAGATTTTCACCCCAAAATCTCTATATTACACAAATGAACAGTATCTCAGGAGTACAGTGACGAGAAAGAGTAAACAAACTATTACCAGCAAATATGTAAGCGAACTCTTGCGAGCATTTATGTATAAATTTGTCTTAAAATATGATCTGAGTTACAATAATAAACATAATCTATTTTAATTAATAGCACACAAATTATTGTATTGTTCTCGTTCATATTCACTACATCATTCAAACATTCACAGTGTGGGTTGAAAAAAGTTTGTGAACCCGTAGGGTAATTACTTCAACAAAAGCTAACTGGAGTCGAGAGTTAGCAAACATGACATGGAAATGAAAGTGTGTTACTTTGACATAAAAAGACACACATTTTTATGTTATTCTCAATGAGCATCTTCTGATGTGAGTCATGCCTCCCAAAAAAATAAAAATAGGAAGACCTACAATCAAAAATTGTTGATTTGCATAAAGCTTTAATGGGTTACAAAGTAATCCCAAAGAGTTTACATATTCATCAGTTACAATTTAGACATTTTTTTTTTAGAAATTCATATGATAGAATACTCAAAGAGGTAAAAAAGAACAGCTAAAGTCTTCAAGGAATTATTGGAACTGGTTAACACCTCTGTTCGTGAGTATACCATACGCCAAACATTGAACAGACATGGAGTCCATGGCAAGACAATACAGAGGAAGCCTCTCCGCGGTGTGAGGTCAGAGTGCCATCCTCCCTATCGACCGCGCAATCCCTGGCACGGAGCTCACTCTGCTAAAACGCTTCCGATATGCCCAACTTACCCGATATGCGTCATCTATCCCGGGCAGACACCACATCTCTAGAGCGTTGACACCCTTTGAAACGCTTGCTGGCCGCGACTCGTTGCTTAGGGGTGGGGTCTCTTCGCTCTACCGTCTGTTGATGGCAGCAGACCTCTCCTCACCGCCGAGGTTTGCTGGCTCCTGGGAGGCCGCCCTGGGTGAGACTCTGACTGAACCACAGTGGGATGGGGTTTGCGCATTGGCACATAAATGCTCAATGGCAACCAGCATGCAGGAGACAGCCTACAAACTGTTGGCGATGTGGTATAGGACCCCTGTGACTCTTGCTAGGTTCTTTCCCGGCAGCGAACCCTCCTGCTGGAGATGCGGCGCGGACCCCGGTACATACCTACATCTTTGGTGGGGCTGCAGCAGTCTCCAACCATTCTGGCAAGGCGTATTTCGAGGCTCGGGGGAAGTGGTGGGTCAGTTGATTCCGCTCTCCCCGTGCCTTGCTCTTCTTCTGCACGGTGGGCCCTCGCGGACCCTGGTTAAAACTACAGTGCTGCGTCATCTTCTCAATGCGGCCCGTAGCTTAATTCCATTATTCTGGAAACGCACAGAGGCCCCTTCCCTGCGCCTTTGGGTATCCCGCGTAGAGGAGATACGAGTCATGGAGGAGCTCATTCATATGTCTAACGATAAAATGGACAAGTACACGGGTGTATGGGCGAGCTGGCTGTCTTATCTGTCGTCCGCCTCGCTGCGGGCTCTTCTCACACAACCCTGAATGCATCCGATTGCGCTTGGATCGTTCCCGCCTACCTTCTTGACTTCATTGTCTATCCCCCATAACCTCACCTGATGTGTTTACCCTTGCCCTCCCCTCCCTCCCTCCTTTTTTTTTTTTTTTTCTTTTCGTCATCCGCTGGATCTAGTCCTTTCACCTCATGAATCGCAGTGCTCCACGGCATGTTATACCCTCGCTTTATCATTGCGCCTGTGACTGATGGTTGGGCTCGTTTTGTATCGCATTGTACCTGTATGTACTGCACCACTCTGAATTCACTTGGACGCTGGCGCTCCATGCAGATTCGCGGTCCGCGACATTTTCATGTTACGACACTACCTGTTCCTATTGGTTATGTAACCTCGTGGTTGACTGTAGTGTATCGAATTGTAATGTTGTAACGCCAGGCAGACCATGGTGCACTGCAGAACGTTATATCCTCCTGTAATGATCACAACAATGACCTATGTTCGTGTCCACCATCGGTCACACAATGGCTGTATGTATCATACCGTACTGTATCATCAATTCTGATGTTGCTCTCCCTCTTAACCCTTTACTTCCTGTACACTTCTTTGTTTGACATGTTAAAACAATAAAAAATTGATTTACCTAAAATACAGAGGAAGCCGCTACTCTTTAACTTAACATTGCTGCATTGGCGGTTGCGGGCACACGTGTGTTTATATATATATATATATATATATATATATATATATATATATATATATATATATATACGATGTCAAAAAATAGAGTATTGCAGAGTATGCGGTGATACCTTTTTTATTGGACTAACATAATATTAAAAAGACAAGCTTTCGAGAGTTATCCTCCCTTCATCAGGTCTGAAGCAATACTTCACCCTTTTACATTATATATATATATATATATATATATATATACACACACACTATAATGGTGCTCTCTCAGTTGGTTCCAGCGTACATGATGTAATAGCCCACAGTGATATTAGGAACTGTGTGTTTTAATATGTATCTAAATCAGGGCTCGACAAATCCCAGACACCAGGTCAAATTTTGTCCTGGCGCCTAGGTGTTTGTCAGCCTGTTAAATCCCCCCAAAATGCCTCCACGCAGTGGCGTCGGCAGGGGGGGGCCAGAGGGGGCCATGGCCCCCCCAACATCATGCTGTGCCCCCCGGTGTGCCCCCCCAATTGAAACGCCGGCTTTTTTTTTTTAATAGACCCGGAGGAGAGAAAGAGAGGCGCCGAGCGGTTGCTGAGGATTAAGTTCTCAGCAACCGTTCGGCGCCTCTCACTCTTCTCCGCGACCGCGAGGCCTCTGCCTTGGTCGCAGTGCCGGCATTTCAAGCCGGGCGCCGGTATATGTCGTCATATCCGGCGCCCGGCAGTGAAGCCGCGCACACTGCAGAACCAGGGATACAGAGACCTCGCGATCTCACCGCTGGATAAGCCCAAGGTAAGTGAACTTCAAAGGGGGGTAGAAAGTTAGGAGGGGGTTAGAGAGTCAGAAGAGGTAGATAGGTATAGATTGGGAGGGAGAGGGGATAGATAGGATAGATTGGGAGGGAGAGGGGGTAGATGGGATAGATATGATAGATAGGGAGGGAGATGGGGGTAGATGGGATAGATAGGGAGGGAGAGGGGGTAGATGGGATAGATTGGGAGGGAGAGGGGGTAGATGGGATAGATTGGGAGGGAGAGGGGGTACATAGGATAGATTGGGAGGGAGAGTAGGTATATAGGGAGGCAGAGGTGGTAGATAGGGAGGAAGAGGGGGTAGATAGGATAGATTGGGAGGGAGAGGGGGTAGATAGGATAGATTAGGAGGGAGAGGTGTTTATGGGACAAACTTGGCGTACGTTCAGCTGTTTGGGGACAAAGTTGACACAATATGTAATTTGGGTGCTGGTCGGGTTTTATGTGGGCAGTGTGGACACCAGGGCTGGCTTTGGGGTGTGTGACCAGTGATCTATGCCTGTAATTTAGGGTGTTTTATCTATACCTTTAATGCAGAGTTTATATGTAATTTCCAATTGATATATACCTGCAAAGCTGGGTTTTGTGTCATTCTGTTCATCTGTATCGGCTATATTTCCATACATTATTTATGTTTACCTGCAAATATAGGATTTGTATGTCTTATTCAGTTGATCAATACCTGGAGTGCTGTTTCCATGTGTTGTTTATTTGATCTATACCTTCAGTGCTGAGTGTACATGTGATTTCCAGTTGATCTATACCTGCAATGCTGGGTTTGTGTGTTCTGTTGGTTTATAACTGCAATGCTATGTTTCCATACATTATTTATGTATACCTGCAAATACAAGTTGTTTTTTTTATATCTCATTTAGTTGCATGTGCTGTTTCCATGTGTTGTTTATTTGATCTATACCTGAACTACAGGGTGTAAGTAAAAGAGCGGTATGGTTTAGTGAATGAGGGGATAAAGGGACTCTGGGGATGATTACAGGGGAGAGGACCTCTCAATGTCACGGTGCAGGACTGACTCTCACGGTCTTTCCCTGATCTGCAGTCAGTGTGGGAAATATTTCTTTTTTTTGTTGTGGTAGCGGAGGGAGTGATTGCATGCAAGGAAGCGTTGAGCGGGGCCCAAGGAAATGCTTGGATATTTTTTCACTATAAAATATATTGGCAGCAGGGGCAAATATTTATATATGTTTTGGCAGCAGGGGCTAATATTTATATATTGGCAACAGGGTCTAATATTAATATATATATATTGGCTGCAGGGGCTAATATTAATATATATAGGAAGCAGGGACCAATACTATATATATCGGCAGCAGGGTCTAATATTAATATATATCGGCAGCAGGGTCCAATATTAATATATACCAGCAGCAGGGGCTAATATTAATATATATATTGGCAGCAGGGGCTAATATATATTGGCAGCAGGAGCTAATATTAACATATATTGGCAGCAGGAGCTAATATTAACATATATTGGCAGCAGGGTCTAGTATTTATATTCATATCGGCAGCAGGGGTTAATATTAATATATATTGGCTGCAGGGGCTAATTATATATATTGGCTGCAGGGACTAATAATATATATTGGCAGTAGGGGCTAATATTAATATATACTGGTAGCAGGGTCAAATATTTATATATATATCAGCAGCAGGGTATAATTTTTTTGTATATCAGCAGCAGGGTATAATATAAGTATATATCCGCAGCAGGGGCTAATATCAACATATATCCCCAGCAGGGGCTAATATCAACATATATCCCCAGCAGGGGTTAATATTAATATATATCAGAAGCAGGGTGTAATATTTCTATATATCGGCAGCAGGGGCTAACTTCAAAGAGATAAGTGCATATTATGTAGTTAAAAATGCACGTCTAACGTGTGTGTGTGTATATATATATATATATATATATATATTGTATATGTACCGTTTTATAATTGGCCCCCCTACTTTGGTCCCTGGCCCCCCATGTGCCCCCTCTAAATATGAAAGCTGGAGACGCCACTGCCTCCACGTCACCACAATCGTGGTGATCGCGGGGGAGCTGCTGCTGTCTGCCCATGTGTCTGGGCAGACCAGCACAGCCACCACGAGCCCGCCCCCCGAGCCAGTGATCACTCCCACGGAGTGATTCTGTAGGCTGAAAACGCGATTGCCGGCAAACCAGCAATTGGTTTTTCAACTGCCACAGACAGCTTCAGGGAAGGGGGTTGTGTGTTGATTGGGTCCCCACACAAGTGTAGGGACCTGACACAACACCCCCCTGCTGCCTGATCGCTCCATGAGAGCGAAAGTGCAGCGTTAACCCCTTCAATGCCGTGATTGCGGCATTTTAGGGGTTAATTCCCGCAGACCAGCAAAAACGAGCCCCCACAAGCCCTTTGATGACTCCTGTAGGCATGGAAGCCTACAGCAGTCATCAGAGACTCCTCCCTGCAATGGCTGGTCTATAGACCAGCAATTGCGTCCCAGCTGCCAGAGGTAGCTTCAGGGATAGGGGAAAGGAGGTGCGGTTAGCAGCGGGGGTTGTCTGCGTCCATCGCGCAGACCTTCCCCGGCTGTCAGAGATCAGAGTTCCCCTCACCGGGGAATGCTCTCTGACAGTCGGGGAAGGTCTGCGCGATGGATGCAGACAACCCCCGCTGCTAACCGCACCTCCTTCCGGCTGAAGCGGACGTTGCCTACGCGAATCGCGTAGACCTCTACATGCTGCCTGGACAACACACCGGGAGTCAGAAGCACCGGTAAGTTTTTTGGGGGGGGTATTAAATGGGGGGCATAAGGCATTTCTGTAGACAGAGTGCTCTATGAAATGCCTTTTAACCCCCTTAATGTCACTCTGCCTCCAGAAATGCATTTTAACCCTCTATACGCCACTCTGCCTCCTGAAATGCCTTATACCTCCCTATATGCCACTCTGCCCCATAATATGCCTTTTAACCTCCTAAATGCCAGAGTGGCATATAGGGGTATAAGGCATTTCTGGAGGCAGAGTGGCACATAGGGGGTCAAAAGACATATCATGGGGCACAGTGGCATTTAGAGGGTTAAAAGGCATATCATGGGGCACAGTGGCATATAGGGGTCTAAGGCATTTATGGGGCAGAGTGACAAGCCTGGGGGGCAAGTTGGAAAATAAAAGGAATTAAATATTTTTCTCAATCATAGCTTTTATTAAAAAAAATAGTTTACATAGTTTACATGAATTAACATTTACTGGTAAAACTTTTTTTCCTATAGGGTCGTCTTATATGCAGGCGTTTTCTTTTTTTCCTAAATTAATATTCAGATTTTGGGGGGTCATCTTATAATTGAGCAAATACGGTATATATTTTTTGGTAATTTTGCATCTTGTTAGTGGGATTTACATAGTCAGCAATGTATTCTGACTTGGTAGTAGGGCAGCAACTCAAAGCTGTGGTGAATCGCACTACCTCTATAGGATGCATGTCTTTAAGACTTGAGCGCCAGGCAGAGGCAGACTGAGATCATCCATGAATTTAAAAAGTGTAAACCAATTTTAATATAATATTAAATAATATTGGCAGCAATTTAAAAATATAAGCAGTTCTAATCATAAATATATAAATAAATAAAATCAATAAATATATTAACTGTAATATAACTGCCTTCACTATATACTGTGCCAGACATTGACAGTGCTACAGCATAGGCCATCACTAAATACTGTGCCAGACATTGACAGTGGTACAAGATAACTGCCATCACTATATACTGAGCCAGACATTGACGGTGGTACAGCATAACTGCCATCACTATATATTGTGCCATACTTTGAAGGTGGTACAGCATAACTGCCATCACTATATACTGAGCCAGAGATTGACAGAGGTACAACATAACTGCCATCACTATATACTGAGTCAGACATTGACGGTGCTACAGCATAACTGCCATCAATATATACTGAGCCAAACATTGACGGTGGTACAGCATAACTGTCATCACTATATAATGTGCCGGACACTGACAGTGGTACCACAATCAGTGCTTGACTCTGTATATAGTGATATAAGTTAAGTTGCACTGTTAAGAAAAGCAGTTGAAAAATACTTAATTAATTCTAATAATAAATATACAAGTACACATATATCTACTATGACATAATTGCCATCACTATATACTGTGCCAGACATTGACGGTGGTACAGCATAACTGACACCACTATATACTGAGCCAGAATTGACGGTGATACAGCATAACTCTAATCACTATATACTGCCATCACTTTACATTGAGCCAGACATTGAGCGTGGTACAAGATAATTGCCATCACTATATATAGAGCCAGACATTGACAGTGGTACATCATAACTGTAATCACTATATTCTGTGCCAGACGTTTACGCTTAACTGCCATTATTTTACACTGAGGCAAACATTGACAGTGGTACAGCATATCTGCCATCACTATATATTGTGCCAGACATTGATGGGGGTACAGAATAACTGCCATCGCTTTACACTGAGCCAAACATTGAGGTGGTACAGCAGAACTGACATTGACAGTGGTACCACAATCAGTGCCTTGCTCAGTACAGTGAAGAAAAAATTATTTGATCCCCTGCTGATTTTGTATGTTTGCCCACTGACAAAGGCATGATCAGTCTATAATTTTAATGGTAGGTTTATTTGAACAGCGAGAGACAGAACAACAAAAAATCCATAATTTCAAATAAATTATAAATTGATTTGCATTTTACTCAGTGAAATAAGAATTTGATCCCCTATTAATCAGCAAGATGTCTGGCTCCCAGGTATCTTTTATACAGGTAACGAGATTAGGAGTACTCTCTTAACCCCTTAAGGACCGGGCTCATTTTTTCTTTTTGTACCCTGTGGGGCCGAGGCTGTTTTAACACTTTTGCGGTGCTTGTGTTCAGCTGTAATTTTCTCCTCACTCATTTAGTGTACCCACGTTATATATTGTTTTTTTCAGGACAAGATGGGCTTTCTTCAGATACCATATGTTTTGATCATATCATCTTATTTACTAAAAAATAAATAAAACATGGTGAAAATTTGAAAAAAAACCCTTTTATGACTTTTCTTTGAAAATTATTTTACTCACCTACAAAAGGAAGTAAAAAAAACTAGCTAAATAGATTCTTCTATTTGTCCTGAGTTTAGAAATACCCAATGTTTTTATGTTTTGTTTTGCTGTATTTTGTAAGTTAGTGGGCAATAAGTACAAGTAGCGTTTTATGATTTCCAAACCTTTTTTTCCAAATCTGGTCATCCTGCCTCCATCTCCTCCCTGGAACATCTTTGAAGCCGGTTAACTCAATTAATCCCCATCAAACCATATATTTTTGAAAAATAGACACCCAGGGTATTTCAAATGCTGGTATTTTAACCCTTTCCATGCACTAATTATACAACCACACTTTGTCAAACTTTGTAATAGTAATTTTTTTTATTTTTCTTTTCATACAAATTGTAATTTAGTTATAAATATAAAGGTCCTGGTGTATGTCACTGTCAAACAACAGCCCAATATGTGTTCAGCAACATCTCCTGAGTATGGTGATAACCCACATGTATAGGTTTGTCAGATTGTTTGGCTGGTAAAAGGCTACTTTTGGGACATGCGTAATTCAGGTGGTCATTTGGTCATTCTGCCTCTATCTCCTCTTTGGAACATCTTTGAAGACGGCTACTTCCATTTACCTCATCAAACCATATATATATATGAAAACTAGACACCACAAAGTATTTCAAATGCTGGTATTTTAACCCTTTTATGCATGAGATTCTACCACCTGCCTTTGCCAAAATTTAATTTTGTATTTTTTTTCCACACAAATTGTACTTCAGGAATGAATTCATAGCTCCTGGTATGCGTCACTATCAAACAACACCCCAATGAGTGTTCAGCAACATCTCCCGAGTGCAGTGATACTCCACACGCATGGGTTTGTCGTGTTGTTTGAGATTTAAAATGCTACATTTGGGAAGTGCGCATTTTTTCTCCATTTTGGTCAGTCTGTACCTATGCCTCGACATCGAGGCATTACAGTAACGCCGTTTAAGCAAAGAAAGTCATCGTTGATCACTTTCTAAGCTTATTTAATGACGGTTCAGGACCGTCAAAGGTCGTTAAGTGACCGTTTTTGCGTGACGGTCCTGAACCGACAAAGGTCGTGACGGGGTTAAAGGGAGTCGTGTAATGTAAAATGTAATGGTAGTGAATCAGGGATGACAACAAGTGAGAAGGATTTGGGAATTGTTACAGGCAACAAACTAGGCAACAATGTGCAATGTCAGTCAGCAGTTGCTAAGGCCAGCAGGGTATTGTCATGTTTATAAATTTGCCCCTTTATAAATCAATGGTAAGACCACACCCTGAATATGCTGTGCAATTTTGGGCACCTATTCTAAAGAAGGATATTATAGCACTGGAAAAAGTGCAGAGGTGGGCTACAAAATTAATAAAAGGTTAATTAATTTAAATCTGTTTAGTTTAGAAAAACGGCGCCTCGGAGAGGATATGATAGCATTTTACAAATATATTCGGGCCAAACCATATAAACCATTGTGTGGAAATCTATTCATAAACAGGACTATGCATAGGACACGTGGTCACGCATTTAGACTGGAAGAAAGGAGATTAAGTCTTAGGCAAAGGAGGGTTTTGTTTACAGTTTTTTACAGTTAGGAGAATAAGGATGTGGAATTCTCCGCCTGCAGAGGTAGTTTTATCAGAGTCTGTACAGAACCTCCTTCCCTCAGCCAGGGCATTCAAAATGTGTCGTGGATGGGTATTCCAACATGACAGTCACCCCCCCACACACACACTTTAGGTCTTTAAAGTGGGAGTGTGGCCGATATTCAGGGTTTCGCGCAGGAATGCGCAGTTCGTGCTGGGCGGGTGTTTATTTTTCATTTTCATTTCTTCCTGCTGTGGGTAAGCAACAGGGTTGGGATCCAGATCCCCCGCAGCGCTGCAAGGGACCTGGATCCTGCTCTCTGGCAGCGCTTAGACAACCTCCACTTCCACTGGGGCTTCTATGGTGGAGCACCGGTGCGTGACATAACCTTCCAGGGCTCCACCATAGAAGCCCCGGCAGAAGTGTTGGCAACAGAGGTTGTCTACGCGTTGTCTTACCAATGCACCCCCAGACTCCCAGGTATCTAGCGGGGCCGGCTGATGGACATCTGCATGTTGCGTGCAGACAACCTCTGCTGCCGGCACCTCCGCCAGTGCTTCTCCGTCATAGAAGCCCCAGCGGAAATGCCGCCAGTGGAGGTTGTCTGCACGCATCATGCAGATGTCCACCAGCCGGCCCTGCTAGACACCTGGGAGTCTGGGGGTGCATTGGTAAGTTGGGGTGGGAGAAGTGGCATTTCAGGGGGGCAGAGTGGCATTTCTGGGGGGTAGAGTGGCACTTCTAGGGGGCATAAAGCATATCTGGGGGGCAGGTGGGAATATCTAGGGGGCATAAAGCATATCAGGGGTTATAAAGCATATTAGGGGCAGAGTGGCATATCAGGGGTTAAAAAGCATATGGCACTTCTAGGGGGCATAAAGCATATCTGGGGGGCAGGTCAGTGGGCAAACGTACAAAATCAGCAGGGAATCAAAACATTTTCCTTCACTGTATATAGTGACAGGCGTTGCGGTGCCCTGTACACCTTAACTCCCATCGCTTTACTCTGAGAGCTCGTTGGTAAGCAATATAGCCATGAAAATTCAGATAGGACTCGTCAAACTTGGGGTACTTTGACGTAGTGGCGGGCTAAGCAATTTATGGCCATATACAGTGGATACACAAAGCCTACACGTCCCTGTTAAAATGCCAGGTTCTTGTGATGGTAAATAATGAGAAAAAGATAAATCATGTCAGAACATGTCAGGTCACCTTTAATGTGACCTATAATGTGAACAATTCAATTGCAACACAAACTGAAATTTTTGAGAGAAAAAAACAAACAAAAAAAAATTACAATAACCTGGTAGCATGAGTGTGCACATCCTCTTATAACTGG
The DNA here is from genome assembly GCA_023333645.1 of Sceloporus occidentalis. Taxonomy (NCBI): domain Eukaryota; kingdom Metazoa; phylum Chordata; class Lepidosauria; order Squamata; family Phrynosomatidae; genus Sceloporus; species Sceloporus occidentalis. Next base: position 1,143,667 of record JALMGF010000054.1, on the reverse strand, counting down.
GGCTGTGGCTGTGTTCAGAATTAACCAATCACATTCAAACCAATGTTAAATAAAAGTCATTACACAGCTGTCATCATTTAAAGTGAGTCTGATTAATCACAAATAAAGGTCAGCTGTTCTAGTAGGATTTACCCAACATTTGCTTAGTTGCATCTCAGAGCAAAAGCCATGGTCCGCAGAGAGCTTCCAAAGCATCAGAGGGATCTCATTGTTTAAATATATCAGTCAGGAGAAGGGTACAAAAGAATTTCATAAGAATTAGATATACCATGGTACACAGCGAAGACAATCATCATCAAGTGGACAAAATACGGCAAAACAGAGACATTACCAAGCACAGGACGTCCCTCCAAAATTGATGAAAAGAGATTGTGAGAAATTGATGCGAGAAGAAAACTGGCCTTAAAAATTAAAGGTACTGCAGGAATTTCTGGCAAGTACTGGCTGTGTGCTACAGGTGACAAAAATCTCCTGTATTCCCCATATTAATGGGCTATGGGTTAGGGTGGCAAGAAGGAACCTTTTCTTACAAAGAAAAACATCCAAGCCTGGCTGAAATTTGCAAAAACAAACATCAAGTCCCCCAAAAGCACATGGGAAAATGTGTTATGGTCTGATAAAACCAAGGTTGAACTTTTTGGCCATAATTCCAAAAGGTATGTTTAGTGCAAAAACAACATTGCACATCACCAAAAGAACACCATACCCTCAGTGAAGCATGGTGGTGGCAGCTTTGGGGCTGTTTTTCTTCATTGTCAAATACCAGTCATGAATTAGTAAAGTCTGGTAATTTTGGCACAAAACCTTCAGGCGTCCGTTAGGAAGAGGAAGTTCACCTTTCAGCATGACAATGGCCAAAACCACACATCCAAATCCACAAAAGCATGACTTCACCAGAAGAAGATTAACGTTTTGGAATGGCGCAGCCAGAGCCCAGACCTGAATCCAACTGAACATCTGTGGGGTGATCTGAAGAGGGCTGTGCACAGGAGATGTCCTTCCAATCTGACAGAGCGCTTTTGCAAAGAAGAGTGGGCAAATATTGCCACGTCAAGATGTGCGATGCTAACAGACTCCTACCCAAAAAGACTAATTGCTGTAATAAAATCAAAAGGTGCTTCAACAAAGTATTAGTTTAAGGGTGTGCACACTTATGCAACAGGTTATTGTGAGTTTTTTTCCCCTTCAAAGATTTCAGTTTGTTTTGCAATTGAATTGTTCACATTATAGGTCACATTAAAGGTGGAAAAAGTTCTGACATGCTTTATCTTTGTCTCATTCTTTAACATCGCAAGAACCAAAAAAGCAGCCGATACAAGTGCCAGTTTTACCCTTTTCAAACTCATCTGGGTTTGTCTGAGTTATTTTTTGATACGATAGGCCAAGATTACCTCCAGCCTTTTTGTACATATTCTATTTTATAATTAGCCAAGTAGCCTGTCTGCTCTTTCAATCCCATGCCAGATCCACAGGGCATTTGAGCAGTGTGTGGCCAGTCTGGGCATCTTTGTTTTAGGTGGTGTGGCCTTTTATGTGACATCACAACCTCTAAACAGTTATTTTTATAGCCCAGTAAGGTACTTAGAAGAATAATGTACTTTAATAACACAACTGAATTTGTAAACGCATTTCTGCTGTTTTTACACAAATAGTTGTAACTTTTAGGGTTTTAGAACACTGGGATACACTCATACCCACTAAACATTTTGAAATGAGGAACATCAGCAGGAATGCGGGGTCTAAAGAGAGACACTTCGGAAGTATGTATTTGTACTTTTGAATACCAACTTCTAACAAAAATCAAGCTAAAACGCAGAATCATATTGTATTCAATCCATAACACACACTCTAATGTCAAAACTGCATACCGGTAATGCCATTATGTCATATTAACCCTTTCATAACCACGAGGGGAACAACACTACCCTCCTTGAATCCGAACGTTAGCAAATTATACAATTCAACTCTGTTAAACCGTTTTTTTTTTTTATATCAATTGACAAGAAGCATTTTAACAGCCTTAGCCTTCGATTCTCAGTAAATCGCATTATCGCGCCTTCTTCCTATACAGCTTTATGAGGCGTTTGCTTACAGGAAGCATTTCTGTTTTAACACCGGAAGAGGAGGAGTTGGTGTGTTATCGTGGGCTCCGTGCGTGTTATTCTGTCACCCTGATGACTTTACGGGTTTATTATGGAGACACACGGGGACCAGCCGAAACTAGATCACCAGGGTCAGGACTGGGGATCAGTGCAGGATCATCCCGAGGGTGCCCAGAGCCGAGGAGATGTGGAGGACAAGATACGTCTGATTAAAGGTGCAGCTTCTCCTTCACTCTCCAATGGACCAGCAGCCAAGGGCAGCAAGCGGCATAGGTTAAGGCTAATGCCTTGTACTGACAGTGGCAGTCTTTGAATAATGTTTGCAAGGCATGACGTCTTGGGTGATCGATGACCAGACGCTTATGTTGCCTCTGTTACAAATACTAAACTGAATAACATTGGACATATGCACTCAAACCACAATTAATAATTCCACTTACAGTTATCCATATTTTCAGAAGTAGAACTGTGAGCAGCGTTATTTAATAACGACAAATAATTGCTCATCCATCATTTGTCATTAATAAGTGGCAATACATGTTTTCTCTTGTGGTACTTACTATGTAGCGCTCCTAAGGTAACGTGTGTGTTACTTGTGTGCAGTGTGTAGCACATCATTCACTTGAGATGCTTCTCACACCAAATAATATTTCTATTAAATACATTACTTTTAAGTGCATTTTAAATATTGCAATGTATCACTGAAATAAATATCTTAGGAAAATTGGAAGTGATATAGACATTTTTTTCCACTTCAAGCTCATCATTAAATAATTAGAAATTACTTTAGCATCAAGAGTTAAAAATGAAAATGTATCAAGATCTATTGCTCACATCAACATATTAAAAGTAATTTGTTCTAGCTGCCTATCTCATTAGACACACAAAGAAGTTGCATAACTTTAGCTACAATATAATTATGGTAACTATATATTAGTACAAAGATGATAAAGTTCATAAAACTAAATCCAAAATATAAAACATTTTACTGATGTTAAGTATGTTAAGAAGGTCAATCAAATATCTTAAAGAAACACGTCTCCCATGGGCCTGTGGTTATGATTATGTTTGTAATTAGCTTAGCTTTATATAAGTATGCTTGACATTTCATGTATTTTGTACGGTATTGAAAATGTATTGTTATAGTTTGTAATCAGTTTGTTTTTCGCTTTTTCCATATTTATATAGTAGTACTTGAGATTTGATGTACTTTTACATTATTTAAAATGTATGCAGTGTATTTAATATATATATAATTTTGTAATCTGGCATGTTTAATAAAAGCAAATAATGCATAATTGGGATGAATGGGCTGTCACCTTTTACTATTACTATTTTTTTTTTGTCAATTGCAAATGCATGGAGGGATTTGTCAGAATCCCCTCTATGCCTTTGCACTGTTTCCCCAGCTCCTTGGCTCGCAGAAGATGTGTTTGAGTCAACCAGTATAGTCAGCGTAGGGAGATGCCCTGCATACATTCACAGAAAGTACACCTCTTGATTTCAAGGGGAAATTCTTTCTTGCCCAAACTGGCAGAAATAGTGGAACACAAGTGTGTGGTGAAGAATGCATGTTAAAGTACTTACAAAGTCTTTAATATGCATTCTTTTTTGGCAGGGTTGTATGGAACACAAGACTGTCCCTTTGAGTCAGTATCTATATTATGAAAAAATATGTTCAAACTAGACCCAGGAAAAGCTAGTGGTGGAAATCTGAGTAATCTATGGTTGTAGCGCTTTGTATGGTTTATATGGTTCCAAACCATTTGTAGCTTTCATTTCTGTGTAGAACTAACGTTTTTTGTTTCATTTTTTGACAGGAGGGATTTTTCTTGGCACGGTTGCAACAGCAGGAATGCTTGCTGGTTTTGGCACAACGTTATCCCTTGCAAAGAAAAAAAGCCCCAATTGGTTCAGTAAGGTGTGTTTAATTGCAGCAGTAATTATTTTCAGCTTCAATTAGATAATTTTGATTTATAATCTTTAGAGGTTACACTAACTTTCTTGCCAAGGATAGATTGGAGGCGTGTGCATTTAAGTGGTGATGTTTATCAGTCAGACTGGAATTGTGGGAGTTTTTGTTTGGTGTTTTTTTTTTTTTTTTTTGCTATGGACTGCCGTTGGATTTGAAAGTGTATATGTGGTTTCTTACACAGTGTTTTTCCAGGGTGTCACTGCCACGGTTGCTTTGCCAGAAAGTGGATCATCTCTTGCTTTACGTGCTTTAGGATATGGATCTCTTTATGCCTGGTGTGGTGTGGGGTTAATCAGCTTTGCTGTATGGAAGGTCCTAGGAGTCCACAGTGTAAGTACATAAAATATATGCATTATAATCCATCCATCATGTACAGCACCTTTTAAGTATGATTAATCATGCTTTATGTTTTTAATGCTTTGCTATTATACAAAAACATTACCATATATACAATGCAAAGTTACCTACAATGTGACATGTTACATTCATCCTTTTCATCAACAGTTTGTTGTACCCAGGATATTACATGAGATTATTTTATTTTTTTTTTAACTTTCACAAGTGCAAGTAAAACTGTTATATTTTCAGACTATTTTAGTCATTGAAATAATGACTCCATGATGGATTGCATGTGGTCTTTCAGCTCCCTGATTACTGATCAGCTTTGCAACCGCCACTTGTAATACTTTGCCTGGAAATACCTCATTTTGTTTCAGCAAGTCATACATGTGTTGTTCAAGGTAGGTGAGTAAGGCCATGACCTGGCCTGAAGTAGCAGCGCTCTGGCTTAAGTCCTCAGCCACATCTCTATATGGTTTCATGACCGACACCACAATGCTATCCTCAGAGGACATGCATTGAAGAGCCCACCGCTCAATTATGTTCAGGGTAGAGGTCCAACAGGTGACTACATCCTGGCGTAGTTGGTGGTGGGGAAGGCCTGCTTTCTCCTGCTCCTTCCTCAGCTGATTGCTTGCCTCCACGCTGCTGTGATGGCACTTTTCAATCAGTTTCAGAAGCCTACACTGCCCGTGAGTTGGGATAGCTGCCCTTACCACCAGGTGAATGAGCTGACGTGTGCTGCTCATCCATAACCTCGGCATGGAGTAGAAAAGACGTATATCCCTGCTGCCCTTCTGCTCCTGTTCCACCCCTCCTTTTACCCCGTGTGCCTCTTCCTACACCGGCTACAGTGGTCTGGTCCTTGTCCTCCAAATACCTGGGCAGCCACCAGTGAAAGAAAGGCATGTTGTGCACTAATGGCACTCCATATTTCGAAAGGGAAGTGGATGGTTTGTCCAGCTGCCTTGGACAGCTGGGCCTTCAACAAGACCTTCAACAGGTAAATTGAGTGCACTACAGTCCTGCTGAAGGTCGTGGGACAGAGGAGGTGGTAGTGGGGAGCGAGAGCCTCTAGCAGCTGTCTAAAAGCAGATGGAGGATCATGAAGAAGGAAGCACCTTCAACAGCGATAAGTTGACCTAGCAGTTGTATTACCTTATTTGACTGCTGCTTTGACATGCCCCTTGAATGGAAATCCCCAAAGTGTTCTAGGGTAGGCTGGTGCAGTGGATGTCTGTGCCCTTACCTGTCTCTGGGAATCAGTCACACTCCTCGAGAAGGCTGAGGCCTCACCACCCCCTTTGCTCTGGCAGCTGCAGCTGCTAGTGGCGGCTGTTGTAGGTTTGCTGGTGTCGTCAATCCCTTCACTTTCCCTGTGAAGCAAAGTTGCACTGTGGTGTGTACGCAAGTGTTCATTCATCCCAGAAGTAGTGAAATGTCCTTTCACAATAACCCTGCTCTCTACCTCATGACACAACTTGCACTTCTCCCATATCCCACAGTCTCAGAATGCTCCCACATTTTACTGTAATGTTGCTCGCCAGATGAGGATGAGGTAGCAGTGGTATAAGTGGGTTTTTTTCTTCCATAATTGTATTCGTGGTGGTGCTGCCAGTGCATGAAGGGGAACCCGTTGCATAGGTACAGTATTCAACAGAGAAACTGGAAGATGTGTTGCTATACTAACCTAAGTCTGGCTCATAATCTAAATCCAGGTCATTGTTGTTATTGATATTGTCAAGCATAACCATATCTTTTTCCACCTGGGTAGAAGGCGAAGTAAGGTCCATTCCTGCTGCAAGAGTAGACCTTTCTTCTTCCTCACTATCTTCTGAGGCAAAAATAGATCTGCTACTATCATCTGACAGTGCCACTGCTTGGTGCCCCTCTGTGCTCTGGAGCGTTCTGCCAGTGCTTACAGTAGTGGTAGCCCCAAGGGCAGTTGTGTTTGCACTGGTAGTAGTGGTTTTATTCTGTGTTTCATGATATAATAGCATGCAAGGTATCTTCGCCCTGGATCCTGGCTCCTCAGTTAGTCCTTGGTTTTAATTGGGACTAAAACCTCACTTTACTTTGCTAGGTGGGGTGGACAAGATTTTAGTACTAGTAGTAGATTCAGGATGATTGTTGGTACTGCTGTGGCTGCTGCATGTGACTCGTGGTAGGGGTAGTTCAACTTCTGATTCCAAGCAAGAAGGTCTGCCTACTTGGGACTGGTGGTCACCGGACTACTATTTTTTCATACATGCCTACCGCCAGCTCTGCCCAACCCATGAATACTGGAATAACTCCTTCTCATCGACATTTCCATTTTTTTTTATACACTCGCCCGTAAAAATCCTGGTTGGCCAGAGTGAAAAGAAGTAAGGAAAAACTCCCACAGGTTGATCGACCCATTATTCACAGTAGCTTGTAATCGCAGGTACACGTGACAATAACAGATTTTCGTCACTTTAACAATTTGTTTGCATCAATTTCACCGGAGATCGCCCCTGTTTTCACTGATTCGGACGAACGCACAAAACAGACAATTTTCATTTAGAATAAAGTCTGTACTGTATGTTATATGCCATCAACATCACCAAAGTAAACTGATTTGCTGCTGTTCATTACTACACACCAGACTGCACGGGTGATGTCACTGAAGTACCACGAGCGTTCCGGCATTTAGTAATGAGTCAGAGCAAAGCGTTGGCACTTTGGTCTGACACACTGAGTGCCCGACCACAGAGGAGGCAAAATGCAGATGCGTGTAATACGCCGATAAATACGGTAATCATTGTTTTATTACAGACTAAAATACACAGCTGTTCATCTAGGACTACAGTACTGTTTCTGATTATTCAAAAGACTTATTAAAACATATGGTAACATCAAACATTATAGGAATTTCATATTACCGTATTGGCTCGATTATAGGCCGCACCCTAAAAGTTAGGTGCTTTTTTAAAGAAAAATTGTAATTTAAAGTGTAATAGACATGCTGCCACTCTGTGTCCCCCCAAGACATGCTGCCACGAGTGTGTCCCCCGAGATGTGCCCCCCCCCCTAGACTTACCAGTGCAGACTCCCGGAGTCCCGGCGGGGGACATCTAGTCTACGCAGAACGCGTATACAACTTCCGGTGCCGGCACTTCCGCCGGGGGAATTCCCGGGAAGGGAGATTGTTAAAGCACATTGAGCAGACGTGCCGGCAGCGGAGGTTTGATTACGCGCATCGCCGCTGCCGGTGAACGTCTGCACGATGCGCTTAGACAATCTCCCGTGCCGGCACTCCCCCCGTGGAGAGTGCTGGCAGGGGAGGCTGTCTGAGCGTATCGTGCAGACGTTCACCGGCAGCGGCGATGCACGTAAGCAACCAACGCTGCCGGCACGTCTGCTTAAAGTGGGGGGGGAAAGTGCGGCCTATATTTGGGCAAATGCGGTATGTTTCATAGCAAGGCTGATATACACATGATTCTATTACTAATTATAATGGTTATAATACAATGAACAATATCTGTTACATATTTTAAGATATATAATCTCAGCAGAACTGGCCATGTTTTAAGTCTTATTTTCAAATATATTTTGAAAGAGTACCCGTGACTTACACATTGAAATGGCAGAATAAAGTCTTTCATAGAGTTTAGTCAAGCATTGATCAAACCAGACACTATGACCTTCAAATATGAAAAATGCTTTTAAGTACACAAAATCATCCAGTCATTACAATGGGGCACTTAAATGAGAAATAATTTGTATATTTATGAGAAAACTTGATAGTGCTATGTGTAGATGACTTTCCCCCCAAACATTAACAAAAGGGACACAGGATATATCAGCATTGTATATCAGTGCATTAGCAAATATACATTTTGTTACAGTAGCTCCAAATTGCAGCCATGCAAGAACAGCAATTCAACAATATTGGGATCTAAACTCAGAGACTGCAGTTTATTTATAAGTCTTCTATGTGGGACAGTGTCAAAAACCTTACTGAAATCCAGATACGCAATGTCTACTGCGCCACCTTTATCATTACTTTAGTCACCCACTCAAAAAAATCAATAAGATTCGTTTGGCATGATCTTCCTGAGGTAAACCCATGTTGTTTTTGATCCTGAAACCCATGTGACTTCAGATGTTCAACAATCCTATAATTTTTCATAGTTTCCACTACTTTCCTCACTACAGATGTAAGACTTACTGGCCTATAGTTCCCGGACTCCTCCCTACTGCCTTTTTTTGTGACTTTTGCACAACGGTCGCTAATTTCCAATCATTTCCAAACACGCCTATACAAGTTACCGTACTTTTACCAAATTGTTAGGTAACCCATACTGGCTATGTTTTCCTCACCAACTTGTGTTAGGTGTTGATATATCCAGTTGAAATGGTTGCAAGAGCTGATGTTCAATGTTATTTAGTTGATCAGTGAATCAGTTTGCTTCCGTGTCCTTATGCCCACAGTGTCAAATCAGGATTTATTTTAAACACCTTGCAGCTGCCTCCTGATATTAAAGGTACATCAAAAGCCGTATGCAAAAAAAAAAAAAGAAGCTATTTCTTAACATGCAAATAAACTTACCAGCAAGAAATCAGTGTAGCTGCTTTGCAAAAGTCTCTTGAGTGGAGTTCTCACATCCTACCATTAACCCAAACGTTTGAGTCTTTTTGTAGTTATTGTCGTTTTCATATAAATATAATAAATAATACAGCAAAGATAGTGCTTAAATCTATTTCTAGTTTACCATTTTGGTTTGTACTAGCAAAACCGAATTATCTGGAGATAAGGTTGAGTACATCACATTACAAAGGTGCTATATAAAAGTAGTATGAACAGCTAGGAAAACAGCGCTCTGTTGATTTAAGGAAAGTTCACTTTAAATTGGTTACTGCACTCAGAAGTTACTATAACCTTATGGTGCACTGGAGCTGTGTATAAATATTACCTGCAGGGGCACACATGCTTTTCTAAAATCAATAAAATGAAATTTTGCTCAGACATCAAAAATTTTACAGTGAGAATTTCATTTGATAAAGCAAGCTAAAGTCTTAATCCATTTTTATCTTTTTTTTTTTGGCTTCCCTTAGCTCAAAGAATTTCGTGAAAAAATGCAATCCATATTTCCAACAGTGCCAAAAAGTCAAGACCAGACTTCAGACTCGTCTTTTAGCTTTGAAGATCTTTTGAAGTCGAAGTGAGGATAAGTCCTCGAACTTGGGTGGGACTCTCCAAAGGATTGAATCTATCTAGTGTGTATGCAACAGTACTGTCACTAATCAATGTCTATAACGTGTGCGATAGCTGGAATGAGTTGAGAAGTTGTTGCAAATACGTTTAGCGCCTATCACAGATTCTCTAAAATAACTATTTGCCTCCAACTTGGAGATGGCAGCATAATATATAATGTATTGTCAATATGTACAAAGGACTTGTCTTTAAAATCAATATACTTTAGTATTGATTAGTTTTGTTGGGCATTTACTGCCTTGTACCTGTACTTGAAATAAAAGATTATTTTTGGTTTTGTATATTTTTTTAGTGTGGTAAAGTAAAAGTTCTGTAAACTTGACATTCGTATGACATTGGATTGCAAACACTACCAATAATGGAAACATATGTATAATACAAATACAAATACCTCTAGTTGCTTTCCTAATGTCCACTATTTTTTTTTTTAAGAATACTTTGGTAACTGTATTAGCAGCTCATTTTTATATTATTGCCTATGCTATCTATTAATTTTAAATTGTATTGAATACAGTAGAATCCTGCTGATGGTCTCAACAATCACAAACTTATTTTCTGATGTGAGTAGACTAATCACTTAACTGTTAAGGGTGCAGGAAAAAAGCACTGCACTGCCTTCATACAATTGGGTACGAGTTTTCTTATACTTATAGCTATGCTATACTGCAGTTACGGGCACAAAAACCCAAAAAGTGTATCAGCTTGGTGCACAGCTATTGCTAGTTAAAACTTGTCACAAACACAAATTTCACTTTGACACCTGCCATTCCATAAATTGCCTTATTTGTCACTGCTGAGGCTCCCATTAAGTATTTGTCACACATTGTAAGCCGTTAGCTCACAGTACAGACAAGTATGAAAATAGGAGACTATGCAGGACCATGGAGTGAGGTCCTTAAAATATTTCTTGCAAGGGGCCTTCTGTTGATGAATTATCCTCCTTGACGCAATCAAGACCTGGAAAAATTTGTGTATGACATAGATATTGCATTCAAGATAGTATAAGAACACGATGCATTAAATATTTTTGTATCATTATGTATTGCCACTTATGTTTTACAGAACACACCTTTTAAAATCCAAGCCCTGAGAAAATTATAGCAAGTGTATTATATACAATAAAATGCAACTGAACACTAAATCCTGGATACAGTCAGGAAAGAGCTTGACTGAATGTACTTCTACTGCAAGCTAGAACACGAAGTTCTGAATAACATCAACACGCGTAAGAAATGCTGCGTGGGTTGTGTGTGCAATATTTCTATGATAACACTTGTTGAAATACCATCAACGACTAAGAGAAATTTAATCAAAAATTAAATTAGTTGCTTGCAGTCTGCAGATAATCATGGTTCGGTATTAAGATAATAATTTTGCCCAGTGTCCCATTTTCCCCAAATTTGCTCCCTGGCAACACAGTACACCTAATTCCATATACTGCCTTTGGATTTTTACACACAAGCGCATTATTTTATACTTATCAAGATTGAATGGCAGCTGCCACACTCTATTAGCCATTTGTCTTATTACACTTTTGCATTGTCAGTCAAAAGGCAAACATTATCTTAAATGCATTTAATAATATAAATGGTACAGACCCTTAAGGTACCCCACTATTAAAAAAGACATTCCTCCGAATATTCTCCATTAACTACAGAATTTACCCATCGCCTTATCTGAACTGAATGGGAAACATTTCAGTGGCAGTCTTATAATAAAAAAAAAAAAAAAGTGTAACATCAAGTCCTACCAATTAGTCAGCATGGTTGATCCCCTTAGTACTTTGATGTGCATTAGCCAATTTACTATGACATTTGAGGGGCCAAATGGGAGGTACTGTGTGAACTGCAAATATGATGATTAAAGTGAGATGGGGGCAAAAAAAAAAATTTGAAAAAATAAAGTAACAAATAAAACCAGGATAAAAAGAAAAATACATAAGCATAGGAACCCAGTTATGTCATTTTGACACATTTAATTAAGAGACTAATTAAGGGAACATCTAATAATCTAGCATTGTACTCTCTGATGAGGGCACTACAGGAATAACATAAAAAAATACACTTTTTTGTGCTCCATATCATTAAAGAAATTATGCATGCAAGGTATTGTATTCGGAGGATGTTGCTGAACATACATTGGGTATTTTGGGTAGCACATCCTACTAAAGAAATCTAAGGCAAAATATGATCATTTCCTCCACGTTTTTTTTTATATCTCTGCTATTTTAAATGTGTTTTCAAACGAGCAGCGCCTGGCTGCATGATGTGCTTTTTCCACAAACTTGAACAAGAACATAATGTATTGAATTCCAGCACTCTTCAAGCAGTAAGGTACTTGAGAATACGCTGTCACTCATTAGTATCAAGAATTCCAAGATCATCTGCATTTATGGATAGTATTTATTTTACAACATAATTTATTATTTGATTGTGTACTTTTTTTTTTTTTTTAGTTTAGAACAGGCCTCCTCCTTATCTTTTATTCCTCAACATTTCAGCCTTGTATTGGAGCAATCGACTTCCCTTTGTCTCAGCGATTTCTAAAGTGCAAATCTGCTGTTTTTGCCAGGTGTTACGTTTAGCAGGATCATACACTAAGTAAAATTATATAATTGTGTACAAATTGAATTAACCCCTAGAGTGTCACATAAATAAGAAAGTGGGTTCAGATGGCCAGCTACATACTACCCTAAGTAGCGGTAATTTTAAGGGTGTACAGAGTAATCACCTAATCGTTCAGATCTATTCCTCATAGTGTTGTGGAGTTGCCCATTGTGGTGCGGTTCAACGCAGCATTCCAGTCTCTTGTATTAATTATCTAGGTTTTGTGGCTTTTTTTCCACTTTCAGTAGCCAATGTCCAGTGAGAACTCTTTACCCAGTCTAATTGTGTCAGCTGGGCGTTATTATCTTGTGCAGCCCGGCCTTCCGACTCCTTCGCAACAAAGCCTGTACATGTACGGGCTCACGATGCATTGTCATTAATGGGTTTAAGAACAACATATTCCAAACAGGGCCTTTGCATTGGGTTTCTGACTTCTGGTTGTGACTTGCTTATCTGGCTCCCTGTTTAGTGGTTTCTTCTCCTCCTCCTCCTCCTGCTCCTTCTCTTGGCTAGTGTTTCCTGTCAGAGTTATTCTACCTTGAGGACTATCCAAGCGAGTGCCCTGTCTGAGGGCTATATCCCACCCTTGCTAAGCACCCTGTCTGAAGGTTATATCCAGCCTTGACGATACCTATGTATGTTTCATGTAGCATGTATGTACCTTCCTCTGGGGGTACAGACAGAGTCCACTATTTAGCCTGCCACGAGGCTTCTCCATGACCTACTTGCTTGGGTTGTGAAACATTGGCTACTACAAGTAAGATTTATGTTAAAGACAGATGTTTCATGTTTGCTCTTAAATGCGAAGCACCGTTTGAAGTAGATGAGAAGCTGCCAATCAGTCTGTCACGGATCAACAGCTTTTCCGAGATCAAGTCAAAGTTAATCTGCCTTTAAGGTGTGGTCAGGCCTTTGAAGTAGGCAGCCAACATGTCTGCATGCTAGGCCAGCATGCTGCCAGCTGATCTAGTTTTGCAAACATCGGGGGATCAGGGTCTTTGACACCACAAGTGCCCGGTCACAATGAAACACCCCACCCCAATAAAAATAATGTGACAAAGACAAGTTTAAATAAATATTTTTTTTTGTATAGAAAATTGTCTTTTGAGCTACTGAGTTCTGGGCCAGAACTCCCATTACACTTAGACAGAATACTGATAAGGGTAATAGGATTGTTAGTCCACAAAAAGCAGGTGCAAAAGGGATGCTGTACTTTGATATGTATGTATTTTCTACCTGTATTTTGTTTAGCACAATTGCCAAATTTTAAAATTGTCCACTGGATTATCTGATACTCTGAATTCTTACGGAACTAATGACTAGATTGAAATATGTTTGTTTCTTATTTTGTAACATATGTTGCATAATCCACCAAATCAATATGGTTAAATAAGTGTTTGGGGGAATGCTGCAGTGTATTAAAATATGAACTAAAAGTATTTCACCACATATCACTTGGGTTGCTTCTGCATTAAGATAGTCTCTTTCCAAGTAGGCTATTTTAAGTAGGAGTTAAAAAGAAACAGGAGTTGGAACGAGAAAAAGGGGTTCCACAAGGTACTGTATTTATACTGCTATATATTTATTGGACTGTTTTTGTTGAACTATAGTTCTGTACTTTTAACTGTTTATTTTTGACGGGTGTTCTTGTTTAACTGTTATTTTTGCTTCTTATACTTGATTGTGAGTATGGTTATGGGAGTTAGCAAGATTGATGATCTGACTCAATGCACATCTTGCTTCATGTATGCATGCCTGGATGAATCCGTCCAGGGTCCATACCTCTGTGGCAGGTGTGAGCAAGTGGTTTCTCTGGAAGCTCATATTAGAGATCTGGAGAAGCAAATTGCAACTTTGAGAGAGATAGACAATCTTGAAAGGAGTCTGCTGCTCACTGAGCAGAGTTTAGTGGGTGCAGGTAGTGAAGAGGGAGGAGATAAGTCAGCTGGGAAAAAGGCATGTAGCTGGGTAACAGTTACATGTGGTGGTAGAGGGGGAGGAAAGGTTTAGCTAGTCCTGACCTTGTGCAGCCTAACAGATTTGCCCGCTTGAGTGAAGATGTTGGGTTCATCAGCTCAGGAGTAGCTATACTGGAGGAAGCTGTTCCTTCTAACAGCCGAGGGAACAGCCCCTCTAGTATGAGTGGGGTTGAGAGCGTAAGAAAGGCTAGACAGGTTGTGGTGGTAGGGGACTCTATTATTAAGAGAATAGATAGTGTAATCTGCCGCTCTGATAGGCTCAACCGCACAGTTTGCCGTCTCCCGGGTGCTCGGGTCCGGCATGTTGCTGACAGAGTGCATGGATTATTGGGAGGGGCTGGGGAAGACCCGGCTGTCATGGTCCATATTGGTACCAATGACAAAGTCAGTGGAAAATGGAAGGTCCTAAAGAATGATTTCAGGGAATTAGGAGATAAACTGAAGAAAAGGACCTCCAAGGTAGTATTTTCAGAAATATTACCTGTGCCACGCGCAACAGTAGAAAGGCAGCGGGAGATCAGGGAGGTAAATGCGTGGCTAAAGTCATGGTGTAGGAAGGAGGGTTTGTGCTTTCTAGAGCACTGGGCTGATTTTGCGCTTGGGTACAATCTTTATAATGGTGATGGATTGCACCTAAACGGAAGAAGGTCTGCTGTGCTAGGGAAGAGGATGGCTAGAAGGCTGGAGGGGTTTTTAAACTAGTGGTGGGGGGGAGGGACACAGAGATCTTGAAAATGGAGATAGCGCAGAAAGGAGAGGGGCTTCAGATCAGAACAAGGGGGGTGGAGATGGGGGAGGGGCAAGATCAGAACAGAGGAGGTATGTATTAATAAAAATTCTCATAATTCAAGTGACTCAGGGTAATATTAAATGTATGCTTGCTAATGCAAGGAGCCTAAATAACAAAATGGGAGAACTAGAGGCAATAGCATACACTAAGCAATATGATATAATAGGCATAACAGAAACATACTGGACAGTTAACTTAAAAGGTTATACGTTAAATAGGAAGGACAGAAAAAGCAGGAAAGGAGGAGGAGTATGCTTGTATGTTAACAACGAGCTAAAGTCAAATATTAAGCATCTTGAAGGCAAGAAGGGATTTGTGGAAGCTTTATGGGTAGATATCAACTTGGGGCAAAAAAAAGGAAAAGAACTACTGGTTGGGATATGTTATAAACCACCTAATGTTAATAATGATGAGGAAGAGCCGCTGTTAGAGCAAATTGAGAAAGCTACACATCTGGGTAACACGTTAATTATTGGAGATTTTAATTACCCGGACATAAATTGGGATAGAGGGACTAGTAGTTCTGCAAGGGGATTCAGGTTTTTGAACCTGTTAAATGACATATTCATGTCACAACTGGTACAAGCACCAACTAGAAAGGATACTTGTTTTGATCTGGTGATAACAAACAATGTTCATCTTGTGTCTAACATTCAAGTGGGGGAGCACTTGGGTAATAGTGATCACAATATGGTCTCTTTCGAAATAAACTCAAAAAAGAAATTGCCCATGGGGAATACTAAAACGTATAATTTTAAGAAGGCCAATTTCAATAAGATAAGGGCAGCTTTACAACTTATTGACTGGCAAAAACTCTTCAGGGATAAAAACACTGAGGAAAAATGGAGTATTTTCAAACAAATATTAGCAGGGTACACTTCTCAGTATGTACCACTAGGAAACAAATATAAAAGAAACAAATTGAAACCGATGTGACTTAGTGGGGACGTTAAGCAGAAAATTAAAAATAAGAAAATGGCTTTTACAGCATTTAAATCAGACGAATCAGAGGCATCCTATATAAGATATAAGGAAGCCAATAAAGCATGCAAAAAGGTGATTAGATGGGCTAAACTAGAAAATGAGAGGGTGATTGCCAAACAGAGCAAAACTAACCCCAAAAAATTCTTTAAGTACATAAATTCTAAAAAAACCAAAAAATGAAAACGTAGGTTCATTAAAAACAGAGAGGGGAGTGTTGGTTAAGGAGGACCAGGAAAAAGCAGAAACTTTAAATGACTATTTTTCCTCAGTATATATTAAGGAGGAACCTATGGCAATGGATATACATAGGACCACTGAGAAAAAATTTCAGTCAAACTGTGAGTGGATGGCTCAGGAAAATTAGTGTTAACAAAGCTCCGGGGCCTGACAGTATTCACCCACGAGTACTTAAGGAGCTGAGTCAGGAAATAAGTGAACCTCTGTTTCTAATCTTTCGGGATTCTTTTCTTTCAGGAATTGTACCAGAGGATTGGAGGAAGGCAGATGTGGTTCCTATTTTCAAAAAGGGTTCAAACTCTGTGCCCGGAAATTATAGACCTGTGAGCTTAACTTCTGTGGCTGGGAAAGTATTTGAAGGGCTGCTTAGGGATAATATTCAAGAATTCCTTGGGAAGAACAGTATTAGCAAAAATAAGCATGGTTTTATGAAACATAGGTCCTGTCAAACTAATTTAATTGCATTCTATGAAGAAGTAAGTAGAAGTGTCGATCAGGGTGTTGCAGTGGATGTAATCTACTTGGATTTTGCCAAGGCATTGACAGGGTTCCACACAATAGGTTAGTATTCAAACTGAAGGAAATTGGTCTAGATGCAAATTCTTGTTCTTGGGTAGAACATTGGCTTAGAGATAGAGAACAGAGAGTTGTTATAAATGGTAAATTTTCAAGCTGGTCAAAAGTGGTAAGTGGTGTCCCTCAGGGTTCTGTTCTGGGACCAATTTTATTCAACATATTTATAAATGACCTGGCAGTAGGCGTTGAAAGTCATGTTTCTGTGTTTGCAGATGACACTAAACTAGGTAAAGTTATACAGGGCGAGCAGGATATTACTGTGCTGCAGAGGGATCTAGATAAACTGGGGGACTGGGCACACAAATGGCAGATGAAATTCAATGTAGATAAATGTAAAGTTATGCACTTCGGGGTAGCGAATGCACAAGCAACCTACACCCTAAACGGTAGTGAATTAGGGGTAACGACAAATGAGAAGGATTTGGGAATTGTTATAGACAACAAACTAGGCAACAATGTGCAATGTCAGTCTGTGGCTGCTAAGGCCAGTAAGGTATTGTCGTGTATAAAAAGGGGCATCAAGTCGCGGGATAAAGATATAATGTTGCCTCTGTATAAATCAATGGGAAGGCCGCACCTTGAATATCCTGTGCAATTTTGGGCACCTATTCTAAAGAAGGATATCATAGCACTAGAAAGGGTGCAGAGGCGGGCTACAAAATTAATAAAAGGAATGGAGCACTATAGTTATGAAGAAAGGTTAACTAATTTAAATCTGTTTAGTTTAGAAAAACGTCACCTCAGAGGGGATATGATAACATTATATAAATATACAAACCATTGTGTGGAAATTTGTTCATAAACAGGACTATGCATAGGACACGTGGTCATGCGTTCAGACTGGAAGAAAGGAGATTTAGACTAAAGTAGAGGAAACGGTTTTTTAAAGTAAGGACAATAAGGATGTGGAATTCTCTGCCTGCAGAGGTAGTTTTATCGGAGTCTGTACAGACGTTTAAACTGCAACTGGATGGATACCTGGAAAAACATAATATTTATAACCTTTAATTATGGGGAAACAGCTTATTGATCCAAGGAGAAATCTGACTGCCATTTTGGGGTCAAGAAAGAATTTTTTTCCCTGGTTAGTGCAAAATTGGAAAGAGCGGAACCGGTGTTTTTTTTGCCTTCTTTTGGATCAACAGCAACAAATTAACAGATATAGGAAAGGCTGAACTTGATGGACGCATGTCTTTTTTCAGCCTATATAACTATGTAACTATGTAACATATCCATGTTAAACTGTAAAACCAAACTAACTGTAGTATTAAAAACCTCCACTAGATGGTGACATTGAATCATTTATCTAACTCATAAAGGTGTGTGTGTGTGTTAGGTAAGGTAAGGTTTGCTTGATTGTTTTGTAAGAGACAAAAAAATTATAATTCAGGCTTAAGCTATATCTAATAAGTAAAGAAACAATAGACAATAATAAGAAAATCAACACACAACACATTTACCGTATTTGCTCGATTATAAGACGAACAGCAAAAATCTGAATATTAATTTAGGCAAAAAAGAAAAAGCATGAATATAAGACGACCCTATAGGAAAAAAAGTTTTACTAGTAAATGTTAATTCATGTAAACTATTTTTCATTGCCATTCCAGGTGGCACAGGTGAAGAAGAAGGCTCCGCCTACCAGGTAGGGCAGGAAACACTACAAAAAAGGAGACCTCCCCCTTCCTCCCCAGTGTTGTTTCCTGCCCTACTCAGGTAGCGGTTCGGCCGATGCTTACCTCGTTTTTTGTTTTTTTCTCAGAGCCCCGGGGGGGCGTCCTCTTCCTGCAGCCCAGTAGTGGTCCCGTGTGGATCCAGGGTCTTTGCGGCAGCTTCAGCTGCAGTAATTCCGCGGTCATCGCGGCAACGTATACGAGGCTCAGCTCATCGTTTTTGACTCTGCCCACAGCCCAGGGGGCTCACTGGGTTGCTGTATCCTCAGGCACCGGTTCCCTCCGTATTGGGGGATCCCTAGAGCAAGGCACGGCAGGGTAAGACCTCTAACCGGCTTTGCCGGTTCGTGCCACCCGGTCTGAATACTTCCAGGGGTTACCACTCTGCATCACTTCTGGTGCTGCGGTCCGGGGTCACGGGAGGTCAATCTACATGGAATTTCCGGAAATGGTGTCTTACGGTCCCGTACACCTAAATGCCTCTATAAAAACGCCAGAATGGGTAAGATCTTTTCTTGCTCTCTGTTTTTTTGCTATATTATTGAATCTACTATTTCCTCTGCTGTGCCTGCCAGTGCCTGAGGACTGTATTTTGCCTTTTCAAGTAGGTGTTGCCTCTCTCGGTTTGGAGGGAGATTTCCGTTTATTATTCCATTACTTTCTGCGTTTATATCAGCCTGCTCATCCTGTAAGAAGACTCTGCATGACCCTTCGGCCAAAATGTGCAGCTCCACGTCCGAATTTACCTCCTGGTTGAAGGGGGAACTTCAGTCTACCTTTGACTGTTTTCGAGCCATGGCAAGCTCCGCTCAGAGGCCTGTGCCCCAGCAACAACCTTACCAGCAAGGTCCACCAAATTTCCTTCCAGATACTCCGGAAGATTATCCTGTTCCTTTTTCTGAGTATACTTTCCAGTCGAATGACCCCCAGTCTTCGGATGAGGAGGGGGAGATTAAAGAGGAAACATTTTTCTTCCCAGTTGAAGAAACAGGGAAACTCATCTCTGCTATCAGATCTACTTTGAACCTACAGGATGACGTACCAGTTTCGAAACCAGATCCTTTTCAGGGTCACTCTAGGAAACCGCAGACCTTTCCAGTACACGATTCACTTTCTGCCATTATCACGGAGCAGTGGAAATACCCCGACAGGAGATTCTTCACATCCTCCAGAATCAAGAAGCTTTTTCCTTTTGATAATAAGGATTCAGATGCCTGGGAAGTTCCGAAGGTGGACGCCGCAGTAGCCAAGGCCACGAAAAAAACAGCTATTCCTTTGGAGGACGCGTCCCATTTTAAGGATCCCATGGACAGGAGGGCTGAAAATGCCGCCAAAAGATCCTTTGAAGCCGCAGCGCGAAGTCCAGCTATTGCCATGGCGTCAACTTCTAGAGCAATTAAAGTCTGGCTCCAACAGGCGGTGGAAGACCTCGCAGCTATTCCAGGGAATGAGCAGGTTGCAAGAAACTTGTCCGACACCTGCTTAGCAGTTGATTCCATCAGTGCTATCGGCGGTTTCTAGATGAGCTCTCTGGCTTAAATCGTGGGCTGCAGATAATGCCTCAAAACATAAGCTGTGCAGCATTCCATTCCAGGGAAGCCACCTCTTCGGCAGCGATCTTGACACGATTCTGGAATCCACTACGGGGGACAAGCACTGGTTACCTCAGAGGAGAGGAACACCTTGTTTCCGGTCAAATTATTACAGAGCTCTGAGAGACAGAGTCCTACAGGCCATCATCCTCCAATCAAGACTACCAGTCCTTTCGGGGTAAACCCTACGCAAGAGGTAGATTCCAGAGAGGTAGAAGAAGAGGCAAGGACGGTAAAGCAGGAAGGTTCTGACGCCAGCCGGCTTCAGGTAGGGGGCAGGTTAACCTTTTTCATTTATGCCTGGGAAGAGATAACTTCAGACACCTGGGTCCTTCGCATCATCGAGCAAGGCTATGCATTGGAGCTTACGCACCTACCTGCCCAGAAATTCCTGCTGTCCATGCCCCCTGCAGATCCTTGGAAAAGATCGGGGTTTTTCTCCACACTCAACGACTTCATTCACGAGAGGGCTCTGGTCCCGGTTCCTCATCAAGAAATAGGAGAGGGAACCTACTCCCACGTTTTTGTCGTGCCAAAGCCATCGGGGAAATTCAGGCTGATCATCAACCTACAGTCGGTGAACACCTATATAAGATACAACAGGTTTCGGATGGAATCCCTGAAGTCCGCCACAGGGATTATTTCTTCGGGGGACTTCATGGTCACCATAGACCTTCGGGATTCCTATTTACATGTTCCCATCAGAAGAGACCATCAAAGATTCCTCCGTCTGGACGTTCCATTTCCTCAGGGTATTCGACATTTCCAGTTTCAGGATCTTCCTTTTGGAATTGCATCAGCACCATGGATTTTCACGAAGCTCATGTCGGTAGTCGTGGCCTTCCTGAGGCAGAAGGGCATAAAAGTGGTCCCATACCTGGACGATTGGCTCCTCATAGCGGCCTAGGCCCCATCTAGAGGTATCTCTCAGGAGTCTCCACAGCCTAGGATGGCTAGTAAACCTACAAAAGTCTCAGTTACTCCCAAACAGACATCTTACCTTTCTGGGGATGATTCTCAACGAACAGAAGACGTTTCTCCCTCGGTACAAGATCCAAAGATTGAGGGAATAAACACACGCGGTCCTAAAGAACAAGTCGGTGTCCATCAGATCCATCATGTCATTGTTCGGCCTAATGACCTCCTCCATTTCGTCAGTTCCCTGGGCACTTGCTCACGCAAGACCTCTTCAACAGTTTCTACTGGACCACTGGGATCGCTCCATGACGTCTTTATACAAGAAGGTCTGGCTCTCCCCCTTCATTCTGGCATCACTCCGATATATAGGATCACTCCATATCAGGATCCTTTCGAAAAACATCACCGTTGCGGCCTACCTCTCCAAACATGGAGGCACCAGAAGCAGGCGCCTGCAGACCCTGACCGCTCAGATCTGCCGATGGGCGGAGTTCAGTCACTGCACCCAGTGGGTTCATGGAATCAGGAAGCGGACTACCTCAGCAGAAACTCGGTGCTTCCATGAGAATGGTCCTGAAACAAAGGGGTCTTTGCCTTCATTGCAAGGAAATGGGGTACTCCTCAGATAGATCTGATGGCCATGCATCTGAACAAACAGGTAGAGGAGTTTTTCTCTCTTTCACCAGTTGGTCGACCTAGAGCCCTGGTAGCTCTCTCGCAGACCTGGGACTTTGATCTCGCATATATTTTTCCCCCACTTCCCCTTATCTCCAGAGTTCTCCGGAAGATTCAGGGAAACCCTCAGAAAGTCATCCTGATTGTTCCTTTCTGGCCCCGAAGAATCTGGTTTTCGGACCTTACCAACCTGGCCATAGACGAGCCCATCCTCATTCCTCAGGTGAAGGATATTCTTGTTCAAGGCCCTGTTCTCCACTCAGATCCCTCCCGGTTCAACCTCTCAGCATGGCTTCTGAAAGGGAGATCTGACCTCGAAAGGCTTAACTTCATCAGTGGTGGAAACTATTCTCTCCAGCCGCAAGAAAACTACTGCTGCTAAATACCAGAAGGTTTGGAAAACGTTCATTACCTGGTGCAACGTGCACGAAGTGTCCTCTCCATCCATCCATGAGGTGCGGCGCTTTTTTCAGGGCGGCTTCGATAAAGGGTTACAACCAGCTATTATCAGGGTCCAGGTTTCGGCCCTGAGCAACTTTTTAGACTTCAATCTGGCTACCCATCCCTGGTTCACCAGGTTTTCTAAAGGGATGTGCAGACTTCATCCCAGGCTCCGTCCGTCGGTTCCGCCTTGGGACCTTAACCTCGTGTTGCACCAACTCACCACTTCTCCTCTAGAGATTACCTCTCTGAAGCTGCTCACCTACAAAGTTGTCCTCCTAGTGGCCCTCACTTCCGCTAGGAGGGTGAGCGAGCTCCAGGCTCTCTCCAGAGTGGAACCTTTTCTCAGGATTCTGCCTGACTGCATTATCCTCCGTTTACCACCTGAGTTTCTCCCTAAAGTGGTTTCAACTTTCCATTCGGATCAGGATATCGTCCTACCTACCTTATGTCCGGATCTCAAGAATCCCAAAGAGCTGGAACTCCACTCGCTAGACCTGCGGAGGTGTCCTGGGCTGGACTCTCCGGGGTGAATCCGTCTCTCATTTGCAAGGCAGCGATCTGGAGGTCGATCCATACATTCGTAAGGCACTACAGGCTGAATCTTCATCTCTCTGATGAGTCTAAATTTGGTCGTTGTGTCCTGCAGACTGGAATCCTTCCCTCCCTATCTTGCTAATTCTTCACCTGTGCCACCTGAAATGGCAAGGAAAGTCAAAATTCTTACCTGGGTATTCCTTTTCCTTGTCCATTTCCAAGGTGGCACGCTTTTACTCCCACCCATTAAATTTGCTTTTGCTTGTCTATTGTTTGTCTGAGTCTATCTTTTTAACCACACTGGGGAGGAAGGGGGAGGTCTCCTTTTTTTATAGTGTTTCCTGCCCTACCTGGTAGGCGGAGCCTTCTTCTTCACCTGTGCCACCTTGGCAATGGACAAGGAAAAGGAATTCCCAGGTAAGAATTCTCACCTTTTTTTTAAAAAATAAAAGCTATGATTGATAAATATTATTTTTTTTATTTTTATTTCCTTTTATTTTCCAACCTGCCCCCCAGTAATGCACATCTACCCCAGGCTTGCCACTCTGCCCCAGAAATGCCTTATACCCCCTATATGCCACTGTGCCCCATGATATGCCTTTTAACCCTCTATATGCCACTGTGCCCCATGATAGGCCTTTTGACCCCCTATCTGCCTCCAGAAATGCCTTATACCCCTATATGCCACAGGCAGAGTGGCGTATAGAGGGTTAAAACGCATATCTGGAGGCAGAGTGGCATTAAGAGGGTTAAAATGCATATCATAGAGCACTCTGCCCACAGAAATGCCTTATGCCCCCCATCTACCCCCCCCCCCAAACTTACCGGTGCCTCTGACTCCCAGGTGTGTAGTCGTGGCAGCGGTTAGACGTCTACGTGATTCGCATAGGCAACTTCCGCTGCAGCTGGAAGGAGGTGCGTTTAGCAGCGGGGGTCGTTTGCGTCGATCGCGCATACACCCTCCGGCTGTCAGAGAGAATTCCCCGCAGACCCTCCTAAGAACTCTGAGCTCCCCCTGCAGGTTGAATATCAACCATGAAAGTCAACTGAGCCCAGGCTTCTAGCTGCAATGTGATTAGTAAAATATTTTTCATTTTTTTATAAAAGAAATTTGAAAAAAATTACATAATTAAAAAATAAAATTAAAATGTAGTAACACTTAAAAATAATTATATAGTGATGTCACCATCAGGGGAACCATCCAGTTTGAACAAAATGTGAAAAAAGTCAAATATAAAAAAATAAAATGAAAATAATTGTTTATTTTTTATAAGCAAGTGCTAAAATTAGCTCTGTATCTTCCCAAAAATCCTGACATGGAAAGAGTTAAAATACTAGCATTTCAAATACCCAAGGGGTGTGTACTTAAAAAAAAAATGGCTTGATGGGGTTAATTGGAGTGGCCGGGTCCCAAATAAGGCATAAGCACAGACTGACCAAAATGAAAAAAGCGCACTTTCCAAATGTGGCCTTTTAGCCCCAAATAACCAGAAAAACCCATGCGTGGCTGGTATTACTGAACTTGGAAGATGTTGCGGCACACGTATTGGTGGTGGTGGTGTTTGGCAATTACATATACCAGGGCTGGTACTGCATTCAACCATGCAAGTCAATGGAACCAGATTCAAAGATATTCCAAAGAGGAGATGGAGGCAGAATGACCAGATGCTAAAAGTCTGTGTTGCCTCAAAAGTAGCCCTTTACCAGCCAATCTTACAGGAGATGTTCCTGAACACATATTGGGGGGTTGTTTGACAGTGACATATACCAGGACCTGTATATCTATAACTAAAGTACAATTTGTGTGAAAAAAAAATAAAAAAAATTACAAAGTTTGACAAAGTGTAGTTGTATAGGGTTAAAATAACAGCATTTGTTATACCCTGGGGTGTCTAGTTTTCAAAAATATATGGTTTGACGAGGTTAAATTGAGTTAACCGGCTTCAAAGATATTCCAAAGAGGAGATGGAGGCAGAATGACCAAATGACCACCTGAATTACGCATGCCCCAAAAGTAGCCCTTTACCAGCCAAACAATCTGACAAACCCATGCATGTGGGGTATCGCTGTACTCAGGAGATGTTCCTGAACACACATTGGGGTGTTGTTTGACAGAGACATATACCTTAACCTGTATATCTATAACTAAAGTACAATTTGTGTGAAAAAAAATAAAAAAAATTACTATTACAAAGTTTTCAAAAATATATGGTTTGACGGGGTTAAATTGAGTTAACTGGCTTCAAAGATGTTACAAAGAGGAGATGGAGGCAGACTGACCAGATTTGTTAAAAAAGGTTTGGAAATCATAAAAAGCTGCTTGTACTTATTGCCCTATAACTTACAAAAAACAGCAAAAAAACATAAAAACATTGGGTATTTCTAAACTCAGGGCAAGTAGTAGAATCTATTTAGCTACTTTTTTTACTTGCTTTTTTAGGTGAGTAAAAGATTTTTCAAATGAAAGTCATAAAATGTGTTTTTTTTCAATTTTTAACCATGTTTTTTTTATTTTTTTTATAGTAAATAAGATGATACGATCAAAATAATGGTATCTGAAGAAAGCCCATCTTGTCCTGAAAAAAACAATATATAAATTATTTGGGTACACTAAATTGGTGAGGAGAAAATTACAGCTGAACACAAGCACCACAAAAGTATTAAAACAGCCTCGGTCCCACAGGGTACAAAAAGAAAAAACAAGCTCGGTCCTTAAGGGATTAAGATAACTTTTCTGCAAACCTTACTTTTCCTATAAGTCAGCTTTGCGTAAAATTAATGTTTACTGCCACTTTAATACAACTAAACACTGTGCTGGTGATTCTCATTTAACATGGCAGTTCCTTTGGCTTTGAACCAAATGGGCTATGATTTGTCCTTCAAAGTAAAAACAGTTAACTATTATATTATAAATATATTATAGTATAAATATTATACTTTCTCTATATACATATATTAAACAGTAAAGCTTGCTGACACTGAACAATGTAACATTCTTTTCCTTTATAAAACAAAAGTGAAAAATACTGTACTGATGGTATAGCTACAACCCTTTCAGGTTACTTACTTACCTCTCGCTTTGTGTCACCCTCCCCCAATAGGATATATCTAATTGGAAAATTAACTTCTACTCCTAAACCTGAAATCAAATTTTATACCTAGTGGATAGGTACATTTTGATGGGGATGAGGCCAAGACAGAGGAGGCACGGTAAGCTGTAACCGTAAGTTGTGTGGATAAATACGTTTGTAAACATTTTTTTAAACATAGATAAAAAATCTGTCATTTTTTTATAGTTACAAGGGCAGATTCTTAAGCAATTCATAAAGTAATGTTCTGAGTTCATTGCTATCTCTAAAATTAACCCCTTAAGGACCAGGCTGTGTTTTACCTATTGTACCATTGGGACCGAGGCTGTTTTAATACTTTTGCGGTGTTCGTGTTTAGATGTAATTTTCTCTTCACTCATTTAGTGAACCCACACAAATTATATGTTGTTTTTTTCAGGACAAGAAGGGCTTTCTTCAGATACCATTGTTTTAATCATATTATCTAATTTCCCATAAAAAAAATAATAAAATATGATGAAAAATGTAAAAAAACCCCACATTTTCTGACTTTTACCCCAAAAATCTTTTACTCATCCAAAAAAGCTAATGAAAAAACCTACTAAATATATTCTACTATTTGTCCTGAGTTTAGAAATACCCAATGTTTTTATGTTTTTTTGCTATTTTCTGCACGTTATGGAGCATTAAGTACAGGTAGCATTTTGCTATTTCAAAACCATTTTTTCCAAATCTGGTAATTCTTCCCCCCATGTGCCATTTCGGGTATCTTTGAAGCCGGCCAATGCAATTTACCCCATCAAATCATATATTTTTGAAAACTAGACACCCCAAGGTATTTCAAATGCTAGTATTTTAACCCTTTCCATGCATAAGATTCTACCACCAGCCTTTGCCACACTTTGTGTTAGTATTTTTTTGGTATTTTTTTTTACACAAATTGTACTTTGGGTATACATTTATAGCTCCAGGTATACGTCACTATCAAACAACACCCTAATATGTGTTCAATAACATCTCTCGAGTACAGTGATACCACCCATGCATGGGTTTGACTGCTGTTTGGGGTTAAAAGGCCACATTTGGGAAGTGCGCTTTTTTTCCCCTATTTTGGTCAGTCTGTGCCTATGCCCTATCTTTGAGCCTGGCCACTACAATTTACCTCATAAAACCATATATTTTTGAAAACTAGACACCCCAAGGTACTTAAAATGGTAGTATTTAACCCTTTCCATGCATCAGATTCTACCACCAGCCTTTGCCACACTTTGTGGTAGTATTTTTTTTTATTTTTTTTTTCACACAAATTGTACTTTGGGTATAAATTTATAGCTCCAGGTATACGTCACTATCAAACAACACCCTAATATGTGTTCAGGAACATCTCCCGAGTTCATTCATACCCCACATGTATGGGTTTGTCTGGTGTTTGAGGTTAAAATGCCACATTTTGGAAGTGCGCTTTTTTTTTCCCCATTTCGGTCAGTCTGTGCCTATGCCCTATCTTTGAGCCCGGCCACTCCAATTTACCCCATCAAACCATTCATTTTTTTAAATTAGACACCCCTTGGGTATTTGAAATGCTTTTATTTAAATTTTTCCACGTCAGGATTTTTGGGAAGATACAGCGCTAATTTTAGCACTTGCTCATAATAATAAACTTTATTTTTTTATTTTATTTATTTTACTCTTTTTGGACTTTTTTTTTACATTTTGCTGGAACTGGATAGTTCCTCTAAAGCATAATAATTTTTAAATGTTACCATGTTTTTTTTAAGCTTTTTCTTTTTTTCTTTTTTTTTTTTTTAATTTTTTTTCTTTTTTTTTTAAATATTTTACTAATCACATAGTGATTAGAAAGCTGGCCTCCATTGACTTGTATGGTTGAATGCAGTACCTGTATTCAACCAGCAAGTGGAGCCAGAGTTCTCTAGAAGGTCAGGAGACTGTCTAGCGAACTTTTTCAACTTTATTATTTTTTTCCTGGACCGCCGCCATCTTGCGGATGGTGAAAACTGCGTGCAGCTGCGGCTGTGACCGCTCTCCGGAGCGGTCACAGTCCATCAAGAGGTAAGTGTTTGGTGTCGCTGGATGCCTCCTGATCGAGGCATTCCAGCGACACCATTGAAGTTTAGGAGGTGATCGTTGATCGCCTCCTAAACGCTTTTAAAACGGGCGTCCGCCGCCATACAATGTATGGCGGCTGTTGACGCCCCGGGGAGGGGCCAGACATGGCCCATCATGCCGATCTCGGTGTTGCTGAATGCCTCGACATCGAGGCATTACAGCAACACCGTTTAAGCTTAGAAAGTGATCATTGATCACTTTCTAAGCTTGTTTAAGTCTGATGACGTGTCAGGCACGTCATAGGTCGTTAAGTGACCGTTTTGCATGACGTGCCTGACCCGGCAATGGACGTTAAGGGGTTAATGGAGCCAGGAAGCGTTTGTAGAAAGGGCTGCGCTGCCAGTTGCACAGACCTCCACTTTCAGGTCATTGTGCCCATTTAGGAGACCCATTGGGCAGCTGCAGTGGGCAAGTTAAGCTTGGACACTGGGCATCTGTTCCTTCCCACATTAAAGATGGCCCTGATAAGCTTCACATTTCATCATTATTATATTCTCTACTGACTTCACTATTCCTTCTGAATGGCCAAACATGACAAGTTTCACCTGCATAAAAGAAAGTTCATACTGCTCAATACATAATTTCCTCATATTAACTGTGAATTATGTAGGTCCAGCTCCTAATTCAATCCAGCTTTCTTGTGACAGAGGCTCGTTGGGGTTGGCGCTTGATAATACATTAGTGGGTTTTAACTGCAGTTTTCCTGCATGCTCCCTTTTTAATAAATAAGACTTATGTTTGTTTGTGTTGAGCTGGTTGAACTATAATTATTGGTAGCTTCAGGACATTTAGGACATTCAGGACATTTACTGATATTTTTTTACACAAAATATATTAATGAAATTATTAATATTGCTATCATTAATTTCAGGATAAAATATATCACTATAACTATATGGTTTATTCATTTGCTACTGATATTATATTAAAAGCTATTCTGTATAACAGTCTTTACACATTTTAATTTATACAAAGTTCTGCAAAGTGGCAGCTGCTATTTAAACTGGTTGTGTCTTAATTGAGCTTAAAAAGTTCAAAATACATTTAAATTAATCTAATTAAACCTTTATGGATCAGATTAGATGTTTGACCATACGGGAGAATTCATTTTCTTTGGATAATTGTCATTTTACTTTTAAGCATTTGAATCATTAATGAATATCTTATTAATATTGTTTCATAAATATTAAAACTTGTAATACTTTTCTGCTGGTTTTTCCCTTATTAACAAAACTCTTTGCTTTTTCCCTTTACAGAATTAAGTTTGTTTTTAATTTGCAAAAAAATTCATGTAGAGGAACAGACCGATCTTGATTATTACAATGTGTCATTGTTTACTATTATAAAATGGATTAGAATTTAAACTACTAACA
The DNA here is from genome assembly GCA_023333645.1 of Sceloporus occidentalis. Taxonomy (NCBI): domain Eukaryota; kingdom Metazoa; phylum Chordata; class Lepidosauria; order Squamata; family Phrynosomatidae; genus Sceloporus; species Sceloporus occidentalis. The sequence continues at coordinate 1,114,436 of JALMGF010000054.1, read as the reverse complement.
TTTTCACGTCACACAATATTCATTATTCAATGGAGACCATCAAAATAGTATAATGAATATATAATTTTAAATACGACAAGGGAAGAAATCTTTGAGTAAACTGGGAGTAAAAGTATTTTCTAGTATATTCTAGTCTGGAAATTCATTATGTTTAACTATCTTTTCGTAGAAACAAACTGGGATTTCCTTACCAACTATTTTTCTTCTTTAACTTGTAATTCAGTAGCTAAATGTCACCAACCTGGATCAGCGGCCACTGGTACGAAGGAGAGGGAGACCACCTTCTGCTAGTCTCCAGCCACAGCTGCCTCCACGGAGGAGAGGGAGACCGCCCTCTGCTAGCCTGCAGCCACAGCAGCCTCCGCAGAGGAGAGGGAGACCGCCCTCTGCCAGCCTGCAGCCACAGCAGCCTCCACGGAGGAGAGGGAGACCGCCCTCTGCCAGCCTGCAGCCACAGCAGCCTCCACAAAGGAGAGGGAGACCTCCCTCTGTCAGCCAGCAGCCACAGCAGCCTCCAAGGAGGAGAGGGAGACCCCCTTCTGCTAGCTACCAGCCACAGCAACCTCCACGGAGCAGAGGGAGACCTCCATCTACCTCCGCACGCCCTCTGGTGGTTAGACCCAGAACCGCAGGCACCTATACTTATAGGCTAAGGTCTAGCCACACTCAAGATGGCTGCCGAATTCCACCAAACAGGAAGTGACATCAGCCTGTTCAAATTTTGGTGCCAATTGCTCCAATTGGTGCCTAGTCACTTCCTCTTCCTTTATAAACTCCCAGTGGACATTCAGACCTTGCCCTCTGATGGTCGTACCTAGTCCTATAGTGTTACTCCTCAGTGCGCGTTCTGGTTCGTGTTTCCTGTTATTGACCCCGGCTTGTTATTCGTTTCTCCTGACCTCTGGATTCCTGGCCTCGGCTTGTCATTCGTATTTCGTGATCTCTGGTACCCTGACCTCGGCTTGAACCTGACCTTGTACTTATCCGTGCCTTGTGTCCTACCTGCACCTCCGTCTCCTACCTCGCTGTGCGTGACACTAAAGTCTTAAAAAAGTATCTGACCCAGAGAAACTCAAACAATTAAAGGCCACCACTGGGTTGGACTAAATAAATATTTATTGAACACCAATAATAAGTCAGGAAAAAGCAAACTAAAAAGGAAAAATAGTTTCACCCATCCCAAAACATTCCACCCAAGAAGAATGCACATGCATCCTATAGCTTTTAATGTATCAATATTACACTAAACAATTATATTATACTGTCTACACCTACCAGAGCTGTGCCAACTGTATAGAGCACACTACAATTCAGTGTAAAAAAGCAATATATCAACAGCACTACCAGTCCAATCAATGCATTAAGAGATTGTATTGGTCAGTAGCTTTATTTTAGATTGTTCTCTTGAAATTGTATAGATGTTCTCTTGAAAAGATGCCCTATACCTTAACATTAGTTGGACCTCACGCAAGCCTTAGCTCTCCACATTTTTTGTTATGCTGAGGAATTCTGTTGATGGAAATTATTGGTACCGAACACAGAAGTATGTAAGATACACAAATGGAAGTAAACCTTGCATTTACATTTACAGTATCTCACAAAAGTGAGTACACCCCTCACATTTTTGTAAATACTTTATTACCGTATTGGCTGGAATATAGGCCGCACCCAATTATAGGCCGCACCCTAAAAGTTTGGTGCTATTTTAAAGAAAAAATACACATTAGTGGAATGGTAAAACAGTATTTTATCTAATACACAGGAACATATGTATTTTAACATTTTTGGTATCTATTATGCAGTTTGTCAGCATAGGTTATATACAAACAGAAATCTGGAAAATCAATTTGTTATTTCAAGATCCCCCCCCCCTTAATTCATAAGGCACCTTACTTATAAATATGCCACTCTGCCCCCCACATATGATTCATGCCCCCTAGAAATGCCAATCTGCCCCCTGATATGCCACTCTCCTCCCTAGATATTCCACCCCTCCAGACTTACCAATGCTCTCCCAGACTCCTTGGTGCCTAGCGGGGCCCGCCGGTGGACGTCTGTGCCATGAGCACAGACAACCTTTGCTGCCGGCACTTCCATGATGGACACGCACCGGCGGAAATGCTGGTTGTCTACGCGCATCCCCGCAGCTGGTTAACGTCTGTGCGATGTGCTTACACAACCTCCGCTGCACTTCGGCCGGGGCTTCTATGGTGGAGCACCGGAAGGTTATGTCATGCCGGTGCTCCACCATATAAGTCCCGGGGGAAGTGCCGGCAGCGGAGGTCTGGATGCTAACCCTGCTGCAGGTAAAAAATTTTAAAGAAAAAAAAAAAACACCTGCCCGGCGCCCAGAACTGCATGTCCCGGGCGTCGGGCGATACGAATTGCGCATCCCTGCGCTTAACCCCGATTATAGGCCGCACCCCCACTTTAAGTGGGGGGGAAAAGTGTGGCCTATATTCCTGGAAATACGGTATATCTTTTCATGTGACAACATTGAAGAAATGACACTCTGCTACAATGTAAAGTAGTGAGTGTACAGCCTGTATAACAGTGTAAATTTGCTTTCCCCTTAAAAATAACTCAACACACAGTCATTAATGTCTAAACCTTGGCAATAGAGAGTACACCTCTAAGTGGAAATGCCCAAATTGGGCCCAAAGTGTCAATATTTTGTGTGACCACCATTATTTTCCAGCACTGCCATAACTCTCTTGGGCATAGAGTTCACCAGAGCTTCACATGTTGCCACTGGAGTCCTCTTCCACTCCTCCATGACAACATCACCGAGCTGGTGGATGTTAGAGCCCTTGTGCTCCCCCACCTTCCGTTTGAAAATGCCCCACAGATGCTCAATAGGGTTTAGGCCTGGAGACATGCTTGGCCAGTCCATCACCTTTACTCTCAGCTTCTTTAGCAAGGCAGTGGTCATCTTGGAGGTGTGTTTGGGAATACTGCCCTGCAGCCCAGTCTCCAAAAGGACGCGATCATGCTCGGCTTCAGTATGTCGCAGTACATGTTGGCATTCATGGTTCCCTCAATGAACTGTAGCTCCCCAGTGCCGGCAGCACCTAGACCATGACACTCCCACCACCATGCTTGACTGAAGGCAAGACACACTTGTGTTTGTACTCCTCACCTGGTTGACACCACATGTGCTTGACACCATCTGAACCAAATAAGTTTATCTTGGTCTCATCAGACCACAGGACATGGTTCCAGTAATCCATGCCCTTAGTCTGCTTGTCTTCAGCAAACTGTTTGTGGGCTTTCTTGTGCATCATCTGGGACGACAGCCATGCAGACCAATTTGATGCGGTGTGTGGCATATGGTCTGAGCACTGACAGGCTGACCCCCCCACCCCTTCAACCTCTGCAGCAATGCTGGCAGCACTCATATGTCTATTTCCCAAAGACAGACTCTGGATATGACTCAGCATGAGCACTTAACTTCTTTGGTTGACCATGGCGAGGCCTGTGTGGAACCTGTCCTGTGAAACCGCTGTATGGTCTTGCCCACCATGCTGCAACTGAGTTTCAGGGTCTTGGCAATCTTCTTATAGCCTAGGCCATCTTTATGTATAGCAACATTTTTTTTCAGATCCTCAGAGAGTTCTTTGCCATGAGGTGCCATGTTGAACTTCCAGTGACCAGTATGAGAGCGTGTGAGAGCGATAACACCACATTTAACACACTTGCTCCCCATTCACACCTGAGACCTTGTAACACTAATGAGTTACATGACACCGGGGAGGGTAAATGGCTAATTTGGCCCAATTTAGACATTTCCACTTAGGGGTGTACTCACTTTTGTTGCCAAGGTTTAGACATTAATGGCTGTGTGTTGAGTTATTTTGAGGGGACAGCAAATTTACACTGTTGTACACTCACTACTTTACATTGTAACAGAGTGTCATTTCTTCAGTGTTGTCACATGAAAAGATATAATAAAATATTCAAGGGGTGTACTCCCTTTGTGAGATACTGTATTTTGGTGTGCCGATCTAAGTGTTTTATCTGATTTTGAAGAATTTGAATATTCTGTATAATATGAAGCAGAGGAAACATGAAAACCCAAATAAACAATATAATGTTATGAAATACATTGTAAACAAAGTACAGATATGGAAAGCAAGTACTATTTTTTATTATAAAAAAGTAAAACAAATACTCTAAAATAATAATTCCTCCAAACACAGTTTTGCTGGGAACTACTGTATTTCTGTTATTGATCGGTGAGCCATAGGCAGATATTCGAACTAAAGTTGTAATTGCACATTTTAAACGAAAATGCCTTTTTCATTTTTTTTATTCTATGTTTGTCAGTGTCTTTCTTTGTTACATATTTAAATGGATTAACTCTGGGAAGGAGATGTCATGCTGATATTATAATTTTTATAAACTATTTTCTTCAAAATAAAAAGTATTTTTCTGATATTTTACCTACTGTTATTTACAACAGGTGACAGGAGGTCTGGGGAGAAAATCTGATTAGCTTAAATGAAGACATGCCTGTGTTGTCGTGACCTAAGTTAAGAATAATTTTTCATTTATCAATACCAAGAAGTTGTATTTATCTTTTATGTCACTTCACTGAAATCAAAGACTTGGGGAAGCAGTTGGCTAAACATTGTTCTTTTAAAATAAATAACAGCTTCCTATATTGCTGTGAACATTACCAGTCACATAAAGAAAAGTGGAGCTTATTATTATTGTTTTTCATTTAGTATAATTATATAAAGCAGTTGTCAATTGGGGAGTTAGCAGGCATCTAATGAATTAAACTCCAGGTTGGGATTAGTTACATATCTATTTTTTTTATTGCCTTTTATATCATAAAGTGCTACTTTCACCATTTGCAACATTTCCTAGTCTATTGCAATTGATTCAAGGTGCTTGATACAGTGGTTCGTCTAAACCTTTATTGATGTTAACAGTGGCAGAAAATGTATAGTTTGTGATTCAACTGCCTTACAAACCCTGAAATTGCAATTGTGGATTGTAGACTACAAAATAATAAGCTACTTGGAAATTAATGGAATAATGGAAAAATACACTGCTAAGAAATTTAATGGCATACACAGTACACGCTTATCTAAAATAGGTAAATTTTTATAGTCTTTTCTAGACCATAAAAAATAAAATACAAAGAAATTGAATGCACCAAAAAAGGCTGAAATAAACATTTGTAGATAGATTAAAGTATAGAAGTCACAATTTAATAATTTTAATTGCTACACATAGACTAACATAACCATGCTATTCCTATGCTTAATTATATGACACCAATTTAGGATTTAGAACTTTTATTTCGTTACTGCCACTGTCAATTTCCTTACAACAAGGGGCATCCAGGGCTGGCCATGCACGCATCAATGCTGCTCTACTAACTGCAGGTGTTCACTTTTAAGAAGGAAGTACATGCTGCCGAGTACCCATACTGTGGCAAGAGGGACTGGGGAGACACATTTTAGGTATGGATTACTTGGTTAAGGCATAGAACTCCAACAGTTGGCCTCTGCATGTGCTTAGATGAACTGCTCCTCTAGAATTGTGTGCTCTGGTTTGAGCTTCAACATGTCTAGGTCCAATGCTTGGCTACTGATCATTCTCCTGGATCTTAATCTAGGCTTGACCTTGGCTTATACTTTTTCCCTTGGATACTGGTTTTAAAAGAGCCTGTAGTTGGATTGAAACATTGTCATGTGGTGGAATAAACACATCAATTTACTGAGTGCTGGTTATATTTGTTTTATTAGGATACTGGTTTGGCTCTCGTTTTTTTACGGAACCTGTATTTGCTGTCTCAGATCCTTCCTTGTGAACATCTTTATTTGTAGATTATTAGTTGTAAAAACCAAATAAGCATATTCATTTAACACAGTGATAAATTAAAAAGAAACATCAAACATAAAAGTGCTCACACTACTGAGGGGCTGTGCAGTGTAAGCTGTAATGAGCTTCACCTGAGGCTAATACCTGCACAAAGACCAATTAAAAGTTCTCCTTCAATGTCCCGTGAAATTCACTAACTATTTGTAGTGGGTTTTGTTGTGGCCTGGAAGTTGCATTGGTAAATTGTGAGCATGATTTTAGCATATGATCTTTTTTTGTATGAAACAGACTGGATATTTGGTGGGTCATTTTTTTAAGCCCTAGTTCTCCACATACCGTATTTCCCCATGTATAAGACGCACCTTTTTCAAAAAATTTGGGGTCTAAAAACTGGGTATACAGTGGTTGTAGCTTGTAGATTGCAGTTACTACTTCCCAGTACCTCCCTGCAGTCACACTGATGATTGGCCCTGCCCCTTTCCTTATAGCGTCCACACTTCTCAGCAACTCACCCAACATTAAGTATAAAAGTTAGGGGAGGTAGGGGTTAATTTAGGGGCAGTTATGGTGAATGGGGTGTTTAGGGTTAATTTAGGGGAAGTTATGGTTAATGGGGTGTTAAGGGTTAATTTAGTGGCAGTTATGGTTGATGGGGTCTTTAGGGTTAATTTTGGGGCAGTTATGACTAATGGGGTGTTTAGGGTTAATTTAAGGCCAGTTATGGTTAAAGGAGCCTTTAGGGTTAATTTAGGGGCAGTTATGGTTAATGGGGCCTTTAGGGTTAATTTAGGGGCAGTTATGGTTGATGGGATCTTTAGGGTTAATTTAGGGGCAGTTAATGGATGGGAGTGATAAGGATGATGAGTATGAATTTGATGATAATAATTTTTTTTTTCAAATTACGGGCCCCAAAATTAAGGTGCCTCTTATACATAGGGAAATACGGTAATACGGAGATTTTACTTTCAAGCACATCCTACCTCCTCAAATGGCTAGCTACACACTCTCAATTTTCCCACTTCGACGAGTGATTCCCAATCTTCATACACTGTACCGAAGTCCATTTTTTTGTGGGCAGTGGAGATCAAAGGCTGGTTGAGGAGACTCTAGTATTTCCACTAACCAGTCCACTGACTGAACTGTGAAATTGTGCTGCAGCACAGGCCTCAAAAACAGCTTCCATGTGGCCACCATGCAATAGAGAAGTTATGCATCGAGCTATGATGGCATATCCTACTGCTCTGTTTCAACACATTGTGGGATGTAAGGCAGGCAGATTTCTTTGCTCTGGCCCTGCCTGAGGATCGCCGACCCATCCACTTCTAGCCATACCTCCAACATGAAATGTTAAAGGATATGTGGTTACAAGGGCATGATCCTACCATGAAACAACATTGTAACAGCAAAGCCACCGGCAGCAGAAACTCAAGAAAAAAACACATAACACCAATGCGAAGCATTGCATGACCTAACAGCTGATCACAGCAATCTCCCAAAGCAGGTACCAGTCACCATCACAGTAGCAGACATCCAACAGCGAGTCAATAACACGGAGAGTTGGACAGAACCTGGCCCAGAAATGGTCTAAATCTAGTGGCTGAAGAAACTGACAGCAATACATCAACACCTAGCATTACAAATGAACCACCTGCTAGCAACAGGTTCCTACCCAGACTGGCTAACATAAGGAAGAACACTGCTGATCATGAAAGATCCTGGTAAGAGCACAAAACCCTCCAATTACCTGCCAATAACCCACCTCCCACAACATGGAAAGTCCTATCAGGCATCATAGCCACCAAGCCACAGGACCACATAGGCCAATACATGAGCACAGCTCAGAAGGGCAATGAGAACAGCACCAGAGGCCCCAATCACCAGTTGCTCATAGACAGAGCAGTCACCCAAGACTCAAACTGTGAATAAGGACCTTCCTTAAGAACTCATTAGTAGTCTTGAAGACAACATTAGAAGCCATCTTAAGACAGCACAACTGACCATCAAGTGTGGCATATACCAAGGTGGTGTACTGTCCCCACTGTTCTGCATAGGCTTAAACCCCATCAGTCAGGTAAACACAAGGACTGGATATGGGTACAAGTTCAAGAGTGGAACTACCATCAGCCACCTCCTCTTTATGAATGACATCATGCTGTATGCCAAAACCATACGAGACATTGATCCACCTGGTCAGGAGAAGAGCGGCCGGATTGTAATAAAGAGAGGGAAAGTACTTAAGATCGATGGGGTAAAACTACCAGCAGGCCAGATAGCAGACATACAGACCAGTACCTTGCTATCCAATAGTCACATGGGAACCACGATGAGGAGGTAAGGAAGGCAGCAACATCAAAGTACCACCAAAGGATAAGGCAGATCTTGAAGAGCCAGCTCAATGGGAAGAACAAGCTCTGTGCCATCAAAACATACGCCCTGCCAGTCATCAGATACCCTGCTGGCATAGCGAGCTGGCCACTGGAGGCTGTTGACATGAAGACCCGGAAACTACTCACAATGTACGGAGGTTTCCACCCCAGGTGGCTTACAATGGCAAATCCTGCCAATGGTTAGACAGGGGTGGGCTCAAAGACAGCACTGAGGCACTGATAATGGCAGCACAAAAACGGGCACTAAGCACCAGATCCATAGAGGCAGGCATCTACCGCACCAGGCAGGACCCACTCGGTGTCCTTCCTGCTTTATGTGCATTTGCTACCACCATTTGGCTACGTGACCTTTAGGCTTTGGACACCTATTCTGCTGATCTCTGGCTTCCTGACCCCTGGCTTGTCTCCTGAATTCTATACACTTGTGCTTACTGCTACCCGTGAAAGATTCTGTTTCTAAGCTTGGTTCCTTCCGGTGTGTACCATTCTTAGCAACGGTGTCCATCTCTACATACCAGGCTTCACCTTACAGTATAGGAAATACCATGGCAAGCCAAGATCTTGCATGGGATATACCACGGACAAATACCTGAGGTGGCTGACATTGGGAAATGTAATGGTAGCGCAAGAGCAGGCACTAAGAACTAGATCCATAGAGGCAGGCATCTATCACACCAGACACGACTCAAGGTGCAGACTATGTAGTGAGGCTGAGACAGCCCAACACAAAAATGCTTGCAGCAACAACCAAGTAGCTGGCGTTATGTACAGAAACATCTGCAAAGAGTATGTAAACCCTCCAAATTCCACAGAAGGTTAAGATCCTGTGGGGCTAAGATCCTGTGGGAATAACATCAGAACGCTCTGTCCAGATGAGTGTAGTGCTAAGCATAGCTAAGATACTGCACAAAACCCCCAAACTCCCAGGCCTCTGGTAGAGGACACAAGGTTGAGGAAGACACATACCACCCATAGGGATGAGAAAGGAATTTAGATATAAATAAATGCTGATAGACACATTATACATTAGATATAGAAGATATAGATATAGATTAGAAGATAATCCTGAGTTGGCACTGTTGTACACAAATTTACTATTACAATATTAACAGTAAAATCAAAGGAACATACATGAATGTAGGCTTTACCTGTATTTCTTTTCCATGTGTTTTTAATGCACCTAAAAATATGTAATGCCTGCTAACAATGAAAGGTCTATATATCATTCATAGCTGGTTCTTGTGCTGCTTAGATACAGAAATGGGTCGGTCTTAAATGTCTTGTTGCCTGGCAACAGATCTTCCCAGCACTTAGTCTAAAGCAATTCAATCAATGTAAAATAAAAGAGGTAAGGTAATAAGCAAAGGTTTGTTATAGAAATAATTGAAGCTTATAACCTAGAAAAATCTATTATAGCTACTGATGTAGTATGGAAGGTACACTGTCTACCATGTAGAAAGGATCAATTCCTACATGCATACCTCCCAACAGTCCTGCTTTTTCTTGGGACAGTCACAATTTTCAGTCCCGCTTTGGTGTGCAGGTCAGAGGCAGAGCAGATTATCTGAAACAGGTAGACAATAGGAAGTCACATGTCAGTTTGTTGGTGGTTGGTTTGCTCCACTTACATGAAAGGCTTAATTTGGTCTGTTCTCAAAATTAAAAGACTTTCTTAGCTCATGTCAAGGGAATTTACTGGCTATTCGGATACTACTCCTTTTAAGAAGTCTATTATCATTAACCCCTTAATGACAATACTGTTTCTTACTCGTGGTATATTGTGGGACAATGGCTCTTTTAACATTTTTCACTGTTGCTGTTCAGCTGTGATTTTCTCATTTCGTGCTCCCACACATATTATATATTATATTGGTTTTTTTCAGGACAAACAGGGCTTTCTTTAGATACCATTATTTCTATCATATCATCTAATTTACTATAAAAAATGATAAAATATGGTGACTTTTTTTCACCTTTTAAACAAAAATCTTTTACTCATCTGCAAAAACTAATGAAAAAACCTGCTAAATAGATTCTACTATTTGTCCTGAGTTTAGAAATACCCAACCATTTTTCCCCCAAAGCTGGTCCCTACTGGTCCTGTGCTATTCTGCCCCATGTGCTATTTCGGGTATCTTTGAAGCCGGCCAATGAAATTTACCCCATCAAACCATATATTTTTAAAACTAGACACCCCAAAGTATTTAAAATCCTGGTATTTTAACCCTTTCCATGCACTAATTTTACAAACTTTATGGTAGTAATTTTTTTTTGTATTTTTTTCACACACGTTTTACTTCAGGTATAAATTTACCACTCCTGGTATATGTCCGTGTCAAACAAAACCCCAATATGTGTTCAGTAACATCTCCTGAGCGCAGTTATACCCCACATGCATTGTTGGGTTATTTGGGAGGTAAAAGGCCACCTTTGTGTGGTGTGTATTTTTTGCCATTTAGACATCTGGTCCTACTGCCCCCATGTCCCATATTTGGGACATCTTTGAAGCCGGCCAATTCAATTTACCCCATCAAATCATAATTTTTTTAAACTAGACACTCTATGGGCATTTATAATGCCAATATTTTAACTCTTTCCATGTGGGAATTTTTGTGAAGCTATAGCGTGAATTGTAAAAAAATATTTTTGTTTATTTTTTTGGTGACAGTGGGGAATTTTTAAATGTTACCATACTTTTTTAAAAAAATGTTAAACAAATGTATTTTTTTTTTAACCTATCTCACTGATTAGTGAGCTAGGCTCCATTGACCTTGCATGGTTGAATGCAGTACCTGCATTCAACTTGCAGGAGGAGCTCAAGAGTTTTTAAGAGCGTCTGGATAGACCCTCTGTGAACTCATTTTTTTTCTATTGTTGACGCCATCTTGTGAATGGCGCAACGTCATTTGCATGATGGCACTAGGATTTGAGAGTACCAGGTGCCCAGGAAGTTCGGAGTAGATCGCTTCTTGCGATAGTTCTGAGGCCCATGAAGATTCCCCGATGCTGTCCATGCAACTAAAGATAATCTGTCTTCCAGAAGGAGTGAAGAGAATTGACGCTCTGAGCCTATCAGAAGAGAAAGGGGGGGAGTGCGAAGGGATCCCGAATGGACAGCTCCAAAAGAGTTAGAAACTAAGGCTGGGAACCCCATAGGGGCGTCACCAGAATTATTGTTACCCAAGAAGCAAGGATATGCTGTATGACTCTGGGAATGAGAGCAAATGGTAGGAAGGCATAGGCCCCCGTTACTGCCCATTTCTGAAAAAAAGCATCCGTTGGCAGTCGTTCCGGATCCGGTAGCCAACTGAAAAATTGTGGGATCTGAAAATTGTCAATGGACCTCTGTGACTGTTGATACGTTGAAAAACCTTTCTGTTCAATGTCCAATCGTTGACGTCCCGCCAGTGTCTGGAGAACCAGTCTGCCATCTGCTCAGCTGTTCCAAGCCTGCATATGGAGAAGCCACCATTGAAGTTCCATTTTAATCGCCTTTATGCAGGCTTTGTTGGCATCCCTCACTTTTATAGTATTTGAATGCCATCTTCTTGTTTTTCATTTTTATAGTATTAAGCCATATTGGTTTTAATTTATTTCTTTTGTATTTGTTTCCGAAAGGCATACATTAATATTCATTGTTTTGTAATGCTTACTTAACCCCTTAACGGCCTTTGCCGGTTCAGGACCGTCATGGAAAAACGGTCACTTAATGACCTTTGACGGTCCTGAACTGTCAAAAAATTAAATAAGCTTAGAAAGTGAGCAACGATCACTTTCTTCGCTTAAATGGCGTTACTGTAATGCCTCGATGTCGAGGCATTCAGCAAGGCCAAGATCGGCAACGATCACCTCCTAAACTTAAGTGGTGTCGCTGGAATGCCTCGATCATGAGGCATCCAGCGACACCAAACACTTACCTCTGGATGGGCTGTGACCGCTCCGGAGAGCGGTCACAGCCGCAGCTGCCGGTGATCTTCGCCATCAGCAAGATGGCGGCGGCCCGGGAAAAAAACAATAAAGATGAAAGAGTTCGCTAGATGGTCTCCAGACCCTCTAGAGAACTCTGGCTCCACTTGCAGGTTGAATACAGGTACTGCATTCAACCATGCAAGTCAATGGAGCCCAGCTTTCTAATCACAATGTGATTAGTAAAATATTCAAAAAATAATAATAAAAAAAAAAATGGAAAAAAAAAGTGCTAACATTTAAAAATAATTATGCAGTGATGTCACTAGATGAACCATCCAGTACCAGCAAAATTTGTAAAACAATATATAAAAAAAAGTATAAAAAAAATAAAATAAAAAAATAAAGTTTATTATTTTGAGCAAGTGCTAAAATTTCTCACAAATCTCAACAAAGAGTTAAAATAAAAGCACTTCAAATACCCAAGGGGTGTCTAATATAAAAAAAAAATGGCTGATGGGGTAAATTGGAGTGGCCGAGCTCAAAGATAGGGCATAGGTACAGACTGACCAAAATGGAAAAGCGCACTTCCCAAATGTGGAATTTTAAATCTCAAACAACACGACAAACCCATGCATGTCGGGTATCACTGCACTCAGGAGATGTTCCTGAACACACATTGGGGTGTTGTTTGACAGTGACATATACCAGAACCTGTATATCTATAACTAAAGTACAATTTGTGTGAAAAAAATAAAATAAAACAAATTACTATTACAAAGTTTGACAAAGTGTAGTTGTATAATTGGTGCATGGAAAGGGTTAAAATAACAGCATTTGGAATACCCTGGGGTGTCTAGTTTTCAAAAATATATGGTTTGAAGGGGTTAAATTGAGTTAACCGGCTTTAAAGATATTCCAAAGAGGAGATGGAGGCAGAATGACCAAATGACCACCTGAATTACGCATGCCCTAAAAGTAGCCATTTACCAGCCAAACAATCTGACAAACCCATGCATGTCGGGTATCACTGCACTCAGGAGATGTTCCTGAACACACATTGGGGTGTTGTTTGACAGTGACATATATTAGGACCTGTATATCTATAACTAAAGTACAATTTGTTTGAAAAAAAAATAAAAAAAATTACTATTACAAAGGTTGACAAAGTGTGGTTGTATAACTGTTGCAAGGAAAGGGTTAAAATAACAGCATTTGAAATACCCTGGGGTGTCTAGTTTTCAAAAATATATGGTTTGAATGGGTTAAATTGAGTTAACCGGCTTCAAAGATGTTCCAAAGAGGAGATGGAGGCAGACTGACCAGATTTGTTAAAAAAGGTTTGGAAATCATAAAATGCTGCTTGTACTTATTGCCCTATAACTTACAAAAAACAGCAAAAAAACATAAAAACATTGGGTATTTCTAAACTCAGGACAAGTAGTAGAATCTATTTAGCTAGTTTTTTTACTTGCTTTTTTAGGTGAGTAAAAGATTTTTCAAATAAAAGTCATAAAATGTGTTTTTTTTCAATTTTTCAGCATGTTTTTTTTATTTTTTTTATAGTAAATAAGATGATACGATCAAAATAATGGTATCTGAAGAAAGCCCATCTTGTCCTGGAAAAAACAATATATAACTTATGTGGGTACACTAAATGGGTGAGGAGAAAATTACAGCTGAACACAAGCACCACAAAAGTATTAAAACAGCCTCGGTCCCACAGGGTACAAAAAGAAAAAACAAGACCGGTCCTTAAGTGGTTAAAGGTATTCCACTTGTCTCAGTCTCTGCATGTTCAATAGATATCTTAGATGTCAAAGTTGGCCCTTCCAAAATTAGTTACTAATTTGCTTTTTTAATTAATCTCAAATGAAACCATATTATAGTTTGTGTTCTCTTACTTGGATGTTTGAGATAAATTCCTCATTGTTAATCACCAGATCCAGACATCTATTCTTTTTGGGGTCTCTACTAATTGTGACATACTTTTGTCATTTAGCATGTTTAAAATTATTGCTGCCATTAGTGGAACTAGTTTTTCCACAATTCGATTGAAATCTGAGTTATTAAAATCTCCAATGATGTCCTTTGGCATACAGATTTTGGTGAAGGTATTTGGATTGTATTCAGTTTGGCAGTCTCGTTCTCCACAGGGTTGGATCGTTTTCTTCGCATCTTCATTTTTGTTTTGCATTCTGTGAAGAAACTCTAGATCAGGGGTGCCCAAGTTTTTTCTGCAGTGGGCCGCTACATCAGAAATGTATGTGTGCGTGGGTCGCACTCATTTTTTCACTGAGAGAAAATATGGCCTTTTAGATTTATAATGCATATTAATACAGGGTTAATTTGGCGATAACGAAAAAAGCAGTGGAAAAGTTTGTGATCAACTTTTATAACACACACACCAGGACAAACTCTGTCACACCGACACCCAAACACACACACACCAGGACAAGCTCTGTCACACCGACACCCAAACACACTCCAGGACAGGCTCGCCACACCGACACCCAAACACACACACACACACACACACACCAGGACAGGCTCTGCCACACTGACACACCTAAACACACACACCAGGACAGGCTCTGCCACGCTGAAGCATAAAAAATGTATTTTTTACACTGCTTTGTCATTAAATGCCCCTTTTGTATTTTTGCCCTCTTATGTATTGATGCCCCAGACTGGCCCCCTTAAGTATTGATTGTGTCCCCCTCCCACAGCCGTGTGTATTGCTGCCCTTTGTGCATTCATGCCCCCACACCCTTGTATATTGATTTATGTAATTACCTTTTTTGTATTGGCTAATGTGATGCCCAACCACCCTCTTGTCTTGTCTGATGCCCCCACTGCCATGTAATACACCCCCAGCCACCCCCCTATTGACTTTATAATGCCACAACCCAGCCACCCCCCTTTTGTTTTATTTAAATTTTGTCCAAAGTGAATTCCCCCCCCCCCTTGAATATGGGTCCACTTTCCTATAACCCCCAACTATTTTTGGTAATACGTTTTTGTAGTTTTTATTCCCTGCTGTCTTCCGATGTGACAATCCTCTCCCTGTCAGGAGGAACTCTTCTGTGAGCCCGCCCCCTTGAATGTCACGTCTTAAAAGAGCTGAGGCACTGCTGCCACTGGGCGGCACGGTGTGTACATGCCGGCTGTTTTAACTTCGTTAGGCGGCCAGTGTAGGCAGTCTTACAGCCACACGAAGGCTGCCCCAATAAACATCCTTTAACTGCAGACTAGGGGTAATATATGAAAATAAATACAATATACATTTTATTGGGGAAGGAAAAAAGCTCACTCCTAAATTTTTGAGCTTGTTCCTAGATCCCTCTGAGACCTTTAATAGGTTTTAGCAAAATTAACATGTAAACCAATGTCTCACGTGGCAAATACTTTCTATATAGAGCAAAGAAAGTCACAAAAGAGTATCAGCAGGGTTAACGGTTTAATCCAAATGAGAACAGCAGAGATCACCCCATGAACATTCTAAGTATTTGCAATAGAGAAAATTTGTGTTATTAGAAGGTATGTGTAAATGGCTTCCATGGGCAGGGAGCAAACACTTCACAGTGAGCACTATGCTGTCTTTTGCTTAAATTTTATTAAAATGTCACACAGTTACAATTTCAACTTTAATCACTCCGGTGTCCAGCCAACTAATTTTGTAGAATTGGTTGGCTGTCATTAGCTGAAGCAGTGAAATAAGAAATAAACAGCAGGAACCGGGAAATTAGATATATAGCCTGTGACTTAGTAAAGTGAGCGCTAGTCACAGACATGTCACACAGAAAAGCTAAAAGCATTTATTTTTAGTGGAAGTGGTCAAGAAGCCTGTTTTCCAAGTAATTTAATGTCTTCTCTTCTGAAGTGCTCAAGATTCTATATTTGGCTTGTTGATTATCAAAGCAAAATTATATAGTTGTACAGCACATATGCAGCAGGAAAAAAAATGTTGATTATATGGGTAATCCTTTAATTCTTGCATTGTGCTAAAATAGCTACTATAGATTTTTTTCTCTTAAGAGATAAAAAAATAGAAAAAAATGTAATTCATAGGTCCCTGACTCAACAAAACCATGAATGGATATAATGTACATTGCTTGGAAAACATGCTTGGAAAAATATGTTGCTTATTACAGTTAATGAGAAAAAGTGGATTTGCAACCTTCAGATGAAATACAGGTACTGCATTAAACCATGCAAGTCAATGGAGCACAGCTTTCTAATATAAATGTGTTTCGTTTAAAAAAAAAAAAGTATGATTTGAGGGGTAAATCGTATTAGCCAGGTTCAAAGATGTCCCAAAAATAGGACATGGGCACAGACTGACCAGATGTCCAAAAAAAATACCCACTTCTCGAAGGTGGCCTTTACCTCCCAAATAACCCGACAAACCCATGAATGGGTGGTATCACTGTACTCAAGAGATGTTGAAGAACACATATTGGGGTGTTGTTTGACACGGACATATACCAGGAGCGGTAAATTCATACCTGAAGTACGTGTATAAAAAAAAAAAAATTACTACCACAAAGTTTGACAAAAACTTGTGGTAGAGTAAGTGAATAGAAATACCGTATTTACTCAATTATATTAATTTAGGAAAAAAGAAAAAGCCTGAATATAAGACTACCCTATAGGAAAAAAGTTTTACTAGTAAATATTAATTCACATGTAAACTATTTTTTCATATTTAATAAAAAAGCCCCCTAGAAATGCCTTATATATATATATATATATATAATGCCACTCTGCCTCCCTAACATGCATTTTAACCCCCTATTTGCCGCTCTCCCCCCCCCAGATATGCCTTACTCAGCCTTCTTTTGTTCTTTCCCGTTTATGCTTTTATTTTCACATATTACCCCTAAGCCTACAGTTAAATGATGTTTATTGGGGAATACAACATAAAACACACCTTTCTTCAGTACTGCACCACTAAGACTCAAGCTTGTATTTTTAAGCACTATTCCTCTTTTTGTGTTTTAGTGTGCCTGTCAAAGATTACATCCTTTTAAGGTTTTACCGTATTTGGTCGATTATAAAACGACCCCCCATAATCTGAATATTAATTTAGGAAAAAAAGAAAAAGCCTGAAAATCAGACGACCCTATAGGAAACAAGTTTTACCAGTAAATGTTAATTAAACTATGTAAATTTTTTTTTTTTTAATAAAAGCTATGATTGAGAAAAATATTTTGTTTTTATGTCCTTTTATTTTCCAACCTGCACCCCAAGTTATGCACATCTGCCCCCAGGCTTGCCACTTTGCCCCAGAAATGCCTTATACCTCCTATATGCCACTGTGCCCCATGATATGCCTTTTCACCCTCTAAATGCTACTGTGCCCCATGATATGCCTTTTAACCCACTATATGCCACTGTGCCCCATGATATGCCTTTTGACCCATATGTGCCACTCTGCCTCCAGAAATGCCTTATACCCCTATATGCCACATTGGCATTTAGGAGGTTAAAAGGCATATTATGGGGCAGAGTGGCATAAAGGGAGGTATAAGGCATTTCAGGAGGCAGAGTGGCTGTAAAATAGCTAACAGTAGTCTGCTAACAGTCCCATCACAGTCCCATCATGCCTAGGTTCCAGCATTTACTGGTTTGCTGGGTATAAAAAGACTGTTTGCTGTTAGCAATCACACTCCTATCATGCCAAGTCAGCCAGTACATGCTGAAACCTGGCTAGCTGTCCCCCTTGTGTATTGATGCTGCCAGCAGTATGGGGTCTGCACTTACAGCCACCCTGTACCAGCATGTACTGGCTGACTTGGGATGATAGGAGTGTGATTGCTAACAGCTAACAGCAATCACAGTCCCATCATGCCTAGGTTCCAGCATTTACTGGTTGCCTGGGTATAAAAAGAGTGTGTTTGCTGTTGTGTGCTTGCACTCCTATCATGCCAAGTCATATTGTTGATTTTTTTTTGTCCAATTGTGGTGTGTTACTTTTAATAAAAGCATGGTTACACACTAAAATTAGACAAAAAATACCGGTACAATGCCCAGCCAACCAGTACATGCTGGAATCTGGGTATGCCTGAGATTGCTGTTAACAATCATAATATATAATTTTTTGTACAATTTTGGTGTGTAACTTACTTTTATTAAGAGTGTGTGGGGGGGTCATTTTCAGTTTCGGCTAAGTGAACCCTGAATTTTCGGTTTTGGTCCAGAATTTTCATTTTAGTGCATCGCTAAAATAAATAGAACTATTTTATTTTTACTTATACCGAATCCTGCATTTGTAGTCACAAAACTTTCTAGGCCCAGAAATCAGTGAGAGGAAAAGTAAAGGTTTTGTGTCATTTAATTTGACTGACCTCTTCTCCCCTCACTACATTAACTCATTTCTCTGCTGTCACTGAAGAGGATGTACATGCTCTTCTTCTTTCCTCTTGTCCAACCACATGCACCCTTGTCCCCATCCCTTCCCGTCTCACCCAGTCTCTTTCATCTACCCTTGTCCGTACTCTAACTCATATCTTCAACCTCTCCCTCACTACTGGATCTGTCCCATCGTCCTTCAAGCATGCTACCCTAACTCCTATCTTGAAAAAGTCCTCCCTCGACCCGACTGGTCTCTCCAGCTACCGTCCCATCTCTCTGCTTCCTTTCACCTCCAAGCTTCTCGAAAGAATTGTTTATATACAACTAAGTTTCTAGACTCCAACTTCCTGCTTGACCCTCTTCAATCTGGTTTTCCCCCTCGACACTCTACTGAGACCGCCCTTACTAAAGTTACTAATGACTTACTCACTGCTAAATCCAAGGGCCACTACTCCATGCTAATCCTACTGGACCTTTCTGCTGATTTTGACACTGTGGACCATCCTCTTCTCCTTCAAGTGCTTTATGATCTTGGCCTCCATGATACTGCTCTCTCACGGCTCACTTCCTACCTCTCTGATCATACCTTCAGTGTCTCTGTCTCCAGTAACACTTCCCCTCCCTCTCTCAGTTGGGTACCCCAAGGCTCAGTTTTAGGACCCCTTCTGCTCTCTTTACAGTTCCTCCCTTGGCAAACTGATCTCATCCTTTGGCTTTCAATACCACCTGTATGCTGATGACACCCAGATCTATCTATCCTCCCCTGATCTCTCTCCCTCTGTCTTAGATCGTGTAACTAACTGCCTTGCATCTGTCTCTACCTGGATGTCTGCACATTTCTTGAAACTTAACATCTCCAAAACTGTACTCCTCATCTTCCCTCCCTCCAATGCTAAGATTCCCCCATCTATCTCCCTCTATGTTAATGGTGCCATCATCTCCCCATCTACTCATGCACGCCGTCTTCGTGTCACCCTTGACTCCGACCTTTCGTTCACACCCCATATTCAGTCTGTCTCTAAAAACTGCCGCCTTCATCTTAAAAACATTGCCCGCATCCGTCCCTTCCTAACACAGCATGCCACTAAGGCTCTTGTCCATGCCCTGATTATCTCCCGTCTTGACTACTGTAACTCTATCTTACCCGGTCTCTTAACCGTCTCACCCCTCTACAATCCACCATGACTGCTGCCAGACTTATCTTCCTCTCACATCGCTTTACTAACGTTTTTCCCCTCTGTCAGTCTCTCTTTACTGGCTGCCTGTGCGCTTCAGGATTCATTTCAAAATCCTCACTCTTACTTTCAAAGCCCTTCACAGCGGTTCCCCTCCCTACATCTCCTCTCTCATCTCTAAATACACTCCTAACCAGTCTCTCCGCTCATCCAATGATCTCCTTCTATCCTCTCCTCGGATTTCTAGCTCTCATGCCCGCTTACAAGATTTCTCAAGGGCTGCCCCTATCCTCTGGAATGCCCTCCCCCGGTCTATCCATCTCTCCCCCTGCCTTTATTCCTTAAAAAAATCCCTTAAGACCCAATTCTTTAAGGATGCTTACAACATAGCACACTAACGCCCTCCCATACTCCTTTAGCTCACCTTTCCTACTCCCTCTACTGCAATACTTTTACTAGTGTGGCTGGTCTATCCCTCACAACGGCACTTTTACCTATTGTGTAATACACCCTAAATCCCTCTAGACTGTAATCTCGTTTGAGCAGGGTTCTCCTCACCTGTTGTCTCTGTTAGTCAATTTGTTGTGTTACATACTACTTGTTATGTCCTGTCTACCCATTATACAGCGCTACGGAATTTTGATGGCACTATATAAAACAATAAATAATAATAATGTATTTCTGTAACTTCACACACTGTCAAGAAATAGTCTTTTGGGATCCAGGGCATTTGCCATCTTTTTATTACTAGTATTATGATACTCTGATGTGCCTCCACAGGACACCCTAAAGTTCCTCATTCCTTTCTTCAAGAACAATTACTGTACCAAAGACTGTAAGTTGGGTTTAATTGTAAATACAAAAAATATGACATCATTGTATTCATTGTTTTGCTTTCAGGAACATAATAAAGTGTGTGCCGGCTGGTTATGCTGTTGCAATGGGTTCCAGGATGTTGCTGGAAAACCTTTGAGATTCAATGTTTTTTCTTACCAGCTGACACTGTTCATTACTGGCTACATGCAGGATACACATTACTGAATTTTACACAGGCCTCTTAATTGAATATCCTTGTCTGGCTCCATAATGCTTGGTCTGCCTGCACAAGTAAAGAAGCTAAATGGCCTCATTTCTCATTACTGAGCTAATCCATTAGCCTGACAGTTCCTCTGATTGGGATTGAAATTCAATTCTTGCCCACAATTTCAGGTGCTTAGGGCAGGGGCTGGAGTGTTTTATTTTGCTTTCCTAGCAATCCTAATGATAACATGGTTCTACTTACTTAGAAATTGAAACAACAAGACTCCTCCCTCCAGAAGTTATAGCATCCAGTATATATGATATACTAACATAAATCTGCTGTTAATAAAGAATATCCCGGTGTGTTTTCTATTATATGTATTGTCCCTATTACTCTGATAAGTGGCTAGCGCTTATTCATTTTGATTTTTTTTAATGAAAATCATTATCAGCTTTATCCATAAAGATGTGTTACAAATCAGATGCAGCATACATATTTCACATTAGGGACTATATAATGGTGGGATCACTATATAGTAAAGCATGTAAAGCCTAAAAATGCATTGTTTAAAGAGATAGAAAGCTTGCAGAAAAAATGGCATTTCTAAATAAAAATACACTTCCCAATATGCAATTTAAAAGATAGATTCTGAACTTGCAAGAGCTGGGCCTCTTTTGTATTAAAATATCTTAGCTTGCATTAATATTATTGTTAAATATTTTCACCGTCCCCTATTGTACCAGCAATACAAAATCAGCTGGTGCTATATAAACACATGTAATGTAAGATACATATACTTAACACACTTTATAGGTCAGATATAATGCATCAACACATTAAACATAACAATCTGAAGGTGGTTCCGTGCACAAAAGGATTTAAAGTAGATCTGTCACTTTTCCTCATTTATTATCTCTCTTTTTTATAGCGCCAGCAATTTCTGCAGCACTTCATACAATACATATGTTCAGAGTATATGACAAGACTAGGATTGACTAAGACAAACCGATATGTTAGGTAAATAGGGCCCAACTCACAAGGGTACAATCTAGAGGAGTCTACATTTTATAGCCGTAAAATTATTATCCCTATATCTCTAGTGGCCCTATAGGCCATGTATTTTGTAGAAGACTGGGCATGGCAACTGTGGGTTTCCTTTTTTTAGGAATTTTTTTTAGGTTGAGAATTAATGAATGTGTGGATAAATTGTGTGAATGAGTGAGAGAATGAATTAATGTGTGGATGTATTGTGTGAATGAGAGAATGAATTAATGAGTGGATGAATTGCGTGAATGATTTTTAAGAATGTTTTTAAGTGTATCATGGATGTAATTTAGGGAAAGACGGCTCAAGCAGGGTGTTTGAGCCTTGGGGGCCAAGATAGCACAGACAGCGTGTTTATGGGACAAAGATGGTAGAGGGCGGGCTGTTTAGTGACAAAGTTGGCTCACTCTGGACTGTAATCTGTTTGTGTAATCTGGTTGCTGGTCAGGTTCTATGTGGGAAATGTGGACGCCAGGGCTGGCCTTTGGGGTGTGCAATCTGTGATCTATGCCATTAGATGTAATTTATGGGGGTTTTATCTATAACTTTAAAGCTGAGTTTTTATGTGAATTCCAGTTGATTTATACCTGCAAAGCTGGGTTTATGTGTTATTCTGTTGATCTGTGTCTGCTAAACTATGTTTCCATTATTTACATTATTTATGTATACCTGCAAATATAGGGTTTGTATGTCTTATTCGGTTGATCTATATGTGTACATGCCGTTTCATGTGTTGTTTATTTGATCTATAGTTCACAGGGAGTAAGTATAAGAGAGGGGACAAAGGAACCCTGGGGATGATTACGGAGGAGAGGACCTCTCAATGTCACGGAAGGGTCAGAAGGAGGGAAGACTGCACTGACTCTCACAGTCTTCCCCTAACCTGCAGTCAGTGTGGCAAATATTTTTTGGGGGGAGGGAGCGGAGGGAGTGATTGCATGCTAGGGAGCGTGGCCCAAGGAAATGTTTTCCTGCGGTCCATTTTTTCAATATTTAAAAAAAATGTTTTTGTTACAAAGATTACCAGTTTTTTTCCCCTATATTTAATGTATTAAAGTACATTATTTTTACCAGTGTTTCAAGTTATATATATTATTGTACGTGTTTGAAAGTAGGGTAGGGGATAGTAAGGAAAGAGGTATTTGATGTGGAGTAAAAAGTAAAGATTTTTAGGGGTTCCTAAACCCATGGATCAAGAGTATAACTCCATCACATACCAGACAGCCTGGCTCCATACAGTTCTATGGCCAGCAATGCCCACTCGACAAAAAGACGTATCTTGGGGTTATCAGGCGTCAATCCTCGAGTACCAACAGAGAGTTCAGGGTCCGAGGATGTTATGTTCAAAAAAAAGAAACTTGATCTGACCTCGGGACCCTGAGTGACAGCTTCGGAAACGTCCCCAAAAATAGTCCACGTGGTAGCTGGGGCAGAGTTCCATAGACGCAGCTGGGTAGACCCCGGTCCTAAAGATGGGTAATAAAACCAATGAGTGTTGCCCACAGGGTTGGCACAGGGTGACTAAGAGGGGACTGGGCAGGCAGGCATGGAGTCTCCCTGGGAATCCATCAGTGCCCCATCCCAAACTCAAATCTTCCCCATGTGTCCTCAGCCTCTGGTGGTTCTCGTGACATTTCTCCCCCTTCGCAAGGAGACTAACACAGGAGGAGACACAGGAATGGTTAATTCAGACAATAGTCAGTCCATCCAGTCCCAATTTGTCCCCTAGTCCAATTGCCCCTACAAGGGTAGCACTCACCTGCCTCTCCCAATGAACATACCCACTGCTGGAGAGAAGTACCAACTGCCCCTTCTCCCTGGAGTTCACTCAGCTGCTGAGAAGTGATGCCACCTTCATCCCTTCCCTGGTGCTCCTGCTGCCGCTGGGGAGATATGCTGACTGCACCATCTCCCAGGCACTCGCTTAGCCACTGGGGCGTGATGCCGCCTGCATCCCCTACCTCCAGTTTCATAGAGAGGCCACCTTCCAGCAGATACAAGTCATCCATCTCCGGGTACCATTCCCTGTAGACAAGCCATTCCGGGGTTAGATCCTGGGAAGTGGGAGAATTTCTCCCAATTCTGCGTACAGGCCCTAGAATCTATAGCTCCCGAAGCTACTAATGTCTTCTTCCTCTACAAAAGCTTTCCAATCCAAGCCAGGGCCACCGAAGTCCTCACCTTCCAGAGAATAGTGATATTCGGACCTCGACTCTTGCGAGCCTGCAGCCCGATACAATGCTTGGTATAGGTCCCTGAGCTCGCATTCCTTTGCCACAGCCGCTTCAGTTCAACTACTTCTTTCCCGGTGGGCTGCCATCTCAGCAAGCGAAGCCGCAGCTTAACCAGCCCCACTAAGCACTGTTCTGGGGAGAGCAGGTTCTTGCCTCGGCAGCTGCACAAGTTTTCTAGGGAATGTTCCCACAGCTCTAGCTGAATCAGCGCTCTCCATTCCGGGCGTGCTTCTTCGGGAATCGGCCCTCATATCACAAGGGTGACCTCACCTCTCAAAGTCTCATGACGGAGCTTCCCACTTGGAATTGTCAGCTCCCTGCATCGTATTCCTTCGTTGATTTGGTTTCCAGGTGAGCTGCCTCTCCATCTCACTCACCGTCATCCAGATTGCTTTTTCAGAAGGGTGGACTCTATAGATTGCCAACCTTCTGCACTACACCGGCTCATTTCCTCTGCCATAGCTGCCGCTGATGGTGTTGCATCTCCGCAGTCAGCAGGCCTGTTATTCCCTGTGGTGGTTTGGATATTCCATTTGGAAGTAAGCATCCTGCCGCTGCCACCAATGTGACGGGACCGACCCATAGCCCGTCTGGGTACACCTGCCAAACGTTGCCCCCTTCTCCCCATAGTTTTCTTTGGATTGATTTTTGTACTTTTTTCTTACATTTTTTATTATACAATGAGTACTGCGACACAGTACAAAGTATCAGATTTGACAAAGGACAATTCAGGTGGTCCCTACCATTGCAGAGGTGCCAAGAAAATCCAGCCCTCCTGCTGGCCTTCTGTCCAGGGAGGTAGGACAGGGTACACATATCCCTTGTGGAGTGCAACCTCCGACAAAATGAAGAATGAAAGTGAATCCCTTAAATTGCCCCAAAGCCCATCGAACCTGCTGCGTCGGTTAACAAATGCAAATCTATATTGAAACCTCAGGTGCCTGCTAGGGTGACCTGCCTTTATACCCTGCCAAAAGCATGTCCCACACTGCTAAATCCTCCCTGGCAGGACTTGTGAGACAACTGAAATGCTGTGGCTGACTTGCTCCCAATGTTGCTACAGCCAATCGCCTATTAAAGACCCAGCCCATGGGCATAATCCTACATGCAAAGTTCAGCCTCCCTAAGAAGGATTGAAGCTTTTTTTGAGCCAATGAGGGTAACCCACCTCCATCCTCAACCTGGACAATTTGTTATGGGGTAAGCAACATTCTCCGGCCACCAAATCAATTTCAGTGCCCAGAAAATAGACGAGTTGAGGGGCCCTCTGTCTTATAATGTGCAAACGGGACATCAAGGGAATCTGTCAATGAACAGAATGTAGCTAGTTGCTGCACCAAATCAATTTCTATGCCTAGAACTGTGCATGATAAGACAGAGGGCCCTTCAACGCATCTCAAACAGGAGTGAACCTGCAACTAACTGAACAGAACATAACAAGTGGCTGCAAACATGCAAACTTGTTGGACCTGCCACTAGGAAATCATCCAGGTAGTACATGATGGACTGGCAGCCAGCTTCTGCAGCTGGATTTTTTTGAGCCCGAGAGCATAACCCACCTCAGCCTGGAGAATTTGTCACAGGGTAAGCGACATTCCCTGGCCACCAAATCAATTTCAATGCCCAGAAAACTGTGCATGATAAGGCAGAGGGCCCTTCAACTCACCTCAAACGGGACACCAAGTGAATCTGCAACTAATTGAACAGAATATTACAAGTGGCTGTAAACATGCAAACTCGCTGGACCTACCACTAGGAAATCATCCAGGTAGTGCATGATTGACCGGCAGCCAGACTCCACCTGCAGAACCCATTACAAAAATGTGCTGAAACACTCAAATAAAAAACTTTAGCCATTAACGCTCCAGAGCCTGACACCATCCGGACCACTACATCAAAAGACGCATGTGACACCATACAGAGGTCCGCTGAAATGTCATTGTTTACCAAAACTTAGCCAGCATCTTCATCGGAACAACCCCCAGGGGAGACACGCGCAACTTTGGAAGTGTCGGGAAGTCAAAAGGGCCTACCGTCCTCCCCAGCACTACCTACTTTCCCAATTCTTCCCTAACCACTCCAGGGTGCTTCAAAACAGACCGCAAATTCTGCAAACTCAGTGTAACAAGTCTGTCCTGGAAAGGTATCCACAAACCCTCCTCACAATCCCTCAGCAGAACATCAGCCGCTTTACGATTTCTATATCTGTTCAGACATGGGTGCATCACGGCCACATCCACTGGCGTATTCCTCTTTCGGTCCCACTTCTGCTTTGTCCCCCACTGCAAGCAGCAAACCCCTAAGCCCCCGCACAAGTACCTTCGACTGGGTCCTCCGCATATGCTCCATCCTGCACAGGTAGTGCCAAAGGGTTACAGGTGTTCCCACAGTCATTTCTCCCTCCCTACACCCCGAAATCGCCTCAGAGGACCCGGTCACCTGCTCCTCCACAGACAACACCTGCACACTAGGATTTAGAGGCAAGCCTGAAGCCATCCATACATTGCCCCACAGCACACTCACCATGCTAGATGTATGTGTGAAATCACTCCTCCCAAGGGGATCGTGTCACTATAACTGTTGTGGAAGTTGTAGGGACTGCCCTGGACCTTGATTCGCCTCTTACTAGATCCAAGCAATGCAGGCCTCAAAGAGGAGGATCGTGTCCTGCGACTCCCGTCCCTACCAGAGGCCTGATCGGGCCTGGACAGCCACAACAAATGAGTGTGCTGCACCTCACCATTGGCACCTGTGCTCCTGCTACTGGAGCAGGCTTGAGCACCCATATCTGGGGGATAGATAGAATAGATAGAAAAAAAAGAGACATAAAGAGATAAGAGATACTGAGGATGTAAGAGAACCGGGGGAGAGAGAGAACGGGGAGAAAAGAGATAATGAAAAGGGGGAGATGAGAAAGAAAAGTGATTGGGAACAGGGAGATGTGGGAGGTGAGGTCTCTTTCTTATAGTTATATTTTTCCAGCCCTACCTCAGATAAAGGAGACTGTGCCACTTGTGTTAAAATGATATAGAAAAGGAATTCTCAGGAAAGAATTCACAATTTCTATAAACTTCACTATTGTTGCGTTGGTGTTTTTCTTTACTAGGAACAGAACGGCCATTCCCTTCATAGTCAAGGTCTGATGATTTACTGATTTATATTGTAAGGGTTCAAAATACTATTTTTTTTTCACTGATTGTTGGTACAACTGTGTGCGCATACATTTCTTTACACTGGTCACACATTTACAACATGAGGGTTGTGGCAGCACCACTATTTACTCCTCTTCCCACAACATCAAGTTGTTGTGGCAATTTTACATTGCCAGCAAAAATGGTGTAAGAGCAGTCCATATACCAGGATTTCTAAATCCATTTTCAGTTCTCTTCCCCAAAAGCAATGGGCTTGCTTCCATCACCTGGCTCCTGGAGCCATAGGAGAAAGTCAGTTGCCTGGACTGGCTGTGAACATTTGGGGGTTGAAATGCCTTAAAGCATACAGCCCCAAGTGTCCTGGTTTTTAAGAGGAAGTCCTAATTTTTCAGAGGCATTCCCACGTAGCTGCCCCATTGCCCTGCTTTCGTGGGCAATGGGGACAAAGGACCAGTTGGGTAAGCAAAGGCTGGCCCAGGGAACTGTAAAATCACATAAGCTCTGTGCTGTTGGAACCTGTTGCCGAGCACGGCACTGAGTTTGAAATACGCATTAAAAAAAGTTTCTATACATACTGCTCTTGAAAAGGCCTAAAGGGGGACACAGTCCCAAAATATGGTGTATTTGTAATACAAACTGTATTAAAGTATGTATTAAAAATAATAAAGCATTGCCAACCACTAACATCCACCAGGCAAGACTTGTTTTCCCCCAAAGAAATCCTATAGTGCAAGGTAGGTATATCCAAATTAGTTTAAACAACAAACACCAACATTGTCTCTAAATTCACTTTATACATGTGGCAGAAGCCAGTTTTATTTTGGACAATACTATGCTTCCAACCTTGTGAGAACAGTTTGAGGAAGGCCCTTTTCTATTTTAGCATGACTGTGCCCAGGGCCGGCCTTAGGGGTGTGCGACCTGTGCAGCCGCACAGGGCGCCATGGCTGCAGGGGCGCCTGCCTGGGACTTAAATTAAAACATCATTTTTTGTTTGTTTGTTTGTTTTTTAAACTTTATTTAACATCCTTCATGTTAAATAAAGTTTAAAACAAAGAAACAAACAAAAAAAACTGAGGACGCTTCATTTGGTGCTTCTGAAGATTTTTTTGGACAGGCCAATCTACTTGAGCAGCTACGGCATGTCCCAAATGCCAATAGATATAAAAATGCCAAACAATAAAAGGTAATATAAAAGCATAAGTGCCCCCACTAATATATTTGAAACACCAAAATTCTTTGTGATAACCTCTACAATATATTTTATGTACCATGATATGCATTCATTTAATCGCCTACAGTAGGAAGCACTGCTCAGTCCAAATTATGTCAAAGTGACCTCATTTCGACAGTACAAATCAATATAACTGGAGAAGATGCTAGTTCTGATCAGTATAGTTACTAGTGTCCCACCAGTGTTTTGAAATGTGACATTTGATTCTAAATCCCCTTTAAAATCCTGCTTCAGTTAAGACAACTATACAAATGACTCTACAAGCTATGACAGCGTTAGAAAAGGAGAGGTCCGTTTATTTATGAACAATTTGGCCAGAGCAATATACCCACAGCAGAGCCGCAAAACGGCTTTAGAAAATGGCACCGTTGTTCACATTGACAGTCATAATGTTTCTAGTACTAGAGACGACGATTACATATACCTTATGCCATATATCCCAGATATAGAACTATCCAACAATACACATCAATAGGTATTCAGCCAAGGTGTGCACCTTCACAGGCGTCAACCCACATCTCAATAGGAATTCCAATGTCTATGTTGTGACTTATAATTTAATATGGGATACAACCCAACAACATGCAAATATTATAGACCTATTGGTCTGATCTTGCATGTGACATTTGAGGGAACACCATCTACAATGTCAATACCTAAAACTTTTTAATCCAAAAGGAATTTCTTGTTTTTCCAGTGAATTGTCTCCAATAAAGCTGGAAATAGGAGCAACTTGCTATCTGGAAATTGCACACTACAAGCTCTCTGGAGGGTTTCAATTCTTGTTTGGTCATCTTGCAAAATAAAAATGTAACAATGTTTCCTAGGAAACAGATCAATACCTTCAAAATGTGTCCTGTTGGGTAATATTTGTGCACAGGTTTTCTCGTGTACTCGACTAGAAAGGCTACAAAGCAAGTAATATTAGGTGTTCGAGATCAAGAAATCAAACCCCTCAGGAATTGTAGCGCAAGACATTCCAACTAGCAAGCTGATGTCTCAATGTGTAAATGCCTCTATAAATGAATAAATAAATATATATGTAGTAAGAAAACAAATATTCAGTGGCTTGCATAAATGCAAACCTGTATTCCCAGTGCAGAAATGATCATAATTATTTTTAGCAGAGCCCTCCAAAGTGTAGAAAAACTCATTTTAAACTTTTATCTTCTGCTGAAATTAGTACAGCTTTCTTGCAAGTGCTCATTCTTTACTAACTTACGTTGCTTTTAAAAGTTCTAAATCGTCACCCTAACAATGTACATTAGTTCAATTTTGGCTTGGTAGCAACAATGTAAAACCTTTATCTCGGCTAAAAATGAGATTCTAGCACATTTTAAAAAAAAAAGCACACAATGCACAATTTAGGCAATTTGTAGTCTAGTATAATGGCCCGGTAATTTTGAGGATAATTAATGAATTTGGCACATAGTATATTATTACTATAGTATAGTATTGTAAAATAAAAAAAAAGTGTCTGTCTAGCATTAGTGCTCACAAAATTGTAACCTCTATGCATGGAAATGTCTAGCTGGAAACACGCCGCGGTGTATTGAATAAAGCACGAGTCAGGAGGACAGCCAATAGGAAAGCTGTTCTCTTGCAATTCCTCTGGCCTTCACTGTACTGTAGAGCCCTGCGTGGGACTGTTTTTAATCCCTCTCCCGCTGCATTTCTGACCATTACCGTGCGCTCCCGCAACGTGTGTTCCACTCGCGCCCGCTCCCGCTCCCGCAATATGTGTCCAATCCCGCCTGCTCCTGCAACATATATGGTCAATCCCGCTCACCCCCTTACCTTAACTGCAGATTTCCCGTTCACTCCCGCAAGGCTGCCTTCGTGTTGCTCGCGCACAGCGTATATTCTCTTGTTCCACCCAGGAACCCAGCAGAGTCACGTGAATTTACGCCACTTCATGTGACTCCGCTGGGTTCCTGCACACCAAGATGTGATGCCACTTCCCTGAGCATACTGTCAGTGTGCGAGGGAACTGCGAGGGAACTGCTGATGGGACCCAACATTTCTTTCCAGCACAGTTCATTGTCCTTAAAACTGAATTGCTCGGTACAGGTCCCCTTGTTACAGGACTTTCTTGGGTAGTCTACATCACATGGCTTTTGTTGGGCCACTGGATCTTATCTATTCTATGCAATCTATGGAGAGTGTCCTGAGCAATCTCCCCTGTAACTGGCCCATTGAGCAGCAGCAGACTAGTTTTGCAGCAGGAGGATTGCCATCTTCATGGCCCTGCTGGCCTGGGGCAGGATACATTACGGACTGATTTATTAACACGTTAGGCAGAGGCAAATCAATCTTCTGACAACAGAGGTTCACTGCAGTTGGCCCTTTATTATGGATAATGAAGTCAGTGACTTCAAAACAGCAACTCTCCTAACTTTTAATATTTCTGGAGGTTTATATTGCGTGTGCCCACATAACAAGCACATCCATTGTGCAATAAGACTCCCAATGGCATATATTAACTCGGAGATATATTATGGGACAAAACCCATATATAAATGATATAATAAAATATAACTTAATTCATAAAGCTAAACAAATGAATGAACTGAGACAATAATGAATAAGCCCTCCCTAATGTATGAAATAAATTACTAGACACTGCTTTGGGAATATTTGTTGGGATGACTGGAAACTTTTAACTTTATAAAACCTTTCTTAACTAATAATATCCTTTAAGTGTTGCCACCACAACTATAAGCATAGCTGATTTCTAGAATGCAGCATTACTGATCCATTTCTTCAGATGTGTGACCTCCACACAGTATACAATGATTATTAACAGGGAACATGCTGGCTGCAAACAGAACACTATTGTGTGGGTACAGGACATAGAAAATACACAAAGCTACTCTCTCCATTTGAAGGGAGAACCCATGAATTCTTTCAGAAAGGTCCGTGATGCTTTAAAAGGGCACCATCAAGCCCTGAAGGTATGAATAAAATCAATAGTTAGTAATTTAACGGTTATGATTTTTATGGGCATCTCTCACTATTGCAAGATGTAAACCTAACTGAGCTTATTTTTCTGAAGTGGTCTCCCTGCTGAGCTGCATAGCACATAACTATTAGTTTATAAAAAATCTTTTATTGGATTTGACCTTCTGTCGCTCATCTCTTTGCTAAGAGAACACTTGCGTAAAATACCTGCCACAAAACACATGAGACCTTGAAAGCATTACTTATTTGAAACATCTTGCAGAGTTACAGATTAATTTATTTTTATAAATAAAGGATGTTTACACTCAAATAGAAAGATAGATGTAAGAAGTAAGTATGTGGCTTTGAGACTTATAATTTCAGCAACATCAGATAATCAATGTATTAATTTTTTTTTATTTTTTTTTAACAAGACTGAAAAGATGGTTATTCAAAAAAGCTTGCCTGAACTTGCTCTATTCCCCACGTTCATTAACTTACATTATTTATGTTTACCTGCAAATATAGGATTTGTATCTCTTATTCAGTTGATTGATACCTGGAGTACTGTTTCCATGTGTTGTTTATTTGATCTATACCTTCAGTGCTGAGTTTACATGTGATTTCCAGTTAATCTATACCTGCAATGCTGGGTTTGTGTGTTCTGTTGGTTTATGCCTGCAATGCTATGTTTCCATACATTATTTATGTATACCTGCAAATACAAGTTTTTTTTGTCTTATTCAGTTGCACATGCTGTTTCCATGTGTTGTTTATTTGATCTATACTTGAACTACAGGGAGTAAGTAAAATAGTGGTATGGTTTAGTGAATGAGGGGACAAAAGTACTCTGGGGATGATTACAGGGGAGAGGACCTCTCAATGTCACGGTGCCGTCAGAAGGACTGACTCTCACTGTCTTCCCCTGATCTGCAGTAAGTGTGGCAAATATATATTTTTTGGTCTGGTAGCGGAGGGAGTGATTGCATGCAAGGGAGCGTTGAGCGAGGCCCAAGGAAATGCTTGGGTAGGGTCCAATTTTTTCACTATAAAATATATTGGCAACAGGGTCTAATTATATATATATATATATATATATATATATATATATTGGCAGCAGGGGCAAATATTTATATATATAATGGCGGCAGGGGCAAATATTTATATATGTTTTGGCAGCAGAGGCTAATGATTATTTATATATTGGCAGCAGGGTCTAATATTTATATATATTGGCAGCAGGGTCTAATATTAATATATATCGGCAGCAGGGGCTAATATTAATATATATCGGCAGCAGGGGCTAGTATTATATATATATATATATATATATATATTGGCAGCAGGGGCTAATAACATATATCAGCAGCAGGGGCTAATATTAATATTGGCAGCAGGGTCTAGTATTTATATTCATATTGGTCAGCAGCAGGCCCGGACTGGGACAAAAAATAGGCCCGTGCATTTAAGCCCGAGCAGCCCATTTTTATTTATTTATTGTTAAAGCCCACCCTTTATGTACCATCTTAGCATTTACTCATTCACACAAATCATTAACACATTCATTAATGCAGTCTCACAAATCATTCAAGCAATTCATCCACACATGAATTCATTAATTGTCATACGCATTCACACAATTCATCCACACATCTATTCATTCATTCATATATGCATTCACACTACCCTCTCCCCATCTTATCTGCCCCTTCTCACTATGTTCCCCCTTTTCACTATGTACCCCCTCTCACTATCTATCCCCTCTCCCCATTTCTCACTATCTAACCCCCCTCTGCCCCTTCTCACTGCACCCCTCCCTCACCCTACTTACCTTGCAGCAACTGCGGCCGGGCCCGCGGCAGGACCGGACTGACTGGGCCTATGCGGCCTCTACGGCCGCATTAACGCACGGCATAAGGGGCACCTTCCCCTTAAGCCCGCCGCAACTGCGACCGGGTCCGCCACTCTAAGGGGCCGGGAAGCCCCCACCAGGGCCGGCCTTAGGGGTCTGCGGCCGCACAGGGCTTACATTAAAACATCGGGGGGGGGGGTTAACTTTATTTAACATCCTCCATGTTAAATAAAGTTAACAAAAACTTTATTTAACATGGAGGATGTTAAATAAAGTAAAAAAAAACAAAAACCCGATGTTTTAATTTAAACCCTGCGCGGCCGCATTTTGCCTCCTCTGTGGTCCAGCACTCAGTGTGTCAGTCTTAAACGAAATGTAGATGTAAAAAGGTTTCCTAAATTAATTATGACGTACTTTATACTTTTAGGAAAATCTATGTTGAAACCTTATTATCCATTTATAATTTCAAAATTATGTAGTTGCTCTATAATGGTTGATTCAGAAAACATAGTTGACTATTTATTACCAAGGACTGACATCCATGTAGATAAAGTTTGTGAGAGATTCATAATTTGTTTCTATTTGTATTGCATTTTATAATCTTCTTGTTAAATTTTGCTTATTTTTTTATCATATACATATGAAGGGAGTGTAACCTTTGAAATTCAGTAATATATAATTTTTTGGTAGCTTTAAAGAAAAAAAACTGGCTTGTCGCTAATTGCTTTTATATTTTTTCAATCTCGGTATGTTAGTGTATACATTTTTTACACATATTATACTTTTTATCGGTTCAGACAAAATTTTGTTTTCATTTTTTGCGGCATTCATTTTTCCTGTCCGTTTGTTCCAGATTAATTTTGGGCGCCTTTTTTTTATTTTTTTAATTCGTAATGACATTGGGAGGGGTGTTCCTAAAAGGCAGAGGTCCCTGGCACATTCTGGACTGGCCTTTCATTATAAAAATTATTTTTAAAAAAGAGATTCCCCCAGAGTTAGGACTGACAAAGAGGTGCAGTAGAGGTTTGGCTAGTTGCATAAATGGGCAACAGGATTAATAAACTAAACTCCACTCAGGAACAGGGGAAAAATGTCTGCTGCAGTCCCTGTAATACACTACACCAGGGGTTCTCAAACTGCGGCCCTCCAGCTGCTGCAGGACTACATCTCCCATAATGCTCCTTCAGCTAAGGGGCTGGCTGAGGAGTATGGGAGATGTAGTCCTGCAGCAGCTGGAGGGCCGCAGTTTGAGAACCCCTGCACTACACAGTAGTCACTACAGCTTCTCCAATCCACCCCACCCCACAACAGTACATTTGTACTGTTTGAGTAATTAGCATTAATCTCAGCCTCTGCTAAGATGCCACTGTGTCACACTTCAAATCCCATCAGCCTTGTTGGACCCATGTTCTTCGGCTACTTCTACCTATCAGTTATTCATACGTACCCTTATATACACAGTCCCTCCCACATTACCTCATCAACAGGCGCTAAATTGGCTTGTAATGGACAAATCCCAACTAATTTTTGGTACTTTTGCAATTCGTTTTCATACAAACACAAAACAGGCAATTTTTGTTAGAAATAACATTTGTATGAAAAAGAATGCACAAGTCTTTCACATATCTAATATATTTCAATTTGTATAATTTGCTTTTGATTTTTACTAGTTTAACTTCATCTTAGTTTGATTCACTTTCTTATAACACTTTATATGATTTTAAAGACATTTAAAGTTAATTTTAAATTAATTTGAGCCTCACGTTGAATAACTCAGGTTATCTCCCTCCTTTCAATTATCTACTAATTGCATACATTCTTTGACTAATTTATTATTGAGGATATTTAAAAGTGCTTCCGATATTGGACACTTAAAGTTTATGATTAAGCACCTATGTGCGAAACGTGTTTGGCATGTCTGGCTTTTTATTCCTTTTGTTTATGTATTTATGAATAAAGAGGATTTGTATCGTACTGGCTGGTGATTATTGTTTTTTACTTGTGAATTTGAAGTGCAGCTTACCTGTTTTGACTGAATGCTTCCTTGTGAAGGGTTCTGGATCCGACCCCTAGATATTTTCAATGGCAAAAAACTGAATAGCAGCGTCATATTTGGGTGATCAGACTTACAAGTGTGCTGCTGCTTAATGGGCCAGTTATACAAGATAGATCTCTGATTTCCCGAGTGAAGTGACCTCATCTGGGACATTGGCATCTTAGGGCTATACAACAGGTTTTGAGATTCACTATTACTTGAGATAAGACATTTTAAAAAATCATATATAATACACATCTTCAATCTTTCATTTTGCTACCTTCTCGGTTCCTACTGGTAACAGCCACCAAATAGACTTCCACATTTGTTGGAAGTAAAATTGTTCCTGTTAACAACGGATTTATATTAGCAAAGCATGCTTGCTCCTGATTGGCAAAGACAACCAAATGGCCCAATCAGGATGACAGTGATTACTCCTGCACAATTTTTGTATCATTGTTCTTGTTGGGTTGTTGTGTCATTTGGTGACACAATGAACCCTTTCAAAATGCTATTTAATAGTTTTTGTTTCCCAAGAAATGCTTGCTTTATTTCTCAATTGTTAGTCGTTTCTGTTTTGGACTCTACCTGGCTTTTGACCACTCTAGCTATGGTGCTGTGGCCCTATAGACTTAATATAGAGAAGAGATGGGCGCTCACTAAAAACAAACTAATATAGTAGTGTTTGCAAAAAAAAAACCAATCAGGATGCAGCTCAAGAAATATAGATACTTTGCTGGACAAACATTTACCTTAAATTAAATACATCAGAGAAGGTAAGTATGCAAGGGTGGCATTTATTCTAACTAGTGAAATCACTCCCTTACTATAAGACTGGGAAAAATTAGGTAGTTCATAATTCCCAAACATTGGAAAAGCAGGAGAGGGGCAAATGGGAGTACAAACAACAATAAATAAATATATGTTAACTGCATAAAGAGCTTGTCAAATTATTGCACAGATCCCTAAATCAGTATAAAGTAGATAATCATGTAAGGTTCAACAAAAACTGCCAAATCCATTCCAGTAGTCAGTCAATCAGAGGGAAATTAATAATCAAAATGTATTAGTAGAAAAATAGATCAATAGATGAATCGTTAATTCATTAAAAATTAATCCAAACATAAGTCCAAGGCAGACGTCCGTAAAGTGCCAAAAAAAGGAAAAGAAAAATTCCATATGGTGTAAACAAAAAAAAATGGCCATGTGGTGGCGCCACAGTATTAGATTAATGATAAAAGGCAAATGCTATATCCCAGAAAGTATGAGTATCCACTCAATGTATGTATTAGTGGCGTCGTGAAGGTATACTCCAGGTCCCATCAATCACATTTATTGCAACAATCTCACCTCGTGGGCTGGATTAATGGCCATAGGGTCTTACATGCGCAGTTAGCATGCTCGTAGTGTTTAGACAAAACTAGATTCCAACAGACGAAGAAAGCTTTTTGGCCTGTATGTTTGACACTTCTGATCCAGAGACTAATCATGACAACATGGAAACACGTAAGCTTTTTTGGCTGCGGTTTCCATGTGCTTAAAACTATTGAGAAATTAAAGGGCGTAGTTTCACCAGGATTTTTAGTAGTACACAATTCGCTGTGAAGATTTTGTTTAAAGAGTTATGTAAAAAGATTGATGCCTCAAATGCTTCAGGATGTTTGTCAGACAATAAATACAATTAAAGGAAAAATACCAAGAAAATTAGGAGACAAGCAGGAAAGGAGTCTACTTACTAACACCATCTAAGTGCCATATTTCAGACATATAAAGTACATGACATTTAAAGGCATTCCTTCATGTTTCTTCGGCTCTTAAAATATTGAGATGTGGGATAATAACCATATCTAGCAATTAAGGAAAACAAAGAGATGAGTTGCTGTACGGGGATGGGCCAGGAGTGCTGTGATCCGCAGGATAGACAAGTGGAGACCAAAATATATAAAGAAGAAGTGAGTCCAAGATAGATATGTAGCTAAGAGACACAGATCTTAGTTAAGGAGTTGTAATAAAATATTTGTGGCCCACAGGCTCTTATACGAGCTATACATTTGATATTCACCACTTCATTGCCTTCGATCACTGCATAGGCATTAATCATACCTGGGAGCTCTCTGGGTTTGAACCGGAGA
Organism: Sceloporus occidentalis; assembly: GCA_023333645.1. Lineage (NCBI taxonomy): Eukaryota > Metazoa > Chordata > Lepidosauria > Squamata > Phrynosomatidae > Sceloporus > Sceloporus occidentalis. The sequence continues at coordinate 1,077,132 of JALMGF010000054.1, read as the reverse complement.
TTGGCGGGTGAGCGCTGCTCCTCCCGTTCTCCGGGTTAAGAGCCGAATCCTCCGGGCCACGGGAGCAGGGTCTTGACACGCCCCGCTCCCCGCCCATTTTTAACTTTCCCGCTTCAGTGGGAACGCCCCCGACGTCAGCAGGACCGCCCACCGACGTCAGTGTGCAGTCCTGGCCGCATCCGAGAAGTTCCCAGGTATGGCATTAATCTTGCACCATGGCACTTTTTGTTGTGTTTTTTTTTTGTTGACATTTTTGAGGGGTTAGTTTTTTAGTTTTTCACATTTTGGGTTTTTTTTCTCTATAATTTAGCACAGTGTCACAAAGGCTGTTCTTACAATCATTAACCCTTTCCATGCCCTAGAACAGTGCTGAGGCATTGATCAGCTTGTAGCAGCACTTTTTTGATTACTACAATTATTTTCAGTGATGCAGCACAGGTATACCCCTGAGGAAGCGTATGCCTTTTTGGCCTCAGATTCTGAGGCCACTAACACAGTGTCAGATTTTGACATTGGTCAGTTCACAGATTCATGTATCTGTGGCTGTTGGGTCCCCTGCCACAAGCAGGCGTGGCGGCGCTGCTGAGGAGTGGGTAGCGCAATTCCTGGCATTAATATTGATGTAACAGGATTTACCCCATTGCAGTTTGTGCAGCTTTTTTGGGGGGGGATGATGTCTTGGGAGACATTGTCTCACAATCTAACCTTTATGCCCAGCACTACCGTGATGCTAGCCCTAATTCGTTTTGAGCAAAGCAGCCATGGATCTCCATTGACCTGCCAGAATTTCTTAAATTCTAGGAACTCACAATGTTAATGGGCATTATAAGAAAGCCCTCCAACTTTCCCAATTGGAGCGCCAGCCTCATCTTTAATACCTCTATTTATGCCCAGTTTATGGGTAGGCAAAAGTATCACTCATTTCATGCATTTTACTACTATATATATATATATATATATATATATATTAGCCTTTGTCCCCCCCCCCCCCTAGGGAGCACCATCGGTTTTCACAGGCTGTGAATGAATCCCTGATGAAATATGAAGGAAGGTTGGGATTCAGGCAGTATATTCCTTCCAAACATTCCAGGCATGGAGTGAAGGTGTATAATCAGGCAGTATATTCCTTCCAAACATTCCAGGCATAGAGTGAAGGTGTATAAGCTCTGCGAGAGAGAGACTGGGTAACACTTAGGCATTGTATACAAGGGAAAGAATAGCCACCTTGGCCCTCCAGGTTGCCCAGAACATCTGAGAACCAGTGGAAAAATGTTTTGGACTTAGTATTCCCCTTTATGAACAAAGGCTACCACTTGTACGTAGACAACTTCTATACAAGTGTCCTTTTGTTTAAGTTGCTATATTGTTTTAAGACGGTAGCTTGTCCCTTACAAAAAATTACTGCAGTTTTTCTGAAGTAATACTGCAGTTTTTTGGACATGAAAAAACTGCAATACTGCACTTTTACTGCATTTGTACTTCACTGTACTGCACTTTTACTGGAGTTTTACTGCACTTTTTTTTTTATATTGCAAACCTACAGTTGTAATTCAATGTACTGCAGCTTTATTGCATTTGTACTTCCGTACAAAAATAACTGCAGTAAAACTGCAGTACAGTGAAGTACAAATGCAGTAAAACTGTAGTAAATGTGCAGTAAAACTGCAGTAAAAGTGCAGTATTGCAGTTTTTTTCATGTCCAAAAAACTGCAGTATTACTTCAGAAAAACTGCAATAATTTTTTCGTAAGGGGTGGTACTATACTAAAGAACTGCATGGGTTTCTCACAACATCTGGCAAAAACCTGGCTACGAAAGGGGAGACCTCTGCTCTATGTCAAGAGGAGCTCTTGGCCTTGAAGTTCAGGGACAGAACGGAAGTGTGCATGCTGAGCATCATCCACAATAAGAGGACTGTGGAGGTTTCTGTTCATGGCAGAGCTGAGGTTGTAAGAAAGCCACCGGGCAGGCAGCGGGGTTAGGATACAGATCCCCCGCAGCGGTGCAGGGGACCTGCATCCTTCTCCCCGATACGCTCAGACAGCCTCCCCTGCCAGCACTTCCCACGGGGGGGGGGGGTGCCGGCACGGGAGGTTGTCTAAGCGCATCGGAAGTTGTATACGTGTATTGCGTAGATGTCCCCCGCCGGCCCCGCACGACACCCGGGAGTCTGCTCCAGTAAGTCGGGGGGGGGGGCAGAGGAGGACAGTGGCAGCATATCTCGGGGGGGGGAAAGTGGCAGCATATCTCGGGGGGGGACAGTGGCAGCATATCTCGGGGGGGAGGACAGTGGCAGCATATCTCGGGGGGGGACAGAGTGGTAGCATGTTTTTTTGGTGCTTTTTTTAAAGAAAAAATTTTTTCTTTAAAAAAGCACCAAACTTCTAGGGTGCGGCCTATATACGGGGGCGGTCTATATCCGAGCCAATACGGTATATGTGTGTGTGTAAGTGCCCCCTTTGTATATTCTGTGGCTAAAGGATCTCTCTGTGGATCTCTTAAGGATACCACTTTAGATCAAATCCCTTCTTGCAGAAAGGCCAGGCTTTCTTGTAACCTGTCCCCTTCTGATAGTTGGGTACGAATTTTTTTTGACCCAGATGTCAAATTTCCAAATTGGAAAACTGATTTGCTCATATCCCAAATGTGGCTTTTTACCAGTTGCTTGACAGTGACATATACCAGTGTGTAGTACAAAGTGTGTGAAAAAAATTACTACCACAAACTTTGACAAGGCTAGTGGTAGAATTAGTGCACGTAAAGAGTTAAAATACTAGCATTTCAAATTCCATTGGGTGTCTAGTCCACAAAATATATGGGTTGATGAGGTCAATTTAATTTGCCGACATCAAAGATGTCCCAAATAGGACATGGAGGCAGAATTAGCAGAGTTGAAAAAAAAATGGTTTTGAAATAGTAATATGCTACTTGTACGTATAACTTGCAAAACACAGTAAAATAAAAACATAAAAACCACTGGGTATTACTAAACTCAGGACAAATAGTAGAATCTATTTAGCAGGTTTTTTATTAGCTTTTGTAGATCAGTAAAAGATTTTTCAAATAAAAGAAAATTGTTTTTTTCTCAATTTCTCACCATATTTTATACTTTTGTACGATCAAAATAATGGTATCTGAAGAAAGCCCTTCCTATATAATTTGTGTGGGTTCAGTAAATGAGAAAGAAAATTACAGATAAACACAAACACAGCACACAAATACAGCATCAAACAGCCATTGTCACAAAGGCTTCAAAAAATAAAATCAGCCATTGTCACAAAGGGGTTAAACACAGTACACTTAGGAGTTTTACCTGTTCTGGCTAACGAGCTTAGTTGAGTCAATAATAAGGAAGTAGGCTAAGTGATACGACGACGTCCAAGGTCGGGAGAACATGGGTCCTTTAACAATCAAGCCCAAATGTAAAAAATCTGATTATTTAAATCGCAAGGACAGGCTCCTAAGTCTATATTGTTAGCTTGTTTCAGCAGGTCTGTAAGTTGAATCTTTATGTTGTAATACTTGTCATGTCCTGTTTACCCATTGTACAGCCCGGCAGAATATGATACTGCTATATAAAACAATAATAATAGTTCAAGATGGGTTTTTAATGCATCCATTTCTTATATTATGTCTTAAAAGTTGGTGGAAGGGGGAAGATGTCATGAGGTGTTTTATTTCCCTAGTTTCTGCCTTACATCACAAAGACTTTGATCCTCGATCTAGTCGCATGTGAAGGACATATTGGATGTCCTAGCTAACCATAAGCAATTTTCCAATCTGTTTCATCTGTGTTCACCTGTGACGGAGAGTTTTTTTCGTCTTTTTTTATTAAAAATGATTTGTACTTGTGGATTTTGTAATTCTCAAAATACAATAAAAAAAATTTTTATATAGCAAATAAAAAGAATCTTACCTTAATTTCAGGTTATTCAGAAGGATAGCTGTGGTGGCCAAGGACCAGGTACAGCCTAATACGAGACTTGTTGTACAACTTAACTTTACCATGCAATATTTGATCATACATAGTCTTTTGTATACAGTTGTATGTGGGTTCCACGTTGGACATATTATAGGGCATACACATGGCTAATGCCCAATGGGCTACTGGGTCTGAGCCGACTTATGAGATGTGGCCATCATAAAATCACTTAAATCTAAAGAGTGTAACCTAAAACACCCATGCAAATTTCTGGTCCTAGCCCTGTGGGATGCTATATATGTAGGAAACATGACAGCTGTGTTTTGATTGATGTTTAAGTGCCACCATAATTTAAAGAATACAAAAGATGCTATGTCAGAGGTTCATTTAACATGACAAAGGGATTTGGGGCAGATATGTCATCAATCAGCCATGACAATGGGGTTTATTCACTAATTTTGTAGAGAGTTGTGTTTCAGCTTGTTCCCTTTACTACTCATTATAAAGGACCATCCCCAGTGAGCTTCTGTTGCATTAAGAGCTTGGTTTACCCTGTATAAGAGTGATATTTCTTCCAAGTTTTATAGAAACATAGAATTGGTAAAGTAAATCTTCTTTACATTACATTTAAACCTCTGAACCTCTAAAGCTTAGACTATGACTTCTTGTTCTAACATTTCTCCTCCTTCAATAAAAGCCCTTGAAGTATTCAAATATTTCTATTACATCCTCTCTTTCTTCTACACTACACATTTTTAGCTCACCTAGTCTTTACTTATATTTTTTATCCAGCAAATCATTCACTATTTTGGTATTCGTCTTCTGAACTCTCTCAAAAATATCAATATCCTTCTTGAGATCTCCAGTCTCCAGAACTGTACACAATACTTTAAGTGTGGTTTGACCAGAGATCTGTAATATGTTTTTTTGCCTACAATAAATCCATATAAAACGTTGTCTTTAAAACGGGAAATTCCATGGAAATCAATATTTTTTTCTTTGAGCATAAAAGACCGCACCCATAAGCAGAAATGGAGGTTAGCACTGACAAAAACTTGGTTTTATTTTGATTGGTGCTCCAATAAACGTCCTTTATCTGCAGACTTGGAGGCTACCATTAGTATAAGTTGTGTAATAGTTTGGATGATATCACAGTGAACAGATTCTTTACACAATGCTAATAAAGCCTGGCTTGCACAATGAAATCCTTTGCTCCACAGACTTTCATTAAAGTTCTGGTTGATTAAGAACAAGCCATTCTATTGCTTACCACAGGTAGTATGATAAAGAGTCAAGGTGTAGATTGGGCTAAAACAACACAGCTAGAACACAAATGACCAAACAGCAGTTGCATAAGAACATTATGGTATGCAGGAAAAAAAACTGCTTAAAAAATGAAAACAGCCCAGTATGTTTGATACTACAAGTAAACTGTTTTGGTTGGAGTTCTCCTTTAACTTTAGAATTTTATTGCTCAGTTAGGCATGAATAATGGTAAATAAGAGGACAAGAGAGTTGGGCTAGAACCCAAATCATAAAAAATGCTTTAGTAAATTCTGGTTCTGGGAGTGAAAAGATACAACACAGTCATTAATCCTCACAGTGAATGATGGCAAAAATAGTAAGCCAGTGGACCTGTCTTTGAAGAAAAGTGCATGTCTATGTATGAATAATCCTTAAAGGTGTAATTCAGTATAAAACAAACACTTTCTCTGTTGTGTATATTTAAACATTCTTCTTCTTAACAAGTTTTTAGTATACTTTCAAATCCACCTAAAAATAATATTCAACACAAATATAACGTCTCAAAAAGACCCATCACAGTGCTTAACAAGATTTAATGTACATTTATTCTTAACATGTGGAACATATAGTATAAAGATTTTATACTGAATAAATGATATTCATTAAGCCAGAGGAAAAGGAGGAATTTACAAGTTTTTTTTCTCATTTTTTTACTACATTTTTGAAATACAAATATTTTGAATCTCTTCACTGAAAAACCTTAGAATTAATGTTGCTTCATCCCTATTATTGTTTTGTCATCTGTATTATATACCCATTGTCTAATTCAGTTGGCAGGCAACTATCACCACATTATGACCAGAAAGCAAAGTGTTCAGCTGCTAACCTGAAATAGAGCATGACTTTATACATACAGAAACTCACACTTTACCCTCTTAGGTGAAGATATGGCCAGTAGAGATTTTTTTATCAGTGCCATAAAAAAAAACAAAAAAACAACTAATGTCACCATAACCACATCATAGGGGAAAGTATAGGCTAAACGTTCAACTAAATGAAACAAAACCAAATATATAACAAAAATGTGAAGGCCTGTACAACTGGTATATACATCAAAGCCCCTGGGCAGTAGAAAAAAAAATAAAAAATATATATAATGAAATATTTAAAGACTGGCATACTGTGGGAGGTCAAACAATTACCAGATGTTATTACAACAGAAATGGCGAGTACTTCTGCTCTTTCTGTATGTGCGGGTTTCCTTATTTATTTATTTTTTTATTTCCTTTTTATTTTTTGCTATTGTGTATTCATTCTGCACCCATTCTAATTTATCCATTCTATTGAAACGAAAAATATATTCCTCTTACTGAGGCCCCATACCGCATACTGACAGCATCACTTAACATTCTATTGCACACATATATTGATGTAATTTCTTTCTCTTCTTTACTTTTATGTGGTAAAGACAAAAATACCTGCAGTAATATCAATGTAGTTTCTCCCTAGGTATTGTGTACAGTGCTGTCAAAATGTTTGGGGCTATACCAATCGGTACAAAGAAAAAATATTATAGCCAAGTGCAACAACTAAAATAAAAACCTGAAAAAATTGACCTGCAACTGAAACATTCACCGAAATTGGCTACGTAAGGAAAGGGGGGAAATAAAATATAAACAAAAAAACTAACTTGAAAGTATACACAAACAACAATATTTCAATATTTATTTTCATAGCTCATTAAATGTTTCTTAGAATTTCCAATTATTTAATAAAGACTGGATATTAAGAGCAATGCCTTTTTAAGTTTCTTCTCTTTTTTTTTTTCCTTTTTCTTTAATTAGTTTTTTCTTCTTTCTTCCATTCTTGGTAAAAGAAACAGAAAAATAGCCAATTACATGTTACTTGCTACTCTCTCATTACACATTTTTGGCTTCGTACTGTTGTCATAACTGTCCTATTTGGAAGAGTACATCACAGATGACAGAGGCAACCATAGAGTTCAGGGCAACTGATATGGAGATATCCAGGAGACGGCCTTCGTGCAAAAGGAATTCAGAGCGGTTTTCTTCTACCTTGGCCATGGCCAGTAAAGCCTTAGCAGCCCTACACATCATGTCTATGCTAGGTGGCTCCATATGGTGAGGTTGCATGTGCATGAGGTTATGTTGGCTCTGTTGATACTGAGCCATAGTGACACCATCCTCCAAAAAGCTTATTAAGTTCCCAATGCTTCCTTTCTGCAATGCAATGGCCCTTGCTACCACAATATCCCCCTGAGCAAGGTTCGAAAGCAGCGCCACAGACATTTCTCGACACACAGGATTTTTGCGCTCCCCGACGTACCTAACTAAAGTTGCGTACAGTTTTTCTTGGCGGCTGAATGGTGGTGTAGCCAATATAAGGTCTACGTTGTTGTCCTGTATACTGAGTTTACACAAGGTTTCCAATACAAGTCTCTGAGGAGAAAGGATTGAATTTTGTCCAACTGTTGGGAAGTGATCCTGTGCCTCTGCAGATGGGCACACCATCCAGTGTAGTAAGCCATCTAATATTGGCAAACAAATACTTTCTGTGTAAGCAGACAAGTCTAGCTGTCCAGAGATATTGGATAGTGTTACCAATGTATTTTCCCTCAGCACCTCGAGGCAGTCCCACCACCACTCGTCCTTGCTGCAGCTCATACCCTTGTCTTCATCCTCCTCTTTTTCATATGTCTGTGGTGATCGTTTTCTCTCTGGATGTTCATGGTGAAGAAGGACCAGTTTCCCAAGAATCAACATTAAGCCTGGGTGTTTTGACATCTCAGTGTCATTACCAGGCACAAAGGACAAGCTACGGATAATATTTGACACACACATGCAGCGCTTGGCCAAAGAGTCCTGCCACTGAGCTATGACACATAATGGAGTCTCATCTCTGCTTCTCGGTTCATCTTCCAGTAATGTAATATTCCTATGACGTTTGGCTTGGTGAATACCTAATGAAAGCTTATTGCTTTCTGTCTGTAAGCATTGATTATTTGAGTCCTCAGGCAATGCTCCTGGCCTGGCAGAGAGGACATCGTCAATAGTTGCAGTTATGCTTTTCTCTGGCAGATCTTCAGTATCTCTGTTAATTATTTCATATTTTTTCTTTTTGAATGGAGGGCTATTAATGGATGTAGATCGCCTGCAAAATGGAATTTCCTTTTTGCTTTCAAAGTGAGTTTGGATGTGCTCTGTTGTGTCACCACCACCAAGCTGCCAGTGAAGGAGTCCACTAATGAATTCTTGCACACGTCCAAGCTTGTCAGATTTATCAATGACATAGCGATTATTCTTCTTCACAATCTTGATTGGCAACTTGTCAAATTTACTAGCTTGCTTTGGTTTTTCACATTTGTCTGTGCGCACATCAGATTTCTCAGAAGGATACAGCCTTCCCTCCACTTTTATGTTATGTTTTTCCTCCTCATCAGCTGGTTTGCTAGCTTTCTCATCCTCATCACCAACATAATCCATTTCAACATCCTCCTCCATTGAAGACTGATCACCATCTGAGCTGTGTTCAAGAGCATTTACAACTGGTTCACCAACCTCATATTCCTTCAGTATCCCAAAGATGTCAATGATGCATTTTCTAAAATATTCTACTAAAAGCTCTAGAAAGCCAGGGAGCTGCAGAACAAAGAAGTAACAATACACGTGAGTTGTAGATATTAGCAGACAATATCACAGGTAATATCACACATTTCAGATAAAACAAAATAATCACACGCGGAAGACTTTGGTTTCATGTCTTCACAATTTTTTGTCTTGTAAGACGAATTGGTAATGTAACAGCACTTAATTAGATGATTTATTGTTTGTGAATAGAAAATGTACTGACGTTGCATATACCATACTACCTACATTTTGTGATGTTTTATTGCTGTTTTAGCCCTTAGCCTGGGGTTTGGGGATTTCCTTCTTTTATTAGCAATGCCAGTGACATTTGCAAAGGAGAGAACGAAACAAGGAAGGAAACCAAAAAGTTAAGTACAGACAGATCATCTGTCAGTAGAGTTGGTACTACACATTTATTTAATAAGAAAAAAACAGAAAAAAACCATAGATCAGAAATAAAACTATTATAATTGCTATGGAAGGGATACACACATAGTAACTGAATAACTACACCACACCAACCTGAGAGAGGTTAAACGTAGCCACAGTGCTGTCATCATAAAGTAGGATATTAATTGTGTCTAAAGCCCAAGTGCTTTCAGCCAAAAGACCAGATTTCAGGGACATCATAACTCTCCATGCTTCAGGTGTTACTAATAAAAATAAAAAAAATAAAGTATTAATTTTGTCTGGAGTAGCTATGTATCTCTCTCTCTCATATATATATATATATATATATATATATATATATATAAATCTGTCTATCTATATATCTATCTAGAGACAGAGCTGGTAAAAAAAAAAAAATAGCAAAGGGTTGGCCCGGAGAAATATAGTTTCTGTACAATGGATATATTTTAATGTCCACAGCTTCCCCTTCTCTAAAATGTGTGTATAATGATGTTAAAACTTAACAGTGGAAATATCTCATCTAATGTAATAAAATAAGTCACGTTAACAGCACTGTCCGCAGATTGGCTCTACTCTTGCTGATAAGGGGACAAATAGTCTTTTGACTATTTGATTTTAAATACATTTTTACAAATGAGAAAATCCTGCAGAATGGTTTTATATTAAACTACTTGTATGGGTGTTCAGGGGAAAAATAAACTGCTACCAATAATTTTAATTTTTTTTTTAATTCTTGATTAATATTGTTGGTATCTGTTATTTTGTGTACTATAAACAATGAGGAAAAAAGACAGATGCGCCCACTGCCTAGCACTGATAAAGAACAAACAACATTAAAGCAAAAAAATAAGAATTTAAGACTTTTTAACATTACCAATATCTTTTGAGGTAATCTTTCGTTTGGCCTTCAGTATTGGTGGAGTTGCTTCAACGGACCCTGGTGGAAAGGAAATTTCACGCCTTGGAGATGCTTGAGCTGGCGGTGGCCCAGAACTCGGAGAAGCTGTAACTGTTGGCATAACCTTCTGCATCTTGATAGAAGGCAGAAAAGGAGACTTGCTTGGAGACATACGATTTTCTAAAGAGCGCTGGAAAGAAGCTGGACTGGGGGCCCTGGAAATATGATTTGGCATTGATGGTGGAGTCTGATAAGATGAAGGTGGAGCTCTGGTAATTGGCTGCATGGTTGTAGAGGGTGACATGTAGGAAGGCTGGCGCTGGCCAGAGTGAGATGATGGCCACTGGCTTTCATGATTCATCCTTTGATCAGGTCCCATGATATCATCAGATCGGCTCATGGACTGGTATGATCCCGGCTGTGTCGAGCCTCCAGGGCCTTGTCTGCCTTGATATGGATAATGCATGTCACTACGTGATGTCCACATGTTTTGTGGAGGACAATCATTTGTGGATGACTGTATAGGTCCTCCCATTATTTGGGCTCCCATTCCTGTATGCTGCATTTGTCCTGGTGCTTGCATTCTCTCTCTGTTATACGAATAGGGATACTGTCCTTGAATGGGCCTTCTGTCAGGTCCAGAATAAGTGTTGCCATACTGGTTATACATATCTTGCTGTTGACTGCCATATTGCATATTATACATTTCCCCATCATGACGTTTAGAAGGAGTGCCATACATCCCATCAACATGGCGCTTGTAGTTCTGTAGAATTGACACACAAAAAACAACTACTTTAGGCAAATGGGACACAGCAGTCTTCTGTAAACAGACATACACAAAAACTGGTCGATGTTATTAAATGCCTAGGATAAAGCATTTGGAGTCGAATGGCATACCTTGTGCTGCAATGAAAACAAAAACAGACCACATGCTTTCAAACCTCTATGTACGATCAGGCCTGATCAACCAGATATGTGATCCATGAGAAAAATCATTATCTGAGAGATGCTACGTTCTAATTTTGTATGCATTAACATAGAAAATATAGGTACAATGATGCTTTCAATTTATTATCAAACTAGGTTCTCATTGGCTCTAATAGTAGTGCCAAAATACTAAAAGCTCTTACTTGTTGTTGAGAATACATTCCTGGCTGGTGTCCGCCAAAAGTTGGTTGTCCTGAAGGAGCCCCTTGGCCTGGATAAGGCTGTCCGTAAGACTCGTGTCTGTCATTGAAAATTTACAGTTCTTATAGCATCACACAGAAAAGAAAAATGTAAAGCTGCACAAGCCACATAAAATCAACTGCTTTAAATAAAACTGCATTCACTGAGTTCCTTGCTTGTTAAAGAAAAGCAAGTGGTGTCCACGAAATGCAGTGTAGGCATTGTTAATGTTGTAAATGACTATTGTAGTTGCAAACGGAATATATGAATAGGGGAACAGAAGCCCTTTAACAGCAACCGTCACTCCTGTGTTTCAATGTATATATTGTACATACAACATATTGCCATTTTTCAGCAAACATTAAAAATAAAGCAATAGTCACTGTACTGAAATATGCAGAGCTCTCTTAATGGTAGCAGGACATTTCTTAATATATTTGAACGCTAAGCACAGACTATGTACTTCCTGTAAAAATAATTTATTTTTCTTTACAGAGATACGGTAACATCCATTCACCTTTGCTGTCCAGGATAACGGTTTGGGGAATACAAGCTAGGATCATTGTTAGAAGGAACCATGTTGTTTTGAGCTGGAGGCCCCATACTGCCTTCGGTGCCGATACTGTATTCTGCCCTAAAAGAAGAAAGAATATTCTACTTACACAGAGTAACTCCATGGCTTTCCAAGGATTTACTAATACAAGTATTCTTTTTTTTCAGAACTCCTGTTACATGGTAATACAAAAAGAGCACATCTACCTATACGAGCAATGTCGAACCTATGGCGAACCTTCAGTTCTGGCACGTGGCCAGGTTGTCGGCCTTTGGGGTGTGTGGGAGGAGAGGGGTGCCGAGTGGTCGCATACCAAAAAGTTTTCAGCAACCGCTCGGCGCCTGTTTCCTCCACTCCCTGCCGCCACCCACCTCGATGCTCCCCTAACTGCAGTGGTGGGAGCACAAGGTCTCTATCTTGGTTGCGGTGCCGCCATTTCATGCTGAGTGCCGGAATATGAAGGTGCTGCATCAGTGTACCAAAAAAATTTCCTCTCCATGTTTAATATGCAGTGTTGGCACTTTGAGGTCTGCAACTTGGTTTAATGCAGACATTTGGGCCAAAAACTTTCGCCATCACTGCCCTATACTGCACATCCATACTCACATATTATAATATAATATACTGAATACACACATACAAACAAAGTCATTATGGCTGCTCTGCTCACCTTCTATCATAGCCTCCGGGTCCATAGGAGAATTGCTGGCGCTGACTCATACTCATGTTGGACATAACTCCAGAGGGAGTCTGGTTGTACATATCCTGCATTTGGCCAGTGGGCATAAAAGGCTCATTGCTTCCAGGTACTAAAATAAGAGAAAGTGCAAATTAAACATTTTTTCTCTGTGGCTTGAAAGACACAAATTGTCCATAAAACTTCTTAATAACCTGGTCATAACCATGTCGTCTGATGTTATATAAGCCTCTGGGAAGGAATCAGAATACCACTAAATATTGGCTGTAAAACAGTGTATGAAAATGGCATTATATGGAAACAAGATGTATAGAGGTATCCTGTACTGTTAACTCATTGTTAGTTCTGTTTCACAAGGCCCATTGTGTAGCTTGACAATGCCAATAAGCTTATAACCTCTATCATCGAGTGAAGGGCACCGAAAAGATTTAGTAAGTTCAAGTAAGTCAAGTGCAAAATGTTGAACTGTTGAATGTTGAATTTAGCTGTTAATCAGCAGTAGCAGATCTTTTATACTATGCCGAATGGGATAGCAGTGATTAAAGTCCTTTGTACACAATTATGTTAGGGTAATCTACTTTAACATCTTTACATATGACAATGTGATGCTGTTTCATGCTGCATAGAACGGCAGACAAGGCTGCAAGGAAAGGTATATGAAAAACCCTTCTCGGTTTTTTACTCTCATGCCAGGATGCAGACACAAGGAAATGTGTTATTATAAAGTGCCACCATATTAAGCAAAATCAGATCCATTTACAGAACAGTATAGAAAGTAAGATGGTAGAAAATAAGCCAACACAAATGGCATACAGTCAGAAATAATACACTATTACCAGCAGCACAGTTGACTCTGGATAAGAAAATCACTGGAGGTATAATTCTGTAAGTGATGCTGCATCTAAAGTCTATCAAGCCACACAATTATGAGAAAATAGCATAGGCACAGCATGAGGGGCACACCACATTATTTGGGAGATTAAATTAAGCAGAGTAGCATAGGTACAAACAATCTGACTGCTTTAATAAGCCTGTTTTAGCCTGGTTGTTAAGGTTTACACTTTTACTACGAGACTTATAAATTCGGAAACATAGAAGCCACTTCCTGACCACCATAAATAAGTACTTACCTTTTCTCATAGCACCAAATGGATCTTTGTTGGGTTCATAAGACATTCGTCCCATCATGTCTGGCAAATTCATACCCTGCTGGTAAGGAGTATTGGGTGTCATAGAATTGCGTTTTGGGAAAGTTGACTCGCTAGCATCAGAGAAAGGATCTTGGACATTAACTGCATTATTCCTGTGTAAAGTTGAAACATGTATATGAGCTTACAACATGGACACACATAAAGACTGCACACTTATGACTGACAAATGATTACTCTGTGCTTGTCCAACATGTAAGCAATCTAGTTTTTTTTATTTTTTACCTATGTCTAGGTCCATATTTTGTCCCACAAAGTTCTTTTCAAGCCTACCCTTCAGTAACTTCTGTCGCTTCCACCTACTGGAATATCTATCCTGGTCTGAGTTTGCCTACAGTTATTCTACATCATTCATAAAGAATAATAACCTTAAGATTCATGTCTAGTCATAAACACGCAAGAGCAATCCAAAAGTACATTCTATTATGTTTTGTTTCACATTAGGAACTGTCCAGATTTGCTCATTACAGATATACTACTTGATTTGCACATATCATGGTGACAAACATATTATTTTTCTATTTTAGGGCACGTTACAACATTTACCATAAAGTCTTTAAATGAGATGTTTGCATGTAAAACAAAGTGAAAAACTGATGTCTGGTGACCTGCCTAAGGACTAATTAAAGCTTTAGATCTCATTTAATCCTCCCCCTCCCTATTAAAATGTAAAAATGTACAGCAAACACAGCAAAGAAAATCAAATTTAGAAACACAGACATGACTGTAAATGTGCCTACCTGCCACTCATGGGCTGCATTTGACTGTGAGGTGTTGAGGCAGGTGTCGGAGGTTTAAGGTCACCTGGCATCTCCGCCATGGAATTACTGCCAGTGGACTGGGGAGTATGAGGGCCTTGGAGGGATCCAGAGTTAGCTTAAAAGAGATGGAGAGGAGAAAGCATATTTAAAAAAACCCCAAATGTAACAGAACATAAGCACGAACGAAAACGAGCTGTAACGCACTAATTAACTCAATTACATCCTCACCCTTAGCAGAACTCTCAATCAGTCATAATATACGATGTGGAATAATGAGAACGGAATTGGCTGATTATACTGATTGTTTTCTATGATATTATTGCCTTTACGTTCCTAGGGCGGATAGCGTTTAAAGTAAACCCATATAACTGAGAAAAGAAAATGTAAACAAAAACATCAAAAGCACAGTTGTCCATAAACTTAACTTTCTAAAACCTGTTTCATAAATATTTTATGTATAGGAGCATGTATGGTATGCAATTAAAGAAGGATGATGAATGTGTGCTGGTGGGTCTTCCGTAATGGTTAGCACAAGAGGGGTAACAGGGGCAGCATGCACTGGAACATATAACATTCAGTAATAGCCCCCCTGATGCAAAAGATATCTTAAGTGATCAAGCCCCCCTGGTTTGTTGAAGCACCGGGATATATCATCCTCTTCCGGCACCCGGTAGTGAAGATAGAGGCCCGAATAGAAGAGGCTGAAGGCAGCAACAACTTTGTCTGTTTTAAACTACATCGGTTACTTTCGCTAATCCATATTATACATCTAAATGCAGTAAATAAACCTTTTCTTTATGTGTAATAACACAGCCATCTTCACTTCTTGTTGCCAGGATTTATAGGACGTTTTCTCCCATTATGTTTTGTCTGCCGTTTCACGGCAATCTGGTGGAAGGTTATTCTCAAAGGCTGTGTAGGATTGGTGAGAGTAGTGGTGAGAATATGGGGAAAAAAGTATCTCAAAGGGACACTCCAGCCATCATATGTACTTCATATCATAAGCTCATCATATGGTCCATTGTGCAAATTTATGGGGGGTGTTCTGCAGTGTCCCCCCAAATGCATTTTCCTCTTTCCCCACACCTGGCTAAATGTCCTTCAGGAGACTGATTCAGTAACACACAGTTTTAGACTGCCTTTATAAAATGCTGTAAGTATTGCGGGACGCTCCGACTTAAGGGGAGGTGCATTTTATTATAGTTAACTTAATACCAACATAATTTTTTCTGCTTTGCTTTGTTTCATACCAGCTATACCAATTATGTGATCTTTAGACTACACAGCTAAGTATACAAAAAGTGATGTTAACATCAGTCAGTGGATTTATAACACCATAATTTACCCTTACCAACAATTTAAGAGATTAGAAATTGGCATTTACAGGATTTTTCTGAAGGAGTTAATCTAGCATGATATTCTAAGCAGATATTCCGCCAGCGGTGCGGAATTCATATATTAAAAGTAAACAAAAGGAAAGGTTATTACAGGTTAAGGCGCACTCCATTTTTCAGCGTATGCAGGCAGACAGCACGCTGGGAAGATAATTTACACAGCATGAACCTACTGGCCTAATTCTGGCTGAGGTGGAGGGATGGGGTGGGGTGGGAGGAAATTGTGAGTGCTTCGGCACGTCACCAGTTCTGCTGTGAACAGAGGTCAGAATGAGGACATCTTTGTTTACAAACCTAGGGAAGCCCATTCAGCCTCTCCTCCCTCCCCCTCCCTCTGGGGATTCCCTTTTGGCTTCTTGACAGAATCTGTGACATCACCTGTCAGCTAATAATAGAATTTCCAGCCAGCAGCAGCCAGAAAGACGGATGGCTTTTTGGTAGCTGGCTTACTAATTATGACCAGACTTCTCGGTTGTGCACAGAATTAAGTCCTTTTTTTCTTCCCTCAGCTCTGTGCAAATGTATTTGTCTGATCCATTATTTGTAGCTGAACTACTGCTAAGCGAACATATTCAGCAATAGCAATGCCAGCACAACACTCCATGTTCTGAAACTAAAGATTGACTTGTTAAGGAGATACATAAAAAAGCATCATTAGAGCAAACCAGAAGCATACAGAAGTACATGGCGCAAGCACATGGGTATTCTAAATATGCAGAAACCACCATACCCAAGTGTGCATTTGTATGTCTTCTGGAGCTCCCAGAACTACCCTCTCCTACTTTCACATTCAGATTTGGAGTGCTCCTGTATAACGATATGCAAATCAGTGCCCAGCGGACACATTTCCCCTTCTATCCTTTTTAGCTAACTGTAATAAACTGTACTTTTAAGAATGCATTAAAACAAAAGACTGAAGTTGGCAGAAACCCTTTTCTTTTGATCACGGTAGTATCTTACGGCATTAGAAGGCACCATTTCTGACTAACAGTTACTCTCTAACCCTATGACAAACTCTATACAAATAGGTTGCTCCATAGATCACGGTGAGAAGATTGAGAAAGATGAAGTACCATAAACCGGAACAATGATTTGCTTTGTCTCACAAGCCTAATGGCCTTGAGGCAGGTATCATACGTTTATTGGCATGTACCATACCTTAGTGCTGATGGAACATCAGTGAGCAACACTAACAGCTCAAAATGAGGCATGTTTATAGAAACTTACAAGTGCAACACGTGTTAGCACAGGGGAAACATTGAACTAATGTCAGATTTAGTGGTAAAAGCACTGATTTAATAAAACAGTGCTGCAAATGCATCTTTACAAACCATACGCTGATTGTCCTAATTAACCAGTAGCTTTCAATCAAAAGGATAACACACTCCACTCAAACAAAGTTTAGAAAAATGTCTCCATAGTGTTTATTTAATGTATCAAATGATTTGTAAGGCACATTTATGTCATTTATTTTGTGTACATTACTTTTTATGTTTCCACCACTGATAGCCCCACATTCCTAAATAATGTATATTTTATCTGGAGGCCTTTCACTGTCATAAGAGGACCATAAGAGCTTTGGATGAAAGTGCCTTTTTCTGACTGATGATATCTCCAGAGTAAAACTCCCTGGATTGAAACCAGAACTGTCATCAAGCAGAACTTGATGTTTTCCTGAGGATCAGTAGGGTGGTTCCAAAATATTCTTTAAACATTTGCTAGGCTATTCCCCTGAGTAAAATATTGAGCAGTAAATATGTCTCTAATGTAAAAGCATTTTATAGAAATGTATATTAGTTTGTACAGTTGGACAGTGCTTGCTACTGCTTTATTATATTTAATATAAATTATAGAATTAATGATTTATAAAACTTAAAAAAACCACATATACATTCATGTAATTGTTCTAACCCGTAAGAATATTGCCATGGTTCTAGAGTCCCCTTACTAGTCTAACTATCCATTAATACACATAAAATACAAACAAATAAAAATATATTTATGGCAGCAGAACCACCATTTTATACCAAGCAAAATACCCCAGATTACAGAAATTCTTTCTTGGCTGCATTAAATGTGAATCAAATGTTCCCAACATAGAAGTATAATAGCTGCTATATTGAGGACATGTATCTGCGTAGTTAGCTAGAAAGGCCTAATTTCCAATCCCCGAAATGACGTAAAAGCGGTAGTCAGTTTCCTTGTATTTGCCTGCTTTCAACAGTCGGAATGAGTTGATGACTTCTGCTTACATTTTACATACGGAGTCATCACAGAATAACTGAATGCTGGTTTTGTCGGTTTACATCATGTAAAAAAACCAGAGGCTCAAAATCGAAATCAAGTGACATTTCAGATACACAAATTGGAATGAAGTACCACTATCAAGAAAAAAGGCAGGATTGATATAAAAGAAAATGGAACCTTCTTTTTGTTGAACATTTTCTTTTCATAAACGACAAACAAAATTAAACATTGTGCATAAGGAAAATATTACCAAGGTGCCAGATTATTTGGACATTTAATTTAGACACCTTTAAATCATCCAAGAATTTTTTTCTTTTTTTTTAAAAATAAATAAATACACCTTTTTCCGCATTAGAAGCACAGTTCTGTGAAGAGCAGCCAAACTGGGTGTATTTCCCCCACTTACCAGGAGATGGCGGCTGGATCTTAGCCTGTTTCTTAGACTCTCCAGGATTAAAGATCTCCGGAGGAGGCTCCTCCCCTCTCTCTATCTTGCATTCAAAGGCAAACAGGTACTGTATGTACTGCTTTTTCAGGGAACTGGCTGCGCTGCTGGAGGTGCCAACGTTCAGATTGGTCGCCAACTCTCTCCACTTCTTGTTTTTATTAACCTGCAGACAAAAAGGCAAACGTCGTCGTTCTTAAGAAAACTGTTTTCCAGTCAACAGTTGGGGATTGGGAGGGAAAGCGTACACTTTATTCTTTCCTTTAGCTTCGTAATTTTTTTTTTTTATGTGCCTTTTTTAACTAACGTTCATTACTCCCACTCAGCAATGCAATGCAGGCACTTGCAGTTATAAAGCCATTAAAGAACCTGCTGATAGCAACATAAAAGGCGTTGGAGGCTTCCGAGCGCTGCATCCCCTAATGCTAAGCACATTTCAGAAAGGATGTGCGGCAGAAAGCTGGCAATTTGCATCCAGTCAATGCACAAAAGCACGCCCGCACTTACGCTCCCTTTTCAATTAAAAAAGGCCTCACTGCTAAGAACTCATTTAAAAACCAATAAAAATAACAGCAACTGTGTTATTCCACAATTTAGTGTAATTGTGGGAGTTGTAAATGTGGAACAAAAACATGCTTATTTTGTGTAGGCTCCAAAGGGGATGAGAATGTGCCAGATAACAGATATCACGGTACTGTTATAGGATAGAGGCCTATGTTGATCTGGCAAACACTGGGTTAACAGTTAAGAGTTAACACTTAAAACAAGTAAAATTTGGTGTATTTAGCCACTGCAGCGTGTTTGTTGCATGAATAAGAACCAATTTGCCTGTCTAATCTATTCTAATAATTGATGCCAATTTTACTTATTCCATAGATTCATTTTCCTGCCAAGTATTATAGGATTGTAAGGAGTGTATATATTCCATATACATATATATTTATACATACAGAGAGTCTGACGTCAGGCTACTACGACCTCCTAATATCTGAAGTCTGGCTCAGAAAGGTAAGACACAACTGTAGAAAACTTATTTTCTGCGGGTAAAAAAGTGCCTCTTTAAGAACAAAAATCTACATTAGAAATACAGGTTTTACTAATAACGAACAGCCACTGATGGGAACATAGCCATTTAAAAAATACCAAGGGCCTAATGCATGAACTTTTTCAGCCAACCTGCTTGTTTATGTGGCAAGTGTCTACTGATGGACCAGAAGATCTGTGCCATCACGATACAGAGTTCTTCCCTACTGCCCCATGGATTGCATAGAAAGTATTACATTATATTCCCAACTCCTCAGTAGCAACCAACAAAAATATTAAGGGAGGTACTTCCCCTCTATACAATAGGGACAAGGTATCTAAGGGGTAAGCAGATGGGTCGTTCTGGGGCTCCCGGCCCTTTCAAAGTATACCCATGCAATTTGTCCCGAACTAAAGTCTGAGACACTAACAATCAAGAATACATTTTATTCTGTTTTCTGGGATTTTATATTTCTATAGTTATCCACACAATGAAAACCGAACATCTAAAATGGAATGAAAAGGAAAGTACATTGATTATAAAAATTATTCTTTGCAGGGGTGATAAAATGTCCCAAGTGTCATCTGTAACACTTCTCTATTGTACTATAGTATAGTACCTCAAAGATACGCATGAGCAATACCTCAAAGATACAACTTAGAATTACCTGGGCTAAGCCTCCAATTTCTTTCACACAGAAGTAGAGCCTGACCAGATCAAGGGGCTTTTTCCCAACTGCTGGAAGGGTTGCAACAGGAGTTCCTCTTTCTTCCATAAAAGTGAGGTACCGGTCCACCCACATCTTACGCTCTGGTTCATTTCCCAACTCGTACAGCTTTGTAATCTTTTCTCCGGTGGATGTGGAGGAGTTTGCTTTCTGTATTGCATGGAAAAAAAGTAAATAATGTAGAAAGTCAATAGCGTGCTGACTAAGATACACAAATGTCTTCAGGACAGAAGGTTACTAGTCATCTGTCAATAAATCTATCCTCTTGACTCTTCTAAGGTCTCCTCTATTGATAGTTGCCATTTCAGACTGAGATTTGAGTTTTATCTGCATTAAAGGCAGTTTCAATGCACTGTGTCATGAGCAATGGCATTATAAAAGGTAACTTTCTTGTATTGCAGGCTTAGCTTTATTTAATTTCCATCCTAAATAGCAACAGTGGTCTACGCTATTTGCTTAAAGCTACTCTTTGTTAACCATCCTTCAAATAATTGCCAGTATATACAATTTTGATTGTGACACTGACTACTCAACAGTGAACTAAACAATGCCATTGCCAATAAAACAACCCTTTTAATCATATGCAATTTACTTTAGATGTTGTCTCCCATCCGCATCTGCTCCTTTCCATGCAGAAGATGTATTTGGTCAAACACATCTCCTTGCACATCATACACTTACAACCAGTCAGCTCCAGCTTTGGGGTTGTGACTGTTTCTGATGGGGGTCTACTGAGAACCCTGTCCCCATGCGAGGAAAGAGCTGCCCTTTACTGCCCCAGGTTGGCTGCTTCAGTGCCGAGAATCATCAAACCACGGTGGAGGGGAGCTGCAGCTTCCCCCTGATGCAAGTGACCATTTTTCCAATGTTTCAAGAATTCTGATTAAAGTGCTCATAAAGTACATTAATACGCATTCTTTTGGTGTAAGTAAATCAAAGTGTAACATTGATCTACAAAGCTAAATCTCTACATCAACAAACATTGTTTATTACAGAAATTCACCAAGAACCATGTTTCTTGAAATATGCATGGCGACTTTAACTTAATTGCTTGGTTAAACAAGTAGAAACTGTTTAAACAGATGATGAATTGCTGATACAGCCATGCAATTGACAAACTCATAAATTATGTAATTTGGAGTGTATGTATACAGTAGTGGTTTCAAATAATTTTTATGCGATTTGTCCAAAAAAGCAGACATATGGATCATTTCTGGGCAATATTAAAAGAATGTGTTAGGAATTCAGATTGTGAAAACAGAGAAAGCGAACAGACCAGGGAGATGAAGGGCAAGTAATCAGCTCATACACAATTTTCCACCATTATGACACTTATTGACTCATCATATGCTCTGCTAGTAGACATGGAGGTTATCACTGGAACTGGATTATATCTTGATACATAATTCACACTATAACCATCACTGTTAAAAGTGTCTTCAACACTAATTCTCCTCCTCCTTTGGGCGTCCTATTCTCTACTTCTGAAGTTTAAAATGTGTTCTACCTGGCATTAACATTTCATGGATTTAAAACTGATTAAATGAAGAAGGGACATGTCCCTCAAGGCTTGGATATCCGTGCTGTTGCTGACATGTATAGTTTTCATTTTAATACCAATATGTATGTGGCACAAGATTCAGTAAACCAGAAAAAGATTTAGATTTCTGAAAGCCATAAGCTCTTACCAACACGTTTATTCCCTTTCACTGTTTAAACTTAAATCTGACCACTGCACGCTGCAGTAGAATATTAAGCAGCTCTATAGAAAAGCAACCTAACATAATTTCACAGAATAAAAAAAATAAAAGGACAAAGAATATAATAAAACGAAAACACCAAACACCATGCAAATAATTCAAAACGGTTCTCAAATACAAAATAAGCATAACAGGGCCACTTACAGGGCTTGATGGAGTCTTTGGCCAGCCTGGGCTGTTTATGTTATCACTGTCATCTCCAAGAAAGGAGGAGATGCTAGCAGAGCTTGGGGACAGTGGGGAAGGGACTGGCAGGATGCCTGGGGTTGGGGGCTGTGAATTACACTGGGAGCTGTAGCTATCCTGTGGTAGAAGAATACAAAACAAAATGACAAGAGCAGGGCAAACCTTTACCAAAAAGAAATAGAACCAAGTGGGAATGCAACACTGCTGCATGTATGGAGAGAGGCAGAAAAAGTAGACAAGCATATAAGATGCATGAATACAGTTTGTTAATCTGTTTGCTAGCAATTAGTGCAAATTTGAAAAATTCTGCCAGATGCCTCACCAATGTTACTAAGCCACCATGCTTATGTCAAGCAATAATGAAATGCTTAAGCATGGATTATACCTTAATGGAACCAAACGAAAAGCAAAAAAACCAAAAAACTGCTCATCATATGTTTTAACGAAGAAAACAATAGTAAGTATGTCTATGATGCTGGTGCTGCTTAGACGGCCAACAACAGAAGCTCGAACCAAAGGCAAGGAAAGGGAAACTGTCTGCAGAGTTGACACCAGGCACAGTAAGACCTATCCCAACCCCACCAGCTGAATATCCCCAAGCTCCTATTCGATACTTAGCTCCAAAGTTAGATGCCATTAGAACACGTAAATTTCAGATCCAGGCCAAGTAAGAACATACAGGCCCGCAACACAGATGGAGAAGGCATGCAAGAGAAAACCAAACAGAGGGTGGTCAAAACAGAAAATGGAAGACACTATGGCTGGCACTGCAAGGCCCAATAACTCCCCATGCAAAAGCACTATACCTTTGGTTTGGGTTCAGGTGGTGGTGGGCCATCTTCTTTGCTGTCAAGTTTGAGTGAAGCAGGGAGTTTGGAGTCACCAGTATTCATCATGTCTCCAAGACTAATATGTCCTACAACAAAGCACAAACACATTACTTGGATGTTCATTCCATATTTCATAGATATTGATAGTACAATATTTGTTTACATGACTTTAAAAAAAAGGCAGCAGAGACTCAGGTCTGGAACATATTTAAAAAAACACCCAACAACATAAATACTGTTTTTTAACAAGCTTTTGGGTGCTTCAAATATTTGTTTAACAGAACCAAAATGGAAACTATTTTTCTCTAAGATCTATACAGTAAAACTTAAAAGTACATCATGGAAAACTCTTTTTTCACCTAAAGAGTCACAAACAGGTAGTCAGTAAGTTCTCATCAAGATCAGCCTTTATGTTGGGCAATTTCTGGGGTGCTCCCCTTCCCACACATGGTTTTAGTTATATAATAAAGTACTGCTAACTCTCCAAGCTCTCGAGGTCTTCCTAGAAACCTTTTGATTATTTATTATAGTATAAGGCATTTAGGAATATTTATCATATCATTGTTTGGGAGTGACAGTCCCTCTTCTAGACAACTATGAAGGACTTAGTAATTTCTTGGCAATGTGGCTTGCCTCACTGACATTTTTTTCTTAAGTACTATCTGAAAGGTTCACGAAATTCTACCTAAAACTGCATTGTATTTACACAACATTATATATACATATACACACAGCCAGACATTAGCATATTCGAAAATCTGACTGCGCCCATAAGACGTGTGGAACCACCATTTTTTAAACACCTTTACGGCTGAATTTCAAGTAAAAACATAGAAGAGAATAAAATGCAACAAGTAAAACGCAACAAGAAAAAAAATCAACATCACAGATTACATTCAACAGAATGATTGCAGCACATATTGGTATATTACTGTGCATTTAGAGAATAATTAGTTTTAATTGAAGCACTAAGAGTGTGTAGGACTCTGGTGTATAGGCTGGCAAGCACAGTGCTAATTTTCTAATATCTGCATCCTCACTACAGGTCATAATAACTGCAGGTCTGCCAAAAAAAACAAAAAACCTAGTCATGTGCTATTTGTGTTTACAATTACACGGTGTGCCAAGCAGAAATTTTAGCCTATTGTTGAAAGGAAGAAAAAATAAATGCACCAATATTGCAGATATTAAGTGATTTGTGTGCGGAAATTCGCAGCATGCCTTTAATTTACAATGTTACTAGGATGGAAGGTGGGTATAGCCCAAAAACCATTAGTAACTTAGCACAGCAGCTGCCGGTATATTTTAGCTAATGCAGCATTCAAATAATATTTATTGTTAAAATCCAGAAAATACATGGGAGATGAGAATATTCGCCCCACCCATAAATGCTTATTTTCAACATTTACAAGAAAATCATAGCCTCTATCAAACATCAGCCAATTATTTCACCCTTTTCCAGCCATGCTTTTTTAAATACTGTTCTTCGCTGCAGTTCAGTAAGCTGTAAGGCCGATAGCGAGAGAGCGCACTGTGCTGGTTATATCACCTGCATAGGTGATGATCCATATGTATAGGTTTCAAGCTCATAAAAGCAGGACCTCTTCTTCTAGAACGGTATGTTTTCAGATGTTAATATTAATGCCAAATTTTAATATTTTTATATATATATATATATATATATATATATATATCAATCTTAATGTTACTGCTCATTTTCATTCCCCTCCTGTGTAATAGCGCTACTGACTCTGCTAATGCTCTATACAATGTAATACCAATAATATTTTATCTATTGACAAGAATAAGTTATATTCAACTTGTCCAACCATGCTTTCTATGCACCCACAAATATATATATTTAGAAAAATACAATAAGCAACACGTGTCAAAACTGAATAAAACAGCTGTTATCTCAAACTCAATATAGCCATATGCATAGCATTTAAACAGCTACATGTTATTACCAAGATTGTATTTTCTCTGTTTTGTTAACAGATGCCATAAGAAAAAATAAAAGAAATCCATCAAATATATTTGGGAAAGGGGTGGAGAAGGGTCAAGCAACTTAATCATAAAAACATGTTCTGGTGGCTTTAAATCTTTAACTTGGCTAGTCTGCAAGAGTACATAAATTTCTCTAGAAGGGGCAATTTGCCATCTGTTTGCTTCAGGTAACATTCACAGCTCTCTGCATAAAGAGAAAAATAAATAACCACTGCTAATGGGAAGCCACAATTTAGGGCTATTTAAATACGAAAAAGTAATATTGTGTCAGCCTGCCAGATAAATTAAACAAACCACCGTAGCCCAAACAAACTCCATATCCCACTGCAACCTAAACTCAGAGTGATTAGACTGTAATTAAAGGGAAGTATTAGAGATTATGGTGTGTACATAAACATACTTCCTTCCTAGGTGCTACACCTATCTCTGGGCAGGGAGGCAGGGTTCGGTTACACCCACGCCTAACTACTCTCTAACTACATCCCCTTATTGCACCTACTACCCCCAAAACACACTGCTTAGTATGAATAGCACCTGTTAATACAGGCTTACAGCAGCTTGTGTACTGACTCAAGAACGCCCCACTTTTCATTTCCCCCCAATGTGGAGTAACCTCATACCACATTTGACGTTGATATTATTAGGGCCACTATCACTGAAGCTTAGTGACCAAACCACAAGGCGAGCTGGGGTAAGATGCAACATTTTACTTCATTACTTCAACCAGTTGTTGGCTCTGCAGAATCTATATTGCAATCAGTGGAACATTTTACAGAGTCATTCAGCCCTTCCTTCAGGCAAGAGTTACTGGAAAAGCTATTCATTATCCACAGTAAATTTGGCAAGTTGAAATGCTCCTGTTGTGCTTAAAAACTGGTTTGAGGACTAGGGGGAGGATAATCTACCCACAAATAAATGTCTAGTTAATTACAACTATCTATGAATGCTCTTATCTAGGAGTGTCATCTCAAGATTGAGTTATGTCCGGATAAGAGCACCTCGACACAAGACAAAAAAAATCTGGGCTTTACTATAACAGTCATACCCTAGGGTGATGTCTGTTTCATAGGACTTTGTGAACAGACTTACTGAAAAACTGCAATAGTTCCATTAATGGGATTTGTTGAGGATAAAATCTGTGGGACTAAACAAATGTCTATATTCAAATAATATAAAGGGTTTTCCATCTTAAGATGTAAAGCCTATGTTTTCTGCTTCAACATAATAAATGTAATGCTTCTGCACAATCTCAATAATGGTTAAAGTGGTGTACAAGGAAGAAGGGAAAAAACAAATGGGGGGAGCAGGTGCTAAGGAGATAGATTTCCCGCATATGAAATCAAAAAAACAGCAGACTCACCACATGAGTCTTCCAGACAAGAAGAACAGAAGAAAGAAAAACAATTAAACAAATTCAGCCTTCAATTAAATGGATCAGTAGCTAAAGGCAGCAGTAGAAGATCAAAGGACTTTAAAGTGTTGGTAAAACTTTGGATTGGTAGCCAACATGTACATTAATAGCATTAGACGTTCCGGTACTTAAAAGGGCTTTTCTTTTTTACTTTGGTATTTTGTTCTTTCAATTTAGTTCTTAGAACTCTCCCCTCCACAAAATTGAAAAAAAAAAAAAATAAACACAAATAACAACCTGCCGCAACACTAGAACCACAATCTAATGCTGCACCACCAAGGAATTTAGAACTTTTCTGAACCCGGAACAAAAAATATAAACAGATCATTCATTTCAGGCGTCAGAATGTGTTGCATGATCAAACATTGTTGTCAACATACATACAAGCTATTATAATGCAACATGTTACCTGAGGAGCTGTTCATCATGTTGTATGGGGATGCTTGTGGGTTCATCATACCACTGCTGTTATTCATAGACTGGTTATATGGTGAATTTGACCCCATAAGCCCACTCTGGTTCATACCAGGATACCCGCTTTGCCTGTATTTAAGTGAACAAAAGGAAATAAAAGGGGAGAAAAAACTAATTAATAAATGTCACACAAGTTTCACAACTTTATTAAGTCACTACAAAACTCGGCTGAACCAAAGAACCAATACTTTTTAGACACTGAAATATGTGGAATTCAGATTTAGTGTGTTAATCATGATCACTATAAACGGTTCAGCAGCTGTCATACAGAATTAGAAACGTTTAGAGAGCCTGTCAAAACACGGGATGAAAAACAATAGAAATACGTTTTGAAATGTGTCGAGCACCTAATTTAAGATCATGTTGTTTTCCTAAATGGGCTGAAATTCTCATTGATGCCGGAAAAAAAATACCCCTGAAACCCTTGTGTATCCAGCACAGGTGGTAGAACCAGTATTTAGGAGAAGGGTAAGGTCTAACACTGTGTAGCCGGCTCATCTTCTTTAACCCCGATCCTATCCTTTCTTCATTTCAAAACAAGAGATTGAAAAAAGCTAATTGGCTGTACAGCAGGTGTGTCCTACAGGGAACTATTCAGTTTTGTGGAACTACAAATTACATGGTCCTTCCAAAGCCACAGATACACTCAATTTTCTTTCAGGGTCTTGGTTGCACAAGATAGGAGCTGTAGATCTACAACAAAGGACTCTCCATTGTCCTCTCCTACAGAAATACCAGAGTAGAGAAATGTCACTTATAGGAGGATCCAATTTTCAGACGACCACGCCATGTTAAGAAGACCATATTCATGAAGCATTATATGCACTCCTTTCTATCTTAGCAATTATGTTGTCCTTGTAGAAATAGGGGGTTCTACAAGTGCTATGTTTTGCCACTGTAGGGATCTAGAATTCTAGCACGGATTCAATCTACTACAAACCGATGTACCTCCAAAATCTTTAAAATACTGCTCATACACATGCATAAAGTAATGTGTGATGTTCATGTACTTTCCGGATCATAAACAGAGAATGGGGGGAAAAAAACCAACATTACAGCTGCAAAATGTAAATTACTCATGAATATGCCTTAGGGCTTTCTGTAAAGTTAAAAGCAGTTTCCCATTTCTTGATGTTATTTAGAGCCTTATCTCATCATTTGCAACTTTATGCATTCCTACAGTTTCTGTTGCAAACATTTATGTTTTCCTGATCTGAATGTGCCATGTTTTCTTTTTTGAACGATCTGTAAAAAAACTAGTTTTAATATTTATTTCCGCTATGCCAGCAACTTAAAAATCAACAAAAGTTCCTGGTGTCTAATGCAGTTTAAATGTAAAGGGCACACTTTGATGTACTGAAGCCAATGCCTCCAATGCCATTTTTTTCTGCATCAAGAGAACATTAAAATTGCACAGAGTAAAGAAAAAAAGGGTCAGAAAGGAAAGCACTTGCTGGCATAGTTCATAAATACACATAGCTTGTGAAGAACAAAACAGGGTTATAAATCTGATAATACTGCTATGAAAGGGAAAATGATTAGACTAAATAGTATCTGTTCAGAGTTCATAAACATTTAATAATTTGGTTTCTTTAAACATAAAGGCTTTAACTCCCAAAAAACAGGCAAAATTATTTGGCCAGCAGTTAATAAATTTGACTGTTTTCTTGATTTTTTGGTGAATGTTTAGTATGTCAAGACCAGAAAACCAGAAGCATTGTTACAACAAAAACAAGCAATGACGCCTTAAAACCATGTGTGATATTGCCACTAATATCAGTTTGCTTACTAGCAAACTATCCCATAGCATTTGCGAACTGGTAGAGCAGAGCAACAAGAATTTGTTTTTCATCTGTCCTGATCTCACATCGGATGAGCTAGTGATGAACCTAATTTGAAACTAGGATTTGACTGCACGTTTTACTGGAGGGGTTTACTTTACAGTTTTTTCCCATCTACTTGTCAATTTACAGCTTCTAATTTTTTGACAAGAGAGGCCAGTAATGGGAATTCTTCTATGTCATCCAGAATGAAGGCATATTTTTCGCTTTACTTCTGTACGTTTACTTTAAAATACTGACCTTAAAGAACACACCGAAAGGCGCGTGGTCTGGGAGGGCTCTGAGGTGGTCTCACTTTATGTCACCCGGAGAGGGTGACCAACAAGAAAATAAACAGCAAAACAAAGCAATTTACCCGACAACACCATGTCTTCACAACATCAAAAGAACTTAAACAAAAAGCCGGCGGGTTATTTTCAACCCAAACAAGAGCAGAAAATTTCGCCATCTTTCTTGGCGGATCTGAGCGAACAAGTTCCCTAAAGACAATCATATACCGTATTTTTCGCTCCATAAGACGCAGTTTTTTTCCTCCCAAAGTAGGATGAAAAATCAGCCGCGTCTAATGGAGCGAAGATGCAGGCAGGGAGGGGGGGGGCAACGATATACCGTATTGGCTCGAATATAGGCCGCACTTTTTCCCCCCACTTTAAGACTTTTCTTTAAAAAAGCACCAAACTTTTAGGGTGCGGCCTATATACGGGGGCGGCCTATATCCGAGCCAATACGGTACTCACCAAAAGTGTCCCGGACAGTCTCTGTCTCGCTTCGCCGTCCAGGGGAGGTCTTCATCTGGAGACTGCCGCCTCTGTCGCCGCCTCTCCTCTTCTCTGGTCCGTTGCGACGGCTAAGGGCGGACTGGATGGAGAGGACGGGGGGATTTGACGCAAGCGCCGTGTCACGTATGGCGCCGGCGCATGCGCAGTACGGCGCTTGTAGTCCAACTACACTTCCCATCATGTCTGACCAGCTTTTTTCTGTGCAGGCATGACGGGAGGATGATGTCCTTTTTTTATAGCCCATTTTTTAGCTCAAAATATTTTTTCCTTTTTTTTCTCCTCTAAAATCTAGGTGCGTCTTATCAGCAGGTGCGTCTTATAGAGCGAAAAATACGGTACTTGCTTTACAACCGCACCACATCTTCTTTTCTACCATGGATCTGAAATTCATGTCCCTAAATACTAAAGGGCTGAATTCACCACATAAAGGAAGCTAATGGCATCTTCTAAGACTGCTGGGGTATCCATATACATGGACAAGGATAAGGTGATTACATAAACATAACATGTTAGCAAACATATATGCCCCTAATACCAACCAAATACCCTTCTTAGAAAAAGTTTTTTATGAAATTAACATTCAAATACAATGATGCAGTAATATTGGGAGGATATTTTAATATAACTATTAACCCTGCTTTAGATACCACAGTCATATCCAATACAGTCATATCCAATACTCAACGAGCAAACACAATACCCAAAGAGGGAACACAATTAGAGCACTTCAAAGCTGGCCACCGCTGGTACAACACCTGAAGGCCACTACATCTCGATGAAAAAGGATCACCTACTACACTTTAGGTAAAATTACATGGTCAGATCACGCTCCTTTGTTTTAAACAATTACAGAGACATACCAAATGACACAGCCCGTGGCTCCTAAATGATAATTTAATGAACAACCCAGGTAAAAAAAAACCAGGTTCTGACAGATCAACTTGAACTATATTTCAGTGAAAATTTGTGTTCTTTAACCCCTTAACCCCTTCGAGACAAAGGCTGATTTTACTTTTTGTACCCTTTGTGACAATGGCCTTTTTAACATTTCTGCGCTGCTTGTGTTTAGCTGTAATTTTCTTCTTTCCCGTTTACTGAACCTACACACATTAGATATTGTTTTTTTCAGGACAAGAAGGGCTTTCTTTAGATGACATTGTTTTGATTGTATCATATTATTTACTATTAAAAAAATTATAAAATATGGTGAAAAATTTAGAAAAAAATGACTGTTTCTAACTTTTAGTTGAAAAATCTTTTACTCATCTATAAAAGGTAATGAAAAAACCTGCTAAATAGATTCTACTATTTGTCCTGAGTTTAGAAATACCCAATGTTTTTATGTTTTTTTGCTTTTTTCTACCCATTATGGGGCAATAAGTACAGGTAGCGTTTTGCTATTTCAAAGCCATTTTTTCCAAATCTGGTAATTCTTCCCCCCATGTGCCATTTCGGGTATCTTTGAACCCGGCCAATGCAATTTACCCCATCAAGTCATATATTTTTGAAAACTAGACACCCCAGGGTATTCCAAATGCTAGTATTTTAACTCTTTCCATGCACCATATCTACCACCAGTCTTTGTCAAACTTTATGGTAGTCATTTTTTTGCATTTGTTTTGTCATACACATTTTACTTCAGGTATGAATTAAAATGTTCTAGTTTATGTCACTATCACAAAACACCCCAATATGTGTTCAGCAACATCTCCTGAGCGCAGCGATACCCCACATGAATGATTTTGCCTGGCTGTTTGGGGGCAAAAGGGCCACATTTGGGGCATGCGCATTTTTCAATGTTGAACTTTGGCATTTGGGGATCCACTGCCCATGCCCTATTTGGTACATCTTTGAGCCGGGCCATTTCAGTGTGCCCAATAAACCCATATATTTTTGAAAACTAGACACCCCAGGGTATTTCAAATGCTAGTATTTTAACTCTTTCCATGCATCATATCTACCACCAGTCTTTGTCAAACTTTGTGGTAGTCATTTTTTTGCATTTGGTTTTCCACACACATTTTAATTCAGGTATGAATTAAAATGTTCTCGTATATGTCACTATCACAAAACACCCCAATATGTGTTCAGCAACATCTCCTGAGTACAGCAATACCTCACATGAATGATTGTGCCTGGCTGTTTTGGGGCAAAAGGGCCACATTTGGGGCATGCGCTTTTTTCAATGTTGAACTTTGGCATTTGGGATCCACTGCCCATGCCCTATTTGGTACATCTTTGAGCCAGGCCATTTCAGTGTGCCCAACAAAACCATATATTTTTCAAAACTAGACACCACAGGGTATTTTAAATGCTGGTATTTTAACTCTTTGCATGCACATATTTTACCACCAGCATTTTTTCAAAGTTTGCAGCAATATTTTTGTGTGTGTATTTTTCCCACACACACCTACTTTATGTATGAATTTACAGCTCCTGGTATATGCCGCTGTCACACGACACCCCATAATGTGTTCAGCAACATCTCCTGAGTGCAGTGATACCCCACATGCATGGGTGTGTCATTTTTTGGGGGAACTAAAAGGCCACATTTGGTACGTGTGCATTTTTCTAATTGGAAATTAGATGTGTGGCCATCCTTCCCCCCGTGTTAATTGGGACGTTGTTGAACCTGGCCCATTCAATTTACCCCATCAAATCATACATTTTTTAAAAGTAGACACCCCACGGGCATTTAATATGCCAGTATTTTAACTCTTTCCATGCGAGAATTGTTTTAAGCTAATATGCTAATTTTAGGACTTGCTCACAAAAATATATTTTTTATATATATATATATATTTTTTTTTTTATTTTTTTTTTAAAAATGTAACATTTTTTTTCAACTTGGAGGTTCCCCTGATAGTGACATCAGTGGGAAATGATTTTTACATTTTACTGTTTTTTTACTATTTTTTTCTAATTATTATTAATTTTATTTTATTTTTTAATTTATTTTTACTAATCACACTGTGATTAGAAAGCTGGGCTCCATTGACTTGCATGGTGAATGCAGTACCTGTATTCAACCTGCAAGTGGAGCCAAAGTTCTCTAGATGGTCTGGACTATCTAGCGAACTTTTAAAATTTGTGGTTCCTGTTACAGGACGGCGGCCATCTTCCTTGATGGCGAAGATTGCCGGCAGCTGCGGCTGTGACCGCTCTCCGGAGCGGTCACAGCCCATCAAAAGGTTAGTGTTTGGTGTCGCTGGATGCCTCCTGATCAAGGCATTCCAGCGACACCATTTAAGTTTAGGAGGCGATCGTCGATCGCCTCCTAAACGCTTTTAAAACGGGCGTCCGCCGCCATACAAAGTATGGCGGATGTTGACGCCCCGTGGAGGGGCCAGAGATGGCCCCTTCGTGCCGATCGCGGCGTTGCTGAATGCCTCGAGGTCGAGGCATTCATCAACGCTTTTTGGGTGCAGAAAGCGATAGTAGATCGCTTTCTGCACCCGT
Organism: Sceloporus occidentalis; assembly: GCA_023333645.1. NCBI lineage: Eukaryota > Metazoa > Chordata > Lepidosauria > Squamata > Phrynosomatidae > Sceloporus > Sceloporus occidentalis. Next base: position 1,044,037 of record JALMGF010000054.1, on the reverse strand, counting down.
TTAAAGACGTGCCGGTCCTGGCACGTCAATTGTCGTAAAGCACATGCTTTTCCGTGCCGTGCCAGGACCGGCAATTGTCATTAAGGGGTTAAAGACCGGGCTCATTTTTCGTTTTGTACCCTGTGGGACCGAGGCTGTTTTAATACTTTTGTGGTGCTTGTGTTCAGCTGTAATTTTCTCCTCACCCATTTAGTGAACCCACATAAGTTATATATTGTTTTTTTCAGGACAAGATGGGCTTTTTTCAGATACCATTATTTTGATCGTATCATCTTATTTACTATAAAAAAAATAAAAAAAACATGGTGAAAAATTGAAAAAAAAACACATTTTATGACTTTTATTTGAAAAATCTTTTACTCACCTAAAAAAGCAAGTCAAAAAACTAGCTAAATAGATTCTACTACTTGTCCTGAGTTTAGAAATACCCAATGTTTTTATGTTTTTTTGCTGTTTTTTGTAAGTTATAGGGCAATAAGTACAAGCAGCGTTTTATGATTTCCAAATCTTTTTTACAAATCTGGTCATTCTGCCTCCATCTCCTCTTTGGAACATCTTTGAAGCCGGTTAACTCAATTTAACCCATTCAAACCATATATTTTTGAAAACTAGACACCCCAGGGTATTCCAAATGCTGTTATTTTAACCCTTTCCATGCACCAATTATACAACTACACTTTGTAATAGTAATTTTTTAAAAAAATTTTTCACACAAATTGTACTTTAGTTATAGATATACAGGTCCTGGTATATGCCACTGTCAAACACCCCAATGTGTGTTCAGGAACATCTCCTGAGTGCAGTGATACCCGACATGCATGGATTTGTCGTGTTGTTTGAGATTTAAAATGCCACATTTGGGAAGTGCGCTTTTTTTGTCCATTTTGGAAAGTCTGTACCTATGCCCTATCTTTGAGCTCAGCCACTCCAATTTACCCCATCAGCCATTTTTTTTTTATATTAGACACACCTTGGGTATTTGAAGTGCTTTTATTTTAACTCTTTGTTGAGATTTTTGAGAAATTTTAGCACTTGCTCAAAATAATAAACTTTATTTTTGACTTGCATGGTTGAATGCAGTACCTGTATTCAACCTGCAAGTGGAGCCAGAGTTCTCTAGACCATCTAGCAAACTTTAAAGACTTGTTTGTTTCTTTTACAGGGCGGCCGCCATCTTGTTGATGGCGAAGAACACCGGCAGCTGCGGCTGTGACCGCTCTCCGGAGCGGTCACAGCCCACCCAGAGGTAAGTGTTTGGTGTCGCTGGATGCCTCCTGATCGAGGCATTCCAGCGACACCATTTAAGTTTAGGAGGCGATCGTTGATCGCCTCCTAAACGCTTTTAAAACGGGCGTCCGCCGCCATACAATGTATGGCGGCTGTTGACGCCTCGGGGAGGGGCCAGACATGGCCCCCGATGCTGATCTCGGCGTTACTGAATGCCTCGACATCGAGGCATTACAGTAACGCCGTTTAAGCGAAGAAAGTGATCGTTGATCACTTTCTAAGCTTATTTTACTTTTTGACGGTTCAGGACCGTCAAAGGTCATTTAGTGACCTTCATGTCATGACGGTCCTGAACCGGCAAAGGTCGCGAAGGGGTTAACACCCTTCACCAAACTGTGATTAGCCCATAAGGCTGTACTGCATGGAGTGCTGATCAAAAAAGCCCTTTAAATAGAAAGGAAAAAAAAAAGAAAAATACAAATGATCACAAAACCAAAATATATTTTAACAAAACTATGCTCATTACAAACCCAACACAAAATATGCCAAGCACTAGCATGACAAATAAAAGTTGTGAAGTCAGAGTTGCATAACTTACAACTACACAACGCAGAATTTATGCTAAAAAGGCTAAATCTTACATACTATGCCCAAAGCAGTAAGTCATGATCACTCAAGTAATTGAGACAACAAACAGCGCAAACAAAAGTTGCCTATATGAAATCAAGAGGTCACAAATTAATAAATCTGCAACACATTGCAAGCAAATTTGCTAGATACTACAACACACTGTATAATCTACACCAAGACTCTTGGCACTCACCAACCCACACAAATCGAAATCACACAATTTTTATCAACAATAACGCTTCCCAAAATAACAAGATCAAACATCTTTTCTAACAAGCTCCATTACAGAAATACAAGATTCTATTAACCCCTTCGAGACAAAGGCTGATTTTACTTTTTGTACCCTTTGTGACAATGGCCTTTTTAACATTTCTGCGCTGCTTGTGTTTAGCTGTAATTTTCTTCTTTCCCGTTTACTGAACCCACACACATTAGATATTGTTTTTTTCAGGACAAGAAGGGCTTTCTTTAGATGACATTGTTTTGATTGTATCATATTATTTACTATTAAAAAAATTATAAAATATGGTGAAAAATTTAGAAAAAAATGACTGTTTCTAACTTTTAGTTGAAAAATCTTTTACTCATCTATAAAAGGTAATGAAAAAACCTGCTAAATAGATTCTACTATTTGTCCTGAGTTTAGAAATACCCAATGTTTTTATGTTTTTTTGCTTTTTTCTACCCATTATGGGGCAATAAGTACAGGTAGCGTTTTGCTATTTCAAAGCCATTTTTTCCAAATCTGGTAATTCTTCCCCCCATGTGCCATTTCGGGTATCTTTGAACCCGGCCAATGCAATTTACCCCATCAAGTCATATATTTTTGAAAACTAGACAGCCCAGGGTATTCCAAATGCTAGTATTTTAACTCTTTCCATGCACCATATCTACCACCAGTCTTTGTCAAACTTTATGGTAGTCATTTTTTTGCATTTGTTTTGTCATACACATTTTACTTCAGGTATGAATTAAAATGTTCTAGTTTATGTCACTATCACAAAACACCCCAATATGTGTTCAGCAACATCTCCTGAGCGCAGCGATACCCCACATGAATGATTTTGCCTGGCTGTTTGGGGGCAAAAGGGCCACATTTGGGGCATGCGCATTTTTCAATGTTGAACTTTGGCATTTGGGGATCCACTGCCCATGCCCTATTTGGTACATCTTTGAGCCGGGCCATTTCAGTGTGCCCAATAAACCCATATATTTTTGAAAACTAGACACCCCAGGGTATTTCAAATGCTAGTATTTTAACTCTTTCCATGCACCATATCTACCACCAGTCTTTGTCAAACTTTGTGGTAGTCATTTTTTTGCATTTGGTTTTCCACACACATTTTAATTCAGGTATGAATTAAAATGTTCTCGTATATGTCACTATCACAAAACACCCCAATATGTGTTCAGCAACATCTCCTGAGTACAGCGATACCTCACATTGCCTGGCTGTTTTGGGGCAAAAGGGCCACATTTGGGGCATGCGCTTTTTTCAATGTTGAACTTTGGCATTTGGGATCCACTGCCCATGCCCTATTTGGTACATCTTTGAGCCAGGCCATTTCAGTGTGCCCAACAAAACCATATATTTTTCAAAACTAGACACCACAGGGTATTTTAAATGCTGGTATTTTAACTCTTTGCATGCACATATTTTACCACCAGCATTTTTTCAAAGTTTGCAGTAATATTTTTGTGTGTGTATTTTTCCCACACACACCTACTTTATGTATGAATTTACAGCTCCTGGTATATGCCGCTGTCACACGACACCCCATAATGTGTTCAGCAACATCTCCTGAGTGCAGTGATACCCCACATGCATGGGTGTGTCATTTTTTGGGGGAACTAAAAGGCCACATTTGGTACGTGTGCATTTTTCTAATTGGAAATTAGATGTGTGGCCATCCTTCCCCCCGTGTTAATTGGGACGTTGTTGAACCTGGCCCATTCAATTTACCCCATCAAATCATACATTTTTTAAAAGTAGACACCCCACGGGCATTTAATATGCCAGTATTTTAACTCTTTCCATGCGAGAATTGTTTTAAGCTAATATGCTAATTTTAGGACTTGCTCACAAAAATATATTTTTTATATATATATTTTTTTTTTTTTTTTTTTTTAAAAATTTAACATTTTTTTTCAACTTGGAGGTTCCCCTGATAGTGACATCAGTGGGAAATGATTTTTACATTTTACTGTTTTTTTACTATTTTTTTCTAATTATTATTAATTTTATTTTATTTTTTAATTTATTTTTACTAATCACACTGTGATTAGAAAGCTGGGCTCCATTGACTTGCATGGTGAATGCAGTACCTGTATTCAACCTGCAAGTGGAGCCAAAGTTCTCTAGATGGTCTGGACTATCTAGCGAACTTTTAAAATTTGTGGTTCCTGTTACAGGACGGCGGCCATCTTCCTTGATGGCGAAGATTGCCGGCAGCTGCGGCTGTGACCGCTCTCCGGAGCGGTCACAGCCCATCAAAAGGTTAGTGTTTGGTGTCGCTGGATGCCTCCTGATCGAGGCATTCCAGCGACACCATTTAAGTTTAGGAGGCGATCGTCGATCGCCTCCTAAACGCTTTTAAAACGGGCGTCCGCCGCCATACAAAGTATGGCGGATGTTGACGCCCCGTGGAGGGGCCAGAGATGGCCCCTTCGTGCCGATCGCGGCGTTGCTGAATGCCTCGAGGTCGAGGCATTCAGCAACGCTTTTTGGGTGCAGAAAGCGATAGTAGATCGCTTTCTGCACCCGTTTAAAGACGTGCCGGTCCTGGCACGTCAATTGTCGTAAAGCACATGCTTTTCCGTGCCGTGCCAGGACCGGCAATTGTCATTAAGGGGTTAAGAAGCTTAAACACAACAAAGCCCTGGCGCAGACAGAATCTCTAAACGCATACTACAAACATTTTCAAACTCTTCTTGTTTCCCACCTTTGCAATTGTTTCAACCAAGGCCAAACGGGGCCTGGCTTTTCTAAGAAATACCTCTTAGCTCAAATAACTACAATCCCAAAACCTTGCAAAGCGCCAGTACAATGCAAAAAAATAATTTATGTCTGCCCCTTCCTGTCCACATAGTATATCTATATAAACGCATTGTTGGGAACTGGCAGTCTAATCATAAAACCTCTTAAACTAAAATATATGGAGGCATGGGAAGAAAGACCTGCATGGGGATGTAAGCCTGAGAGAGTTCAATAGCATCTTCACACTGTTCCAATCATACGGAGGTTACTAAAAAGGTCAGGATGAGGTGGTACTTCCAGGTACAAACAATCTCTGTTGAAGAGAATGTTGAAATGTAGGAACAATGGCACACACATAGTGCCATTGCCCTGTAATTCTCCCTTTGAGGTCATCCATTTTTAAGAAAATCAATAAATATTTGCTCATACAGGCAACAAAATGCCCGAAGTTGGCTTTGTGAATTCACGATGACAGTTTTCACTATTATTGATTCATTGTTGGAAACATCTTTGAATTGTACCACGTTTCCCTTCTTGCCTTCAGTATCCTGATTTATTTTGCCACATCAAAATACAAATAAATATTAATAAAAAGAACACACTAAAACACATATATATAGTTTATTTACTCCATTTAATTAATAAGCTGTATTCCTACTTTTCCCAATGGTCCAGTAATGGAGGACAAATAATTTTGTAGTCATAGGATGACAAGACTACAAGGGCATTGACAATTATACCCTAGAGAAGATAAGGTAAAATATACATACGTACACCTAACCATAGCAGAAATTTGTTGTGCTCCTCTCTAGTGTATCTAATATATTAAAGCTCTTTGTATTATTATGCAACTGATGGGAGATTTACCAGCAAGTTAAGGTGATATCCCTGTTTTAAGTACAGGGGTGTCTGAAACAAGGATTTATGGATAACTTGAATTTCAAGAGGAAAATCAAAACATCTGGCTTTAAGCAACATATTTTATCATCATTAAAATGATGATTCAAATTGTTTAAAGCTTACGATAAATGTTTGAAAAGGCTAAGTAATTGATTTACGGCAGTATCGTTTAAGAGTAAGTTTTATGTACGGTAATTATGTGAGATGAAGAGTTGCAACATTTTTACATGGATAAAAAATTGAAATATATTTTTTAAAAAGAGTCTGCGGGCACCATTTTTTTCTGGATTAATAGCTGAGAATATGCAGTAATTTTAATTTAGAACATAAAAAAGTTGACAGGTCAAACTAGGACAGACACAAAATGCAACATAAAGGATGGAGTGCTATGATGAACGCAGAGCCATTTATAAGGGCTATTTTCCTGTCCCAACTTATCGTCCTACCCTTATTGACTCTTATAAATGCTTTTGTGGGAGTTAACAGCATTGACCCCAAAGTTATGAGTTTTATTTATTTTGTTATATGGAACGCAGCTATTTTCTAAAGAAGCAAGAAATAAAACGAATACCATAATAAGAGACTCAAAACAGATCTTCTAAACCTTCCAAGTGGCTCTAGGGATCTGCATAGGATAAAAGCAACAATCCTGCTATACGGGAAAAAATAAATACAAAGGAAATAAAACGTAAAAGGTCTTGGGAGGCAAAGCATGGATGTTATGATAGCAATTTTTTATTTATATATATATTTATTTTTTTAAGAAAACACACCTTTAAAGTATTATACAGCCTGTATATTCACATTATGATGATGTAGATACATTAAATAAAAATATCCAGGGTCCTCATTATTGAGGTTAGCGCATATTTCACCCTTTCCTGCAGGGATAGCTCTTGTGTGAAACAACTAGAATTGCATCCCTGACTTAAAAAGGTGAATTTGGAAGGACAGAGATACAAACTGAAATCCATCAGCTAATGCGGGGCTAGAAACACTAATATAATTTTAGGGTAATATAAAGAAATAATGCCCCCCCAAATATATTTCTGGTTTTCTTGTGACATTAAATCTCCAGAAGACCACGCACTTGCTATATATGAAATATGTATAGTTATGTTATACCTACAATACTCAAGGTAGGAGGAACATGATGCAGGGTCAGCAGCGACTATTTCTGAATACAGCAGGGATGGAGGAGTTCACGGACCACAAAACCCATGGGGTAGAAAAACGACATATGTACAAACTCTTCTGCTACAAAGAGAAATGAAAAGGCTGACCTGGCACAACACAGTCGTAACAATTTTAGATGGCTACAAAATGTGTCCTTGTGTAACCACAAGATCGCCCTGCTCTGCAGAATATAAAAGGTAAATGGAACAGCAATAGCATCGAGGCACCAAGCTTTAGCACGTCCATTAAATGAGATTTCTGGCCGTAATAAAAACATGCTTAAAGCCTTGCAGATGGCCGTCTTCCTGGGTTCATGTCCAAGTGACATTTTGCTGACCAGAGAAGGTTGCAAATAAAAGAACAAGCGCTTTCTTGTTCAAGACGGCGAAAGATGACACTGTCCTCTGTTTTAGTTTAAAAGCAATTTCATGACTAGGGAAAATAAAATAAAAAATAAAAATCTTTATGGCGTTTCATTTAGAAAACCATTCCGAGTATACAATTTACACTTGAAACAAAACTCCCTTTGCTGTGTACTTTATTATAACATTTGTTGCTTCTGTAGATATTTTTATATACTGCTGCTGCTGAGAACTTCCACAGAAGAATTATATTTTTAGCACTGTGAGTTTGAGTCACTCGCCATGAAAGGCACCATAACAGGATCATAAAGATACATAGCTCATAGAGAAACAGTCAACATAATTTTTAATAGCCAAGCCATTAAATCTCGGATTCAATTTCTGTTATTTCCGGGATCTATATAGGAGAACAGCTTAAGAGTCCTTGGTTTGTGATTTTTGTCTCCAACATCAATACTAAACTTTCCATACGACTGGCATGGATCTTGTATCAGTAAGTTTAATGCTCAAGCCTTTAATGAACAGTACGACATGCTCATCGACTGAGCTTTTTTTTTTTTTATGAAACTGAGTCACGTATGTCAAAACTCCCTAAAAATACAACTGTCTTTCATTACGCTGGCTTTCATGATTCTGAAAGATCGGGCCACATATACATTCTATCTCTTGTGTGTGTGCTATTTATTAGCCACTTAAATATAAAATTGCAATTTATAATGTTATAAGGGAAATATTATTTCCGCCAATAGCATGTCTCAGGAAAAGGTGAACACCACAAAAAAACATTATGCTGACTTTAAAGTTAAATTAACAAGTTAGTGTATTACAGGCTGGCGATACATTTCTCGTGACTTGCACACACACAATGGAGGTTGCACATTCGATGTGAGAACTTGAAACCTAGATTTTCTATATAAATGAAAAAATGTCCAGGATGGTTAACAATCAAAAAAAAAATTAAATAAATAAAGACAAAATTTCTTTTCACAGGTTGAACTTGTCTTCCTTAGCCTGGCCAAAGTTGTTAGCGATATCATGCAACAGGGAAGTCAGAAAATCAGTTCCCCTCCTACAATTTAGCACCGAGATTTTTTTAAACATGAAACAGTGCCTTAATGCAAAGTCTTTTACCATATTTCTCCAGTCATAGCATGTAGTCCATTACAACAAGCGCAGCAGGCATAAACTGTAGTTGAAATGCCTTGAACAGCAATTGACATTATACTTATACAGTATATTACACCTATGCACCAGAAACGATCTAAGCTATTTCCATTTTAAAATGTAGTTGGTGTGTTTAGCTCAACAGTTATTTTAGAAACTTGGGTTTTATTTCAACTTAGTTGTTACTTAAATGGTCCACCTGGATACATGAATCAGTCCAAATGCATCAGTTTTCTATCCAGTATAACATCACTATAATCATAGCAAAGGCTCTTTTGTTGCACAGAGATATGGGATATTTTAGAACTTTAACGCACAATTTAAATTTTTTTTCTCTAGTGCTGGCAAGTTTATTTCCCATTAAATGGTTAGATATGCTCTAATATACTTGGATGTTGTATAAAAGAATACACTGAAATTCGGATACACAAGAGACTCTTAGCTCTTTTATCATGGTTTAATGAGTTCTGCCAGACAAAAGCTAAATTCCAAATTATGGCACTGAAAAAGCATGATTGAGATGAAACTAATTTCTCATAATATACATATACACACACACACATATACATACTATTGATCTGCCTAAAATTTAAAAAGCAACATTGTTGACAATATTGTTTTCATATATATATATATATATATATATATATATATATATATATATATATATATATATATATATATATATATATATATATATATATATATATATATATATATACATACATACATACACACACACACACACACTTACATACAAATTTACACAAAGCATAATTATTCCACAAAATAGCACTAGAGAAATACAAGGAAACTCCATGCTGCAAGGTCAATGACAAAATCATTGTTTTGCAGAAAATAGAGTGGATATTGTTGAACTTCAAGATAACAATGGCCATGTGTTTCCAACACCAAATAAAAAAATACACAGGACAATCACAAATGATAAGGATGTCGGATGGTGGTACATTTTTAGACAGTGGTCTAAACCATCCCCACAGACAACATTAAGTATAGAAGAACCACAAGCCATGCAAGAATGTTATGAAAGGTATTATGTGCCAATGGGGCATGCATTACTCAACATCCAAGTTAGTAACAACAACAACTATAAAAAGCAAATCAAAGCCAACATGACTTAAAAAGCCATTTTTGTAACTATTGAGTAACGAGTGGTACATATCACAAGAATGCAAAGCACAAGCTCACTTTGTGATTAACTTTTCAGCAGCCAAGTGAAGTGTTCTCACAAATGGTTAAAGGAAAAAAGGATAAATAATGGCAAAGTCCCAAAAGAAAGTCCAGTTTGCATTGCTACCTACCCGTACTGATCAGGCTGATGCATCATTGGAACCTGAGCGTTGCCGTAGTTTGGATGCTGTGAGGAAAACATGGGACGTCCGCCAGCCCCAGACTGGCTGGGATAAGCAGGCGACCTAATGTATGGTGGCCTAAAGCAGGACAAAGAACAGGCTTCTTTGGATTTGAAATATATATCCATAAATCAATATGCCAATTTTAATTCAACCAACACAAAAATTAGGAAAACAACCAACGCGCCCAAGTGTGAATCTAAGGGCCCCAGTGGATCAAGAAGACCCCTTAGTAGCTTGGAATTACATACAGATATGGATTTTCCCCAATATTCTGTTATCAGCCACTAGAGGACAATACATTGGGAGATATGTGACCATGTGCTCTCAATAACACTGATACAATGGCGTACACACTTTCAAGCTAAGGTGGGGAACTGGCAGTCAATAGCAAAAGTAGACAATAAAGCAAATGTAACGTTTTCATCACTGATCCCACTGATGAGGAAAAAATGCATGAGATTCACAGTAAACAGTGAACCTTTCAGGATTGCTAACTGTATGTTTGCAAAATTACTTTTTTTTTGCCCAATCTGGTTAATTGGTTTAAAAATAAAGGAACAAAAAAATGTTGTGGCATGTCAGTTAAAGTATGTATTACTAACTACTTTAACTTTAAAAAACAAACAAACCAAAAACAAATTCTGTAACAAATTCCTCTCTTGGAAACATAATAATGAAGTTATGATTATAAGTTAAAACAGTCATCACTGACTCATGAAGGATTTTGGAAAATTACAAATCTGCTTGTAAAAGGGGACATTAGTGAACAGTCAGAGTCACACCACTGTCCTGACGTGATGTTTGTAATGATTTCTTCTGTGTTATGTTGGAAAACAGAAACACACCGTTTACTAGACAGGAAAATAAACCCTAACTAGTGTAAGTGCATTAGGATGGACACAGTTACACAGATACAGTGGACTTTTACCAGGTGTGGGAAACTGCTGGGGACTGGTATGGGTAGCTCAAGGAGGGAGAAAGGAATGGTGGATGGGGTTAAGTATGAGGAAAGGAGATGTGGCTCAAGGTTACGGAACCAGGGTGTGCAATGAACACTAACAAAACCAAGTCAGCCTACTTTGCTAGGGCACGGAAACTAAGGATACGTTCATCATGGTGTATAACAACATCATCATCATCAAACATTTACAGCTTGTTTTGTAAGGGGTCCTGGAGGAGGACTAGTTTCAAGAAAAGCAAATAAAAAAAAAAACTGCTTGTGCCAGAAGCCCACATATACACAAGTATTTTCCGACCAAGTATCTGTCGTTGCAGATTTGAAGGTGAAGAGTAGTTAGGAACCATTATCTGTTCAACTATGAACAAGCCATTCATAGATAAACAAACCTGTTTCACATCAGCAACAGCTATATCCCCCCCCCCCAAACGAAAAATCCTAATCTTTAAATTCTGTCATTTATATACATGCTACATGTGTGCACATACACATTCATCCAGCAAACCATACCTGTTCTGAGCAGAGTTAGCTGCGGCCTGCATTACTGCAGCAGCTGCCTCCTGTGCTTTGCGGTTCACGGTGGGCATGGGTGGTCCCATCCCTGGGCCTCCCTGCTGGGAAATGCCAGGAGAGTTGGGGGTTACATTGCCCATGTTCCCAGGATAGGGTCTGCTTTGTATTCCACTTCCTGGCATTCTGCCCATGCTGGGTCCTTGTGCGTGCATCTGGCTGTTGGCATTCATGCCTGGGCCTGGTCCACTATAGCTTGCGTTTGGTACTCCAGTGTATGATGGGGGCCTCGAGTAATTGCCTTCAATTAGAAAGAAAACTTCTATATACAAAGAAAAACTTTATACAAAACAAAGAAAGGCAATCTGAGGTTTATTAAGTGTACTGAACTGTAGAATATAAGCATTACTCTAGATGCACCTGATTGCAGATGAGTAAAAAAATGTAAATAAAAAAAAAAAACATGAAACCTCAATGGACTTCCATGTTAATCATATAAAATAAAACACATAGGAAATCCAGGATTAAGGAGGCCAGTCATCTTAATGGATTGGTAATTCACTGGCAAGGGCACTGACAGAAAACAGATGGGCTGAAATATTAAAGACAATGAATCTCGGCTGCCCCATATCAGCCTGTCATACCATGCAGCCAATTCCGGGTGTCCACACGCTTCTAGATGTGGATTCAGGCTGCTAACATGGATACAAATAGCCAGTTCTCCCCTCTTAAATGGTAAAAAACTGGCAGATGACAAGGCTCTATTAACCACTTACTAACAATATCCCTACATATGAGGTACATTTTATATGGTACGGTATTGATAGTTCAATGATGCTTTGTAAGCACGGAGGAACTGAGTTAAAAGGGAAACAAAATATTTTAATTTGTTCTTGCTGGCAAAAATGACACTACAAAAAAACCTGTGTGGTACCAACATTACATCCTGCAATATCTAAAAATATTATTATATGAGCTGATAAGCACAATCTGAAAACTACATTCCAAATCAAACACCCTGTTAAGTACTGTCAGAGATGAACATTTGTGTCTTACCTTGAGGTCCATACTGGTTGATTTGGGGCCCATAGTTGCCACTAGCATTGCCCTGTGGAAGGCTGCCCATGCCAGGATGCATTTGTCCTGCAGGTGATGGGTGGGGAGACATAGAAGGCCCAGTTTGTTGAGGTCCATACTGGGACATTTGATGATTCCTCTGCACACCAGACATAAAGCCTACAAAATAAACAATGACAACATGAGTTATATGGTTAATTTATCAAAATATATGGTTTACCAAGTTATTGTCTTGCTGTTCATCAGTGAACCAATGGCCTTTCTCAAGGAAGTCTTAGAGCATGGAGATTTAGAGAGATTTAATATGTTGTATGAAGGTCACATTGGGCATAAACACAGAGGCTAGACATGTTTTCTTATTACAGGGCAAGTTAGTAGAATGGTGTGTTGGAAATGGTGTGTTGGAAACCTTTATCTACCCCCTAGCTCAAGAACAAGTTCATAATCTGTGACACTTCAGGGACTGAAAGTATTGCAAGGCCCTGTGGTGCTACACATAAATATATTCAAGAAACAAAAAAACTTTTGTAATACCCGCAGACATATACATACACTTTATTTTTTCACTTCTCATTAGCGAAATTAATTCTTCATCAAACCTGGATGCTTTTAACTTTTCATTTTTTATCTTTTAAGACATTTTGTGCAGCAGCTCAAGACTTTTGAAGTATTAGAAGCACACGTGAAATTAATATTTATGAAGCTAATTTGTGTTTGCCCAATAACAAATATTTTAACTTGTACCTTTGTGATATCAGGATTTCCTTTTTTCTCCACTTTAGAAAATCTAAATAGAATATTTCAAAGCCTAAGAAATATAGTTTTTAGAATTCCTTGTGGTTAACATTTAAGAAAGAAAACAAGATTGGTAACCTCATGTCACTTGAGAAGCAGGTCATGGAAATTAAGTCTCCATAGGAAGAAAGAAACTGCGCCTCTAGTCTAGCTCCGATTAACCACAAGTTAAAGACACTACAACAAATCAATTAGTGTGAAAAATGTAACATACAGAAAAGCACTGAGATTTGTTACTATTTTCTATGTTTGCATATTGGATAGAGAATTTTCTATGACTTTGAGATGCCAGGGGGTTTATGCAATCTAGGCATTTATTTGCCAATTTAGAAGAACCATAGTATAATTTGTGCTTTCCTCAATCAGATGAGCTGACTCCAAATATGTTACTCTCTTGAGTGTTCTATTTAGAACCGCATAGACGCCTGTAAGCGTTGGCAAAACCAATATGCCAAGAACTTTCATCAATGTATACAAAATAAGATTTCAGATAAGGGCAACGTTTATGAACTATTACATGATTATTAGTGGAATTAAACAATCTCTAAGACATGCATTATACTTTGGCATTCTTTTGATGGCCTATTTTATGCTATATTGCAACTTTATAGGGCTGCAACAACGAATCGATAAAATCGATAATAATCGATTTTATCGAATATAAGATTAGGGTTTTTTCAGAGCAAATCCGTTTTATAATCCGGGACCTGGATCTTCCTCTCTGGCAGCCAGTGGGCATCTGTGCGATACGCGCAGACAACCTCCGCTACTGCCGTCACTTCCACTGGGGCTTCTATGATCGCGCAGACCTTCCCCAGCTGCCCTTACAAGACACCAAGGAATCTGGCGCACAGTGGGTAAGTCTAGGGGGGTGGCATATCAAGGGGCACAGTGGCACATAGGGGTATAAGGCATATTTGGGGGAGCAGAGTGGCATATCTGGGGGTATAAGGCATATCAGGGGGCAGAGTGGCATTTATGGGGGCATAAAGCATATCTGGGGGGCAGAGTGGCATATTGTGGGTTATAACGCATATCAGGGGCACAGTGGCATATAAGGGATAAAAGGCATATTTGGGGCACAGTGGCATATCTGGGGTATAAGGCATATCAGAGGGCACTATGGCATATGGGGGGTATAAAGCATATCTGGGGGGGACAGAGTGGCATATCTGGGGGGGACAGAGTGGTAAACCTGGGCTCAAATGTGCTCAAACTGGGCGCAGGTTGGGAAATAAAAATAAGAACTGCATTATTCTCAAAGATTTCCCCCCCCGCTGTTTGTTTTTAGCATCCTGTTTGTTTATGAAATTGTTTTAACCCCTTAAGGACCGGGCTCATTTTTTCTTTTTGTACCCTGTGGACCGAGGCTGTTTTAACACTTTTGCAGTGCTTGTGTTCAGCTGTAATTTTCTCCTCACCCATTTAGTGTACCCACACATGTTATATATTGTTTTTTTCAGGGCAAGATGGGCTTTCCTCAGATACCATATGTTTTGATCATATCACCTTATTTACTATAAAAAAAAAAATAAAACATGGTGAAAATTTGAAAAAAAAAACACCTTTTATGACTTTTCTTTGAAAAATCTTTTACTCACCTACAAAAGGAAGTAAAACAACTAGCTAAAAAGATTCTACTATTTGTCCTGAGTTTAGAAATACCCAATGTTTTCATGTTTTTTTGCGGTTTATTGGGCAATAAGTACAAGTAGCTGTTACTCACCTGCCCTCGGCTCCCATGTTGCCGCAGCAGCCTCCACGCAGGAGAGGGAGACCCCCCTCCCGCGCACGGCCATCTCCGCAGCAGCCTCCACGAGGGAGAGGGAGACCCCCCTCAAACGCACGGCCACCACGAAGGAGAGGGAGACCTCCCTCCACCGCACGGCCACCACGAAGGAGAGGGAGACCCCCCTCCACGAGGGAGAGGGAGACCCCCCTCCACGAGGGAGAGGGAGACCCCCCTCCACGAGGGAGAGGGAGAGCTCCCTCCACCGCAAGGCCGCTTCCACTACCTTTCTCTGAAGTGCCGCGCAGGAGAGGCAGACCTCCTGGTACACGGCGTCGTCCTGCTGCTGCGCGCGCCCTCTAGTGGGGAACTCGCATACTGCGGGAATTTATGAAGGGAGATTACGCCATCCACATGATGGCCGCGATTCACTGTCACCGGAAGTGATGTCATGAGGGGCTGATGGGAGATTCAGACTTCCTCTGCGGTTCTCCATTTAAACCCCTCAGACCAGTTTCACCTTGCCTTCTGATGGTTGTCTATGCCTTGTGCTAGCACCCAGATAGCGTTTACCTTCTTGATTCCTGTGTTTGACCTCGGCTTGCCTGACTACGTTGTTATCCTGTATCCTGACCTCGGCTTGTTTATCGTTTATCCTGATCTCCTTAATCCTGACCTCGGCTACGTATACCGGCTATCCTGTTCTCCGGAATCCTGACCTTGGCTTGTCTGAACTGCTCTGCCCTGGAGTCCTACCTGACCACGGTGTCTCCAAACTACTTGTACGTGACAGTAGCGTTTTATGATTTCCAAACCTTTTTTCCCAAATCTGGTAATTCTGCCTCCATCTCCTCTTTGGAACATCTTTCAAGCCGGTTAACTCAATTATTATTTCAAATGCTGGTATTTTAACCCTTTCCATGCACTAATTATACAACCACACTTTGTCAAACTTTGTAATAGTAATTTTTTATTTTATTTTTTCACACGAATTGTAATTTAGTTATAAATATAATGGTGTATGTCACTATCAAACAACACCCCAATGTGTGTTCAGCAACATCTCCCGAGTGCAGTGATACCCCACATGCATGGGTTTGTCGGGTTATTTGAGATTTAAAATCCCACATTTGGGAAGTGCGCTTTTTTTTCTCTATTTTGGTCAGTCTGTACCTATGCCCTATCTTTGAGCCCGGCCACAATTTACCCCATCAAGCCATTTTTTATTAAATTAGACACCCTTGGTTATTTGAAGTGCTTTTATTTTAACTCTTTGTATGTTGAGATTTTTTTTTGAAATTTTAGCACTTGCTCAAAATAATAAACTTTATTTTTTTTATTTTATATTTTACTAATCACACTGTGATTAGAAAGCTGGGCTCCATTGACTTGCATGGTTGAATGCAGTACCTGTATTCAACCTGCAAGTGGAGCCAGAGTTCTCTAGAGGGTCTAGCGAACTTTTTCAACTTTATTTTTTTTTTTACAGGGCGGCCGCCATTTTGCGGATGGTGAAGATCACCGGCAGCGGCGGCTGTGACCGCTCTCCGGAGCGGTCACAGTCCATCCTGGGGTAAGTGTTTGGTGTCGCTGGATGCCTCCTGATCGAGGCATTCCAGCGACACCATTGAAGTTTAGGAGGTGATTGTTGATCGCCTCCTAAACTCTTAAAACGGGCGTCCGCCGTCATACAATGTATGGTGGATGTTGACGCCCCAGGGAGGGGCCAGACATGGCCCCTGATGCCGATCTCGGCGTTACTGAATGCCTTGACGTCGAGGCATTACAGCAACGCCGTTTAAGCGAAGAAAGTGATCGTTGATCACTTTCTAAGCTTATTTAATTTTTTGACGGTTCAAGACCGTCAAAGGTCGTTAAGTGACCGTTTTTCCGTGACAGTCCTGAACCGGCAAAGGTTGTTAAGGGGTTAAATAAATGAAAAATTTACATTTATTTTTTTATCCGATTAATCGAAAAAATAATCGTTAGTTTTCATTTCCTAACTGTTTTGGTAAAAATGTAGAGTATGATGATTTACTGATTAGCATGAGTCCTTCCACATTAACTAATTTAATAGACTGATGAGGATGACGTGCCGATTCTTTTTCCTTACACGGATTACCATTTGATATATACAGTTGACCAAGATGGTTAAAAATTGTGGGAACAAGGCAAAACTAACATACGTTATCTCTGTAAATTGCTTGTAACGTGTGTGTGTGTTTAGAGAGATAATGTATATTCAGGAACACTTAGTTACATAATGATGTAAACAAGGAATGTAAATGCTACCATGAAAAAATCCTAAAATAAGGCGTTCAGCTTCTTAGAAAATTATCTAGGGAAGTATTTCTTCACCACGCAGGTAAACAGTCTTACAGTAGAAAAAGTTAATACAGTAAAATAATTGACGGTTGAACAGCTAAGTAATTTCCATGCTAGGCATAGACTAAAAATTTTATTTTCAGAAGGTCTATGAGAGCTAGACCATCAATTAATTATTTGGAGCCAGCCATTATTGAATAATATCAGGTCCTTACTGCAGCTTCCATTAATCTGGTCATAGGTACTTTTGACCAGTGTGAAAGGGCAAATGGTGAGCATAACCCCTCTCCTCTGTGACAAAAATATCTTTGGATGGACACCTACTATACCGTAAAAAAGCAAATGTGACACCAATTGTAATACAACAGAACAGATAAGAGACTGAATGGATTTGTTGCTTCCTAGGAAAGTGGGTCACGTACCACTGAGATTACACTTCTTTCTTAACATTTGTTTCAGTGGAAATTGTGAAACAGCATTAAGGAAGAGGTGGCTGATGCATTGCTGTCTTAAGTGGGACAACATTATGCAGGCGAGATATTTATAACATTGAAGAAACGTTATTTGCGTCTGGGGAAGAAGAAAATTCTTGGCACGTTACTCTCAAATCTAATGTGCTAAAAGTATCTACATTGGCTAACCACAAAGGAGTGAGTCGGAAAGAGAGCTGACATACCATTCCAAAGAATCTGGCACCCTGCGCACTTTTGAAACGGTCAATTAAACTTTTGCCAAGATGTAGAGCAACCATGTGGGGTTTTTGTTTTTTTTCTTCTTTCTTGGCCTACTGATTCTTATGACATCAGTCTCATCAAATATGTTGGCTTCAACAAGTGTCTGCTAAAACTCAAAACCACAAAGGATTCTAAGGAGTATAACAGAACGCTTCAGTAACTGATTATAAGGAGATTGCAGGTTTTTTAAAAATTTTATCTAGGTCGCAACTAGCATTTTATACCAAATCCGCAATTCTGGAGCCATGTATGGGGCTTGAGCAAGATACCAAGCACTTCTTGAAAAGGCAGTTAGAGATTTCACGTGCATTTTATCTTTATCAATAAACATTCCAGACAGCTATACCAGGTATTGCAATGGAGAGAACATTGAACTAGCAGTCCAAGGCAAGTGCCGTCACAGTGGATTTCATTCAATCTAAATACAGTTCTTTCATTAGTAACTAGCTGGAGAGACAGTAAAGCTAGCTCTGTAATACTTAACCAGCAACACTTGTATCCTATATCTATTCAGATAAAGTACGACATGTCCTAAATGTATGAATTTAAATAGTTCAATGTGCTCTTATTTTTAAACCAACTGGTGACTGGTGGTTATGGAAGACTGCTCATCTCAGACACGTGTTAACACAAGTGTAAAGAGGGAAGTGATGGAGAAGGAATCTAGCACTGAAGCTCTGGAGATATGAATATACAGAGAACTCTCCATTCCATAAAGGCTTGGCGGGCATAAAACAAAGCACAGATACTACGAAACTCAGAAACAGTAAATAGTAAAATGCCTGGGGTCAAATGTGCAATCTTTTTTAGTGAATCCTGCTCACCACAACTTCAAACTTCCCGCACCTTAAATCTTATAATTGCTGAGTGTCACCATTAAATATAAATTTCCCCTTGCAAATGCATGGAGGTATCCAGTTCTTTGGTTTGCAGGAGATGTGTTTTGTTGAACGCTATGCATGCACACTACTACCCAGCTCTAGAGTTTAACAAGTCTAACAAGACCCCTCATGGGCCAAAAGTGTTTCCATTTCAATGGGAGCATTTTCTTGCCACAGACTGGCTGCTTCAAGAAAGATCCCATAAAGACAGTATTTTCATGCCTATTCTGCATTATTATCTTTCATCTATACAGTGCCAAGTTACTCAGCGCGTCATACAATATACATATATTCAAGGGGTACGACAAACCTAGAATCGAGAGACTAAGACAAACCGATACATTAGGTAAAGGGGGCCCTGCTCACAAGGTTACTAAAACTTTACGATACACACACATGGTTTTAACACTGAGATTTAATATGAATTCTTACTAAGCACAGCACAACAAAATTAGACACAAAGGAGAAACGATGAACAAATACAGTCTGCTGTGGCAATAAACATAAGCAGCGTAAAACAAGAAGAGTTTGGACGGCACAACATTTTATAAAGGGCTTGTAATCTAATTTTAAACGCCCAAATGCAGTTGAAAGCTGACTGTTGCCTTTGATGGCTCAGATCCAGGTGAATTCCCAGTGTGACTCAGCCCAGCAAACATTGTCTGTCATTTCACAGTCTGTTCCCTTTCTGTGCTTACGTTAAAACAATGCCCAGCGTTCAAGGGCTAGCAAACACAAACATATAGCAGATTAATAAATATAGCATTAATCCTGGCAGCAGCTAAAACGGAGCCCGACTGCTGTCTTTTGTCAGCATTGCGCTAAATTTATAACTAGACACATATCAATTCACTTTTGCAAGATTTGCTTGACAGAAAAAAGCAATATATTCAAAGGGAGAAAATATAAGACTGTCTATTGCAGGTATGCATATGTAATGGTTTCATTTTTTTGCACTGGTGAAAAATGAGCTGTGAAAATCAGGAAAATTCACAATCTTAAAAATACCCTTCGACAATATTTAAAAAAAAAGGCAAAACAATAGTCCAGGAGACCATTAACAAAACTGGAATCACTGCTTACACTCACACTGTGAATCCCTACACCCCATAGAAATACTGTAGAACATTTATTATACATATAGAAAGCACAGAAACGGATTGATGAGCCAAAAACCTGCAGCTGTGTCAGTCCAGGACAGACTGGGGATAAAAAGTCCCCTGACACGTTGAGGCCAGAGGCTGCTAAGTTACACAAGTGTGGCTGTCAGCTGGATATACATGGTGAGGTATTATGGAAAGGTACTGTGCCATTGGCCCTTGGTATATTCAAGGTTTGCTGGATGGCCCGTCAGACCTAGTTACAGGCCTATTGTATACACAATATCTGAGGAATTCATTACAAACAGCAATTCCCTATGTTTCCTCTCCACAGACCAACGCAAAGTACTTGACCCTAGGGCAGCTAGGGTCTGAAGTAGCTGGCTGGTTGGGGGGGGCTGCTGCCATAGGTAGATACATTATAAAAATAGTTATAAAACATATACAAGTTCTATTTTCTAGACATAAAAACGAGAAGCATGTCATACAAAAAGCCTTTATTCACTTTCAATTTTGCAACCCAGAATTTACTCACTTCGTTCTTGTGGCATTGGTGACTGGCTCAAGGAAGGACGGGAACTGGATTCCGACTGCCCTGATGACTGAGGAGGCATTTGGCTTCCTATAAAGACACGAAATACTAAATTTAATATTTAAAAATTATATCAATTTAATAAATTCCCAGTTCATTTTTATTTTATAGAGGAAAATCTAAACACAAAATCGTTAGAAGTCATTTTAAAAAATACATCTTGTTCCATAAATCTAAACGTCCATAAAACACAAGTCCTACGTGACTCATTCTAACATTTAGTTCATATCTTTTAAGAATATTTACAATGTTAGATGAATGCAACTAACAGAATTTCTGGTGGTATTACAGCGATCCGTACAAATCCTTAGTAAGAACATTTCAATAAGATGTTGAAAGGGGGCTTGTGACCCAAATGAGTACACAAATGGCAATTCCATGTTAACAAAAGACACTTGTACTTAACGTGTGTATGCCTGAGGCACTGTTATCAACAGAATACTTGATAGGAGGCAAGGGAAGAAAAGAGATGAGACAGAATGGAATGGGGTGGGTTTTCAAACATTAGACATGTTTAACCAGGAATTTCAACAAAGCCTCGAAAACGTAAAGTACAATTTTCCCTACTAAGTCAAGATGGTTTGACACGAGACCTACTGATATCACTTGTATGAAGCCTACAAACCACTTTCAAGCCTAAAGGGAGTCTTGTCCCCAAAATGTTTAGTCAACACAGAACATGCAATATTTCTATACGCGCATTTTTAATGTTTGAACACATTTTAGCAAACGTAAAGACACATCTTAATACCCTACCGAGCTCAGAAGGACAGCACCAAACTAAACTAATGAGATCGCCCTTTTACAGTTTATCTTTAGAATGAATCATGAGTACTCAGTGTGAATATTCTCTGACTGTGATCTGAGTGTGTCATATACAAAAAAAATACTGGAGATTCCACATAAGGAGTATAGACAGAACAAGGTGGATATAATGCACAAACAAGCTACTCTCTACCGTACATGTCTTTCTGTCTTTTTAATCAAATTAAACCTTTCATTAGTTTAGAATCGCTAGCAAGGTCACGCAGAACTCCTGTTTGAATGCGTTTAATGAAGTTTCCAGGCACAAGCTCCTTGTCACTTATCTTTTGAAAGGAGAGTATCACCATTAACAATCACCGGTTACACCATTTATAAAACATGCAGATGTGGATTATTAAAGATTAATGCATTTTGGGATTGATGTCGGCATTCCGTTTGTCTCATGCCAAAACCAATTCTGTTCCTCATTATTCAACACCAAATCGCATCACAAGGATGCAGCATGGGAATCTAAGGTGCAAATGTGGAGAGAGAGAGAATGAAATATGGAGCGGATAACTAAAATACTTAATTGAAGAGCAAGTACCAACCTACGAGACTCACAAATTGGGTAAGAAAATGGGACAAAAGAATGACAAGTCTACTAAAGAGTAGGAAAACCACATGACATATGCTAGAAAATGAAGGGCTTTGATGGGTCTAAATCTATATCCAGGAGCAGACTAACCTGGGGCAGGGGGGTGGGGTGGATGCAATACAAATTATTAATGCAGACCTATAACCACTCAGCACGGTCCCATAAGGCAAACCTGTATTAACAGCATAGTATCTTATCTTGCACCATGTATTAGACGGACTACAGACTACAGTCTTTAACCCCTTCGAGACAAAGGCTGATTTTACTTTTTGTACCCTTTGTGACAATGGCCTTTTTAACATTTCTGCGCTGCTTGTGTTTAGCTGTAATTTTCTTCTTTCCCGTTTACTGAACCCACACACATTAGATATTGTTTTTTTCAGGACAAGAAGGGCGGCCTTTAGATGACATTGTTTTGATTGTATCATATTATTTACTATTAAAAAAATTATAAAATATGGTGAAAAATTTAGAAAAAAATGACTGTTTCTAACTTTTAGTTGAAAAATCTTTTACTCATCTATAAAAGGTAATGAAAAAACCTGCTAAATAGATTCTACTATTTGTCCTGAGTTTAGAAATACCCAATGTTTTTATGTTTTTTTGCTTTTTTCTACCCATTATGGGGCAATAAGTACAGGTAGCGTTTTGCTATTTCAAAGCCATTTTTTCCAAATCTGGTAATTCTTCCCCCCATGTGCCATTTCGGGTATCTTTGAACCCGGCCAATGCAATTTACCCCATCAAGTCATATATTTTTGAAAACTAGACAGCCCAGGGTATTCCAAATGCTAGTATTTTAACTCTTTCCATGCACCATATCTACCACCAGTCTTTGTCAAACTTTATGGTAGTCATTTTTTTGCATTTGTTTTGTCATACACATTTTACTTCAGGTATGAATTAAAATGTTCTAGTTTATGTCACTATCACAAAACACCCCAATATGTGTTCAGCAACATCTCCTGAGCGCAGCGATACCCCACATGAATGATTTTGCCTGGCTGTTTGGGGGCAAAAGGGCCACATTTGGGGCATGCGCATTTTTCAATGTTGAACTTTGGCATTTGGGGATCCACTGCCCATGCCCTATTTGGTACATCTTTGAGCCGGGCCATTTCAGTGTGCCCAATAAACCCATATATTTTTGAAAACTAGACACCCCAGGGTATTTCAAATGCTAGTATTTTAACTCTTTCCATGCACCATATCTACCACCAGTCTTTGTCAAACTTTGTGGTAGTCATTTTTTTGCATTTGGTTTTCCACACACATTTTAATTCAGGTATGAATTAAAATGTTCTCGTATATGTCACTATCACAAAACACCCCAATATGTGTTCAGCAACATCTCCTGAGTACAGCGATACCTCACATGAATGATTTTGCCTGGCTGTTTTGGGGCAAAAGGGCCACATTTGGGGCATGCGCTTTTTTCAATGTTGAACTTTGGCATTTGGGATCCACTGCCCATGCCCTATTTGGTACATCTTTGAGCCAGGCCATTTCAGTGTGCCCAACAAAACCATATATTTTTCAAAACTAGACACCACAGGGTATTTTAAATGCTGGTATTTTAACTCTTTGCATGCACATATTTTACCACCAGCATTTTTTCAAAGTTTGCAGTAATATTTTTGTGTGTGTATTTTTCCCACACACACCTACTTTATGTATGAATTTACAGCTCCTGGTATATGCCGCTGTCACACGACACCCCATAATGTGTTCAGCAACATCTCCTGAGTGCAGTGATACCCCACATGCATGGGTGTGTCATTTTTTGGGGGAACTAAAAGGCCACATTTGGTACGTGTGCATTTTTCTAATTGGAAATTAGATGTGTGGCCATCCTTCCCCCCGTGTTAATTGGGACGTTGTTGAACCTGGCCCATTCAATTTACCCCATCAAATCATACATTTTTTAAAAGTAGACACCCCACGGGCATTTAATATGCCAGTATTTTAACTCTTTCCATGCGAGAATTGTTTTAAGCTAATATGCTAATTTTAGGACTTGCTCACAAAAATATATTTTTTATATATATATATATTTTTTTTATTTTTTTTTTTTAAAAATTTAACATTTTTTTTCAACTTGGAGGTTCCCCTGATAGTGACATCAGTGGGAAATGATTTTTACATTTTACTGTTTTTTTACTATTTTTTTCTAATTATTATTAATTTTATTTTATTTTTTAATTTATTTTTACTAATCACACTGTGATTAGAAAGCTGGGCTCCATTGACTTGCATGGTGAATGCAGTACCTGTATTCAACCTGCAAGTGGAGCCAAAGTTCTCTAGATGGTCTGGACTATCTAGCGAACTTTTAAAATTTGTGGTTCCTGTTACAGGACGGCGGCCATCTTCCTTGATGGCGAAGATTGCCGGCAGCTGCGGCTGTGACCGCTCTCCGGAGCGGTCACAGCCCATCAAAAGGTTAGTGTTTGGTGTCGCTGGATGCCTCCTGATCGAGGCATTCCAGCGACACCATTTAAGTTTAGGAGGCGATCGTCGATCGCCTCCTAAACGCTTTTAAAACGGGCGTCCGCCGCCATACAAAGTATGGCGGATGTTGACGCCCCGTGGAGGGGCCAGAGATGGCCCCTTCGTGCCGATCGCGGCGTTGCTGAATGCCTCGAGGTCGAGGCATTCAGCAACGCTTTTTGGGTGCAGAAAGCGATAGTAGATCGCTTTCTGCACCCGTTTAAAGACGTGCCGGTCCTGGCACGTCAATTGTCGTAAAGCACATGCTTTTCTGTGCCGTGCCAGGACCGGCAATTGTCATTAAGGGGTTAAAGTAAGTTTCCATGAAGCTGGAGGCGCTAGGTGGGCCTCTTGGCTGTACTTGTCACTTGGGTCAAAAGGTGCCAACCCTATCTATATCCAAGCATTAGTGGGCTATACCCAGTGCCCAATTGTGTGAGTGTTCCAGTATCATTCATGCAATTGGTATTAGAATCTGTCTGTCACAAGTGGAAATGGGATATTCTTAGGATGCTACCATTAGGAAAATCTGCAGAGATTCTGCAATCAAAGCTTATAAACAGTATAAACTTCTCATGGATGTAACACTAGTATATTTAAAGGTTAATAAAAACAACCCTGAAAACATTTTAAATCAGATAGAAATACTGGTTATGTTTAGCATTTAATATTTCCTTTTATAAATCTGATTTTCTTCTGGATTCAAAATAAATTAGCTGGAAGGTATATCTTGCATTTTTAATTTGGCATTTTAATTACTTTCTTCATAAAGACAACGCAGACTTTATTTTTTTTTAAAAATGTTTTTAACATTCCAGCTAGAGCGTTTTTGCCTATATATACAAAAAATATGAAGAACAAATTACATTGTATAATCTAGATAATTGCTAAAATAGAAAATATTCCAACCAAATCTATAAAATATGAAAAATGTGGTAAAACAGATAAAATAAACCTTTTACATTTTATGCAAAAAGCAATTAATACCAGAAGAAGAATAAAATCACCAAGTAGCACCGAACTAGGAATGTTATTTATTATACATGATCCCAGAAATGTCCTATTTGAAATAACTGCAAAAACGGAATGTACCCCATTTCCGAGCGTGTAAAAGTCAAGAGCTGCTATAACAGAGCAAGTGAGAACTGGATCTCTTTGAAGCAAAAATACTTCAGATTGCTAATTTTAGTTAACCATTAAGACCAAATGTTGACAAAACTAAATATTGTCATTGTATTTTTCTAAATACAGGCTCATTTTGAAGACTTCTGTTTTCTTAATAATTACAAATACACTTCTCTAATGCAAATTTCAGCTAGACCATTATGCGGCTCCTCTACATTGTTCTCTTTTTGTTTCCGGTAAATGTTGGTTTGAATTAAATTGCGCTTTGTTTTAACTAGTGCATTAAAATAGAAACGTTTAGAATTTTTGCTTTCTTAATTAAGGGTTTAGAGGCACTTTCAGATTTACACCAATGCGAAGAGTAATTCTGTAGGGCATGAATAAGAATACAACCCTCTCATGTTTCATTACGGAGAAGTAGAAGCTCATTGATTTGAATTGTACTAATCATCCTCCCAGCATTGCAGTTACTGCAACTAACTAGACTACCTATATGGTGTTCCGATATTGCTGGATTTTATTATAATTACTACTACAATATTTTAGTGGATTAAATGCTCTGCTGAAAGAATCAACGCACTGTTACTGCCTAATGCTAATTAATCTATACAAAGGTTGCCTGACACAAAATATGAAAAAAACCCTACAATGTGTTTGCAGCCTTTCAACTCACTATGCTGTGCAAATCCCATTGAGATTGGTGTGCAGGCAGGGCAGAGGTGGCCCTGCTTGATACGCAGTTAATGTGGAGAGACTGCATGAAAGCCATCTCAAAGCAACAGCTCACCATATTTGACTTCATTGAGGGAGCAGTTAAGGCACGTCTCTCATCTTGAGCAGCCAACAGTCCCAGTTTTCACTGCACAGCGCTGATTTTCAGGCACTGTTTGTCTTCTGCAGGATAGTATGGGCCCATTAGATAGATTCTCTCATCTCCCTTGACTGGCCCAGGGAGGGGAAAATCAATGGCGGACTGTGCGGTTGGTGTTGACATACGAAATGTCAGACTGAACAGCAGGGCCACTATTAGTAGCTGTAAGCCTGACGCTATATAGTTAATGAATCACAATTACTACAACCCATAAGGGAAACTGATATTGACAATATATTGAGGGAGTTTTTTACTACTTACTATTCTTTGATTGTACCTCCACCACTATAGTAGAACACGAGAGGGAATTGTAACAACCTTTCACTGGAGCATGCAAAACCTCTAGATATAATAAACATATGGAATTAGTAATTAGTTGTTTAGGGGGTATTTAGTATCACATCATTTAGCTGCGATGTACACTGTAACAGGACTGGACAAATGTATTTAAAAGTTACCAGTTTCATACACGTAATATGCTTTCTGAACTAGCCAGATCTACTATTAACTTTAACAACAGTGTTGACAATACTATAAAGATTTACAGTATGCACAGTAGAGACTGAGCACTTTCTCAATCTGTGATCGCTAGTAGTTTCTTCCATAACCTGGACCTACCTAGCAGTGAAGTATAGTTAGGAATGAAAAGGTGACAACGAAGGGCCAAATAAAGTTTTATTTATTAAGGGAACTTTATGAAAAAAAGAAGTGTAATTTAAAGCTTCCTGGTACATTACCTCGCCAAGACCTTGTGCCCCTGCTTAATATTTAACGGGCAACTATACTGCTGAGGCCACTTGCTAGGGAAAGTGCTGACACTGGCTGATAAACGGGTTAGGAAGGAGAATGAGGGTTGGTGGCGTTAGGAGAAAAGAAAAAAAGCAAGCAAAGTGAAAAAAGCAAGCCTTGAGTCTGTTTGCCTTATTTACATTTTTGCTTTGTTAGTAAACTGGTACAATTTGGCACGGGAAGCAAGACAAATGAAATTAGCATTTGCTACGCTGTCTGGCAGCAGCCGTGCATTTTGATGATGTGCTGTGTCAGCTTTCGCTGCTGCTTTCACTGGAATTAGTCAAACAGCAAAAAAGACAGAATCATCCCATTTACAAGATCTCATTTTTTCATGATGCAAGGGCATCGATTCACGTACTCAAACTTATTCTTACTGTACATGATCTCATTATGAAACACTAGCCTGCTTGAATTCTCATGAAAGAAATGTGAAGAAAAAATGCACAAAAAAAGGAAATATGTTTCAACCACATTAAAGAGGAAAATTGCATGGATAATACAAGGCTAGTTTAATCTTTAGGTTAAATCATATTGTGGACTTTATGAAAACGCAAATCAACACGATATGTTGATATACTTTCATTAAGAAATGGCCCCTTAAAGGTTCTTGTAGTTAATAGGATTAAAACATTGAGGATGGTATGTCAGACCATTGCTGAAGGCTGCCATTTTATTAAATAAATAAACCAACCACACAAATTAGGACCCTGCTTTCCATACCACAGCGCCCACCAAACATGCTTGAGTAATGGTTTAATAAGCAGCTTGAGGAAGATTAGTATTTGAGGTCATAAACATATGTAGAAACTCCTTACTGATTACAATTTCAACAGCTCGAGAAGATCCAGGAATCAACAGATTTTGACTTCTGGTCAATCTTCTGACCCACAATGAAATTGGCTTATAACCTACCACTGGAAAAAGTCTATACGGGAATTTAGCATTTAAATCCATTATAAAGGTTATAAACATTCCTTAGCACAGGCCTTCTTTTGTGTTCAAAGAATACAATTAAATATTGTTTTACATATCTAGCCTAAGTTTGTAGATCCTGGTGTTGTGTGGAACATGCAAAACAGTGTTTTGTTCCCAAAAGCTGAAGTGTTCTCCGAAATTGGTGCCCTTACAGGGTTAGTAGGTTTAGTCTTCAGTTTAAACGAATAAACAAAGCTCATAAGCATGTAACACTCACCAGGGATGCTTGCAGGAGATATTGGCCCTGATCGTGATTGGTTGCTTCCGACAGGTGACCCCACAGGGGATGGTGACGGACCTCCGCCTTGGATGCTGGGAAGATGTGGCGAGGCATGAGGTGAGAAGGGTGACTGCGCTGGATTACTCTGGTCCCCCTGACTGCTTGTAGAACCCGAGGCGCTGACAGCAGAGCTAAGTGTTGCTTCTGTCCCAGTTGGCAAGTCATCAATGGAGCCAGATAAGTCCTGCAGGATGAGTGAGAGAGTAAAGATTTCCTGTAAAGTTCAAAATCATTGAAATAAATAACCATCAATTACTGTTTGGTAGAGTATGTAGATAGAAAGTATTAAAGGGAACAATAACATTTTTTTAAAAAAACATTTTATTAAATATTCATAATGTTACAAAGTTTTTTGTTTTCTCCACCACTTTAAGTAGAAGAATCCGCCTCAAATACCATGTGGTGCTAATCACCATACCTCTATGTACGAAGATAACTATTTAATAGAAAATAAGAGAGAAAAGTGTGTGCAATAAACAAAAGTTCGCTGTCACAACGCAATCATTGGCAATTAGCTTTGGTGTTGAATAAGATAATTTTTAAAAATACAATCAGCTTTGAATCACAGGGGACAGAAGACACTGTACACACAGCCATGGGTTTCACACATTTGTAAGTGAAGAGGTTGTAAAACCTACTGGGAATAAGCCAGGTAACAAAACACACAGCTGTAATGTCACAGTACACTTTAATTCTGGTGGCTTTGCAAACCCTTGCTCTGATAATCCCCTGGGGACACGTGCTGGAATGTGTGACAGGACCCATGTATTTCCACAAGTACATGCCTTCCAGGGATTTCCTCTCACAAACCCGATGTAACTCATTCAGAAAAGTAATGGAGGTCACGTGATACTACTCTGTAAGGCCTAAAATATATTAAGGTTGGAAGGAGGGTTGTGGGCGTTCAGCAGGCAGACTCCAGTTTCCACAGCAAGGCTTGACCTGGTGTAACCTTTAAAATGTGATTATTCACACACAGTGAGAGAGAGGAGGATTTGTTGAAGGAGACTTTACCATGGTGAAAATATACACGCTGCCAAATAACCTGACAACGCAGAATGAATAAAAGATGACTGGACAAAAACATGAACCTTATTAAACCCATGCAATAAATGAACACAAAATAACCAGCAGGGGAAGCCCAGCCATAAGTATGCACATTAACAATCCTGCTGTAGGTACAGGACAGTTCTGGCAAAGTGTTGTTCTTGAAAAATGTATCTGCTATGGCCACAATATGATGTGACTGCTATTTTAAACACTAATTTGCAAGAAACTCACCCGACAAATCCTATTTTAGAATGACTTCTATTGTTTGGGGTGCAAAATTTAATTACTCAATGATACGATCTACACAATCATTTCCACAAGTGTTTTGGCAACCACAACACACTGTCTTCTGCAAAGTGAATTCCCAAGGGTGGTTTATGGCATTTCATTTATTGCATGCTCCCAATTTCCTAAACAGAGGATAAACTATGGACCAAATCAAAGAAAATGCAGGTCAACAATCACAAAATGTAAGGGGACAAGTTTTTAAATGTTAGCTTTAGTTTAATCTGTTCAGGACTTTTACCTTGAAAGGATTTATATAAGCCACATCTAACATAGTGCCACCAATTACCTTTTAATTAAACATGCCTCCAGTGAGGTAATCAATGTGACATCTACCCTTCCACCCAGGAATTTGTGATGCAATAAATGCGTCCATTAGTCTCAGAGGATTCGTGTAAACATCATGCACGGAAGAAAATTTGTATGTCATCCTAAAGACACATCTCACCATTCTGAAGGCAGCCCCAAATCTCCCTTATTAGTGTTTACGTATGCAAATAGTATAGATATTTTCATGCCGGCATACACACGAATAAACCCTTGTGCACAGCCATTCAGATTCTTAATGACAGTCATTCTGAGCATCGAGCTTAGTTAACTAAGACACTCTGTAACAAATACCACTCCGGAGAACGATTTAGTCAGCAGGGTACCAGCTCATTCCTCTTTTACAAGTACAATCAGATAGATGATGTCTGCTCACAAAAAAAAGAGTCCTAACTAGGCCTCATGCAAGCTAAGGCACCTTTAAGCAAGAGTGACTATGGCTTTCACCCCATGGAGAAATGTCACAATGACTGGCTCTAAAACGACAAATGGCTGACTCAAAGTTAGGAGACTGCAAACCACCCCCTTTTGTTACCATATACTGCTTCTCTATAGAATGTCCGACACATATTTTTGTTATTATTTATTGATTTATATGTCACCAACATATTGCACCGCACAATGAACTGAGCATCATTGGACATGTTGTTCCTAAAGATGTGCTTCTCATCTGAGCCACTGCTTGATAGACAGGCCAGTATACAAGATTTTGTATACATAAAATTACAACCCCCAACACTACTGTACATTACTGTGTGTATAAGTGAGTGCCAGAGTATAAGCGTGCATATTAGTGTCATTAGTTGTAATGATTAAACAATGTTTTATGTTAAAAACAAAAGCTTTGTTTTTTTTCCCCTCATGTAGTCATTTTATATTCAGAATTTTTTTTCTGAATTTTTTTATATCATTCAATTAGTCTCAAAATCGAGCAAATACGTTATATGTAACTTGTTCATCGTTCTGTAAATTTTTTTTGGCCAGAAGGATTCAAAATGATTATCAATGCACAAAGAAAAAAACAAATGGAATACAATCTACCCCATTACTCTTATTATGGAGTCAAAACGTGTCCTAGATCAAGCCCCCTGACCTATTAAAAGAAGAATTCTCCCTCGCTGATGGGTCCTTGGTTGCTCTTGTAGCAAGAAAGTTATTGGCGTCAGAGTTTCCAGTACGGATTCATTTAACCATTGATAAATGTGCGGGAAAGGTTTCTAATATAATCCCGCAGACTTGGTTCTGAGAATCCCGATGTTCTGTAGACTTGGCTTCCCTGCATGGTGTTCCTGTTAAGGTTAAAAAGCCACCAATTATATGAATAAGGTTGACATTAATTGTCCTGCACTGTTTAAGATTGTATCACAGGATATTGTAAATATCCTGATAAGTTATGATTAATGCCAAGAAGAAAACCCATTCCCAACCAGAGTACACAATCACGTAAAAAGGAAGATGCAATTATAACACAGCAGGAGACAGCAATTCTGTACACAACCAACATAAAAAATGACAATAAAGGAGTACGATCGTACATTAGAAGGAAATCACTAATATAATAATAAATATTATTTTCTCTTTCAGCTCACTGTGCTATTTTGATTCCTAAGATAACAAAAAGCTTAAAGTGGTTTTGGCTCATTTTGCCTTTACCACTGTGTAAATGACACTGCCGGAGTGCTAAACAGCTTTGCAAACAGATGCAAAATGTTCATCCCGATTCTTAATGGAATGGGTAAAGTGACAAAATAAAAAAAAATAAAAAACATACTGGCAGCAGTGCAAAGACATAAATGCTAAATAGAATATGTTTAACAGCATTAGATCATTCACTGGCGGATTATAGCCGGAATCACAAAAACATTGCTATTTGGCAGTCTCCGTGCACAAGTGCCCTGGGACTAATCTGGCGTGAGCATTGAATCAGGTCACCGTCAGAGTCAAGAGAACAGGTCTTTTCAAATGAAGGTTGAAACTAATGATAAGTCTTGCCATGATTAATAAACAGGTTCTAATAGGCATCGCTGGTCCCTGAATGATGGTTCAAAGGAAAACACCAGGATTCTGGAACCACCTCTCTTATTACCGTATTTGTCTTTTCCCGGCTTCTTTTTTGATGCCAGACCTTAGTAAAATCATTGAATGGATGACTGAGTAATCTTACATTCAGCATAATATGAATACAATTTCCCCCACGTGTTTATCTTCCTATATCTCCAACAATTAAATTACAGTGAAGGGAGGGGGCTGATTAAACCAGCAAAATTCCCTAAGTAAAATGTTGCTTACAATAGCAGCACATCAATGAAGCCATTATGCCTAGTGTCACTAGGCAATCTTACGAAAGCAATAACTATAAATCGGTTTCTTAAAGCTGAAGCACAAGGTTATCAAAAGAAAATACAGTTTACGGTATAGCTTTACAATGTAAATGAAAAGGAATAACTCTCTATATTGCAAATAAATGTTTGTGTATTTGAGAATGTAGCCCATCAATATAAAATTATTATAAGTAGAAATTCCAAGGAACCGTAAAAAAATAAATAAATCAGAAGACAGACATACAATGCAAAAGGTGCTACGTTTAATATTCTATATGATTCAATTCCACATTTCGAAACGTGGTTCCTAAATAACTATAGTTTGCAGGGAATTCCCTTCCAACCAAACATTGGTCTATGTTCAAACAAGTGACACAACAGATGTTCAGCTCCAGCAACTTCCAAATAACGTGCAACATAAGATCTGACCGCGAACCCAGATTGGTTTTTAGGAGGGTTGCACAATGATGGAAAGTTTAATTCATGCATGTTAGAACACGGAAAAATTACATGCCTCATTACCATTTCAACCAGGTATGATACAATAGCTCCTAACTTCTTGTTACTCTCTGCGTTGCCAGTTATCATCCCATTAAGCTTTGATGTTGCCAGCATCAATTAAAGAAGATGATGCATTGTTTTAAGTTTCAATATCTTTGATGCACAGTCTCAGACTGATCACTTCCCAGAAAATGTACAACACCACCATACATTTCATTTGAAAGTCATTTCTTACGCAGACAACTTCATGAAAGTAAGATGTTGGAAATGTGTAAATGAGGAGCCACTTCCAACATGGCTTTATTTAATGGAATGGTTTTACAACAGACTAACAACAAATTTGTATCTATTTAATAGACTATGTTAAGGGGCTGATCATGCAATACTAAAAAGGGGGACGGGCAAGTCGCTGTCAGGGCTACATTTCATCAGGTCACCTAAAAGCTCTCAAAAGGCCCTTGGCTTGCATTGTCTAGACAGTAAATGAGCCTAATGCCTTTCTATTTCCTGTGGAATTAGAAAATACCAAAGAGA
The DNA here is from genome assembly GCA_023333645.1 of Sceloporus occidentalis. Lineage (NCBI taxonomy): Eukaryota > Metazoa > Chordata > Lepidosauria > Squamata > Phrynosomatidae > Sceloporus > Sceloporus occidentalis. The sequence goes on along the minus strand of JALMGF010000054.1, from coordinate 1,010,571 downwards.
TGAGTTTCAGAAGCTAGCATGGAAAAAGCTTTTATAATCCACCGTCTTGCCTGGATATTAATGTTATCTTTCCTACTTTGTGGTAAACAAATCGTTTAAATTTCTCATAAACAAGTTATTTTATCATCAGAGGGATATGCATGATCAAGGCGAGGATATATTTTTGTGACGTTAGGAAAAGAAGAAATGAGAAGAGATTTAGTCAAATGCATGGAGCATGCTTGTCTTCATGTATTGGGTCAATCTGTGGAAGCCTAGGGAATAGCTATAATATATTACCGATTATAGCAAATGTTAACTTCCTAGATTTTCTACTGGGTTATTGTTCAAACAAATGATTAATGTGAAAAGATGATGTTAAAGGTATATCATTTTGCATGACTATCCACTAGAGTATCCAAGTCACAACAATTCTTCATCACTTAGGCCACGTCTTATCTTTGTTTCAATAAAAGACACGCTAACTAATAGTCTGTAATTTTTTCAGTGGTTAAGGGAGTTCTGGGATTTCTGTTTAAGCATACTTAGGCTTTGATCCAGAGTTCCGAGTGAAGTGCTGCTTCCCCGCAGGCCTGGACTGGCCATCTGTCACACCAGGCGGGCCGGTGTCTGGTAAGCTGCATGCTTATCGATACTGTCGGGCCCTGCAGTCTGTGGCTGCCGGCTGAATACTAGCAGGTGAATAATAATAATACAATTAAAAAACCTAACATGCTGCCTCGCTGTTGATGGCCAGGGACTTCTAGTCACCCCCGGTCCTACCCTGCATCTCTTGGTCAACTTCTTCATTGTCAAGGGTGGGGAGTGGTCCTTGGCCATGCCATGCATTACCACACCCCCTTTGAATAATTATCCCCACCTCTTGCAGGAAGCCACATCCCCAAAACAGGGCCTACCATGGGAAGTTGTCATGTACTAGGCCACAGGCTTATGTTACCTAACACCCCAACATCCTCACACTTAATGTATTCAATGTAAGACAAAAAAGGAGATTGATTTCGGGTTTAAAACCTAGTTAGTAAATATATCCGCCATGCTGCTTATTATATACTTTAATCATTGCACATTTCTTTCTTTATTTATTTTTTTAATATTACCTTTTCAGCCAAGTAACACAAACAATTGAAGCACTTAAGAAAAAAAAAATCATGTCAGATAGTCGGAGGCTGAAATTTGTTACAGAGAACCTTTAGATAATAGATGTTCTCCAACAGAAAACAGTTGTTATCGTTTTTCAGACATCAGATTTAATTAGAGTTCTTTTTATGGGATATACACTGCATATGTCATCTTTGGTGTTAATGTCAAATTCTGAATGGTTTTGAAGTGATGTCTGACCAGTAGGGGGGCAAGTTAAATTTAGAGGTCTCTCCATTTTGGAAACAGTAGTCGTATCAAGCAAATTCAATGAATCTTATTGCAAATCAAGGTGACCAATTCTAAAATTATTAGTAAATTTGCTTATAACGTTTAATTTTGCTATGTTTCATGTACTAATTTACAAAGATATGCATATACTATAATATTATATATATTTTTTTTATTGTTGCAAACTGTCTATTTAAGGTATTTCCTAAACTACTCAATCATCCTAAAAATAAATACAATTTAAAAAATGCGATTCCATCTTTAATCCTTTTAGGGTTAAATACCGCAGAACTGGAAAAACCAGACAATATTCACATCACAGAAAATGCGGCAAATAACCAAAGGGCAGCATTTAATTATACCGAGGTTACCGTTCATTCATTATGGAGTGACCACATGTTATAGGGGTATCACTGAAGAATAGGAGCAATCAATCCACTGTAATACACAGGTAATGAAGACTGAGAGGAGGCACTCCCACAGCAGTAGATCACACAGATTACGCTACTTATGAAAGCATTCTCCCGTAACAGCCACATCAAAGCCAATATAGCAGGACATCAGCATGAGCAGCTAGAAACACTTAATGAATATGGGGGGGGGGGGTTTCTCCTGAACTGTCTGACAAATATCGATAAAAAAACAGAGAATAAAAAAAAAAAACTCTATTGGAAGCTTTGGCACGGCATTACGACACATCAGATTTACCTTCGACATGCAGAATGAAAGAAGAACGTTTGAGTCAGCTTGACCTTTATAGCAGAAAGAGCGAGCAAATAAAATATTAAACGATACACCAATGCTGGCGTTACACCATGTTCAGTTTGCAAAGCCATGAAACCTTTCACTGGAAACATACATGTTTTGTTACAGATTTGGAGGTGCTTTTTATTAGATGTATCTCTGTTTACTTTCAGAGCAATTTAACATTTAATATGAGATTTATTCTACACTATCAGTGCGGCTTTTGTTTCTTTGTAATGAATTATGGCTGCATGTGAGGTTTTGTCTTCAAATAAGCCATGTAAGGACAACATTTTTTTTTTACATTTTTTCTCTATATCTACATTTGTTCTATTTGCCTTTAATGTGCACGGTCACCATCACTATTATTTTCTTTAATTTAAGATGGCATTCACATTTTAAGTTGGCAACTAGAAATAACCATTCTGATCAGCAACAAAGAGGCCTACATACAGTATGCTTATACTTGTGCATCGGGTGGAATTCTAATAAATAAAAACAAATAGACATCAGTATTTTCTGTCTTACTATCTTTAAGGGAAACATGCAAACAACAACTAGAATGAGACTTTCCGAACACTCAGACACAAAGCTAGGCCTAAAACGTTCATAAGCTTAAAAATAGATTGCATGTGCTTAAGGGGACGAAAAATAAAAATAAGCTACTCCATACAGAGGAAAAAACACATTCTATTTTTATATTTGAACGCTTTTACTTGAAATTAAACCTAAGCTTTTCACAAACCATCTAGAACATGTCTTTACTCGAGGGTGTTAAAAATCAATTTACACTGGTGTATCTGATGACATTGTATTGGGGAAAAATGAAAAGGAAAAAAAAAAAAAAAGAACATTACATATTGTCTTTATTGTACTGGGAATTCAGACATGAACTGAACTCCATATAGCATTGTCCTTATAAAACTTATGAAGATAGACAGAAACAAAGCATTGTATTTTTCCACTGGCTACCATTTATATCTTCTTCACAGGGATCGCAGCTGTAAATTCTTATATTGAAAAATGATCAGGATATACTATTCACAATTTAGTCTTTTTTTTCGAGCTACCTGAAAATAAGATTCACATATTACAGAGAGGAGGCTAAGTACTTTCCTTGTTTAAAATATCACACGAGGAACATGCAAACAGTTATCATTGCCTGGTGATAAATCATTCACAAGAAAAAAAAAGTGGTGTTATTTTTGATAGGACATAAAAATCGGTTTGAGAATCAACATTTCTGGGTCTCTCAAAAACAAACTTACACACTGAGTAACTCATATGTAAACAGGTATGGGGTGAAAAAAACATGGGGATCTCCTAAAGTTACATGTGTGCATATAATATCCGAGTGTAACTTTTTTGCATGCAAATGCATAGAGGGACTCATCAAAATTCTCTCTCGATAGATGATCTCTTTACTCCCCATGGCATCTCCTGCTCAGCATCGCGTATACACAGGACACTCACCGCCTGCAGGCACGCGATACCTGGGTTAAAGCAGACGTGGCCAGTGTGTTGCTTCCCAGCTGTTATAAAACTGTAAAAGGTTTAAGAACAAAGGCTAGCTGAAATTATAGGAGCTTTAGTAGCAGCATATTACTAGCATGGAAAAAGGATGAATGATTGGTTACGCATGGCTGATTTAAGGAGCTGGTACATCTAACCTTAACATATTATTCCAGGAAGACTGTTTGGGACATAATTATGTGGAAGCAGCTAATCTTAGCTTGAAAGTGCTTGAAATTATACGCTATTTACACACGGCAATCCGCTTTCCAGTGACCTGTTGGACAAGACCCTCTATGTACTTCTTTCTTTTTAGCGAACACGTTAAGTACACACATGCCTTTTTCGAAGCACAATTTGCTTTCCTTCCTCTAGACAGGTCAGTTTCTACTGCCTCTGGCAGGTAAAAAAAAATGTCTTTGCGGGATCTGATTTACAGTCTTTGTCACAGATTTGAATTGCATTTAAAATTAAGGAGTCCTGAAAGATAATATATGTACAATTGCCACAATTTACATGTTAATGTGAAAATAGTTATGCAAAATCGAAGGCACCGGGATCTCCATATAATGACAAAGATGGCTCTGCCCAAGGGAGCTTTGATACCTACAATGTTGCACCATAACCACTGAATGAGCTTTAAAGAAAAGAAATAAGCTCTGGCGAGAAATATTCCTTAATATGAGAGTAGTCTGATTTTATCAAAAGCAACTGCTGTTGAGGGAAGCTCTCTCACACTGAGCTGTCAATTAGTTTAGGGGTTGTTTTTTGTCATTTTTCTTTTTTGTGTTTTAAAAGGGTATAAAGTAGAATGCATTTCAGTATCCCCAAATGTTCTACAACTTCAGAGTGCAGATGAGCAGCCGTCGAGGAAACCGTGGGGGAACAAGTGTCAAGTATCCGTACATTTTTACTTTGCAAGTGAGACATAGTGAGAAAGGAACACAGCGTGAGAACTTTTTTTTGTATTCCTTGGCTCTGTATGTGATCCATGCAAAATGAAGCCAAAAGAACAGCTCTCCAGGAAGAAAAGAAAAAAAAAAGATACGACATGAAATTGGGAGGCAGCCTGGATATGATGTTGCTAACTATACGGAAAACGATCATTAACTCCATATCCTAAACAGGAAAGCATTAAGAAAAACGTTACGTGTTGTGGTCAGGTTAACAGCTGATTTTTCAAAACCACTTTGGTTTTGCGCGTATGGTTTTTGTACTGGGCTCAGTTGGTTGGATGGTTGGACAAACTGATGGAGATGGATTTTTTTTATTTTGTATATATATTATATATATATATATATATATATATATATATATATATATATATAATATATATATTATTATTATTTTTTATTTTATTTTTTTTACAGGAAAATTATCTAGATAAGCCCCTACTTAATAATAACATAACATAACAGGAGTAACATACTATTTCATTTTAAATCAGTATACATACAAGAATGGAAAAACTTCACATACTATCTGTGTGGCTTAAGCACTGGGTTGGGAACCACAGCCTTGCAGTTCTGGCCTCCGCCATTTTGGTGGGGTAATTGCATACCGCCAGATACCATCCCGGTGGTTGAACCTATATGTTTGAACCAGCCTTTGAAAACTAGGGCTTCGTTTTAGCTTGATACAGGTAGAAAAAAAAGGAGATTGAGAAAAGCAAAAGAGATACTACTACATATATTTACAAACGTATCCTTTATCATATAGATGATTCCTGAAGGTAGGTAAAAGACCAAGAGATGGGTTTGAAAAAACAAAACCATAATTGAATTTTAAAAAATGGCATATTTGTAATCATCGAGGCCAACTGTTACAATCTGTATTGGGGCCAATTAGCAGACCCGGAGGGATGTGCATCGTGCCAACTTACACTAATACTGAAAAGGCTAGAAAAATATTTCTCACAAGAGCTAACAAAGGCAGAAGGTCATAAATAAACACAGCAGGACATACGTGTCGCATTTCATTATTAGTTCTAGGGACTCAGACTTCGCCTTGAGCTTCACATACATTCAGTTTATAATCAATTTAAGCAATCCATTCTGTTTACTTTTCAAATAAGGGAACATGCTCAATAAATAGTTAAAATATTTTTAATTACTATTTTTATTTCAACCACTCTGTTTATTAAGAGAAATAGCTCCAATAAAATAAATGACACAAAACCACTTTCCTATGTTGACTTTACCTATCCCCACCCTTACTTAAGACTATTTGGAGCAATCTACAATTGACAATATAATATTAATGGGAAGGATTAACCAAGGAAGGAGGTTTAGATGGTAGCTCTCATGGCGTATATAAAAAGGTGGCTTTTTTAGAGTGTGAACCAGTGAAATTGAGTGTTTACCACAATGACAGCTTATTGTTTCAATTTGTAAGGCAATAGCCAATCAGCGCCCCCTTCATGTCACAATATGATTAAATGTCTCTAATGCCAGTGTTACATTTCGGAAACAGCTGCTTTAAAGGGACAGTCGCCATATGAAAACCTAATAGTCTTGACAACAAATACAAGTACATGAAAAAAGCCAAGGGGTTCATGTTTCTCCCCAAATTCCGAGTGTCTATAACAATACATTGTTGAGAATAAGCAGCTGCGGCAACCTGTGCATCTTTCCAGTCCCTGGGCACTGTCAGAGTGCAAAAAAAAAATGAAAAAAATAAATTTCTGGGTTCCTTACTGTAAATACGAGGGAGCAAGATTACAACTGGCAGGAAATGAAGCAAAGCTTCTAAACTGGTCCTGACTTGCGTTATAATACCAGGAAAGCACAGCTGTGTAATCATTACTGCAATTACCAAACCGCATTTACTGCTGACTTACTATGCCTTAAGAGTTTGTGAGGGTGAATGCTGGCATGTCAGAGTGAGACGCTCCACAAGATAGGTCATTTAACTCCTACAGATGGAGGATCAACTAATTTAGAATTAGTCTGAAGCTGAGCGAGACAAAGATTTATATAAATTCCATAAAAACCTACATACAATTCCATAAAAACCAAACATACAAGTAAAACATATCAACAGTTTCTGACCATTAGGAGATACCTATAGAGCTGTATAAATCTCTTAATGGTTTCCTAGCAAGGTTCTTTTACGAGATCAGAGTTAAAGGCCAGCACAATCATGATCATATGGGTCAACACAGGCAACTCATGATGTATACTGAAACCACTGCATAAAATAGAGCAATGGGTCATCAGAGACATGTACTGAATATAAAGACTGCTTGTCCTAAAGGACCAAACTGGTTATAAAAACCACTGTGTATAATGAACAAGCACGGCATAGTCAATACCCGTTTTTCTTTATAAAATTATTTCAGAGGGAAAATCTGTGCTGAAGAACACTGTACAAAAATTATACACAAAGGGGGTTAATGGGACACGGGGCTGAACATATGCATCTTACCACACATATCAGATAACCTTTACTGCTGTTTATGACACCTACGTGCCAAAATCAAGTGAAGCAGTGTAGTAAACAATTTACTGTTCTACTTTTCCACCATTTTCACTCTCTCTCTCTCTATGTCAAATAGTAGTGAGGAGAAAAAAAATTCCATCAAGCTTTCTTCTTTCTCCTAACCTCATCCTTGCAATTGCTGCCAGAGCAATAACCAAAATAATGTATTTTGGATCTACTTCATTAGTATACCTGTAATACTGGAACAGATCAAACAACCTCTAGAGCAGACCTGGGCAAAGCACGGCCCGCGGGCCACATCCGGCCCGCTGAATAGCTCGGACCGGCCCGCAAAGAGTGTCCTGGTGACTCACCAATGAGTCCGGTGTCCCCCCCCGCCCCGGTCACTTACCTTAAACTCCTGTGTTGGAAGCGTTTGTCTCGGGTGCCGGCGCTTTACGCTGGGCGCCGGCATATGACGTCAGACGCCGGCGATCAGCAGTGAAGCGCCGGCACCCGAGACAAACGCCTCACGCTTCCAACACAGGAGTTTAAGGTAAGTGACCGGGGCGGGGGGGGAGATCCTGAGAAGGGGGGGTTAGGGAGTTAGAGGGGAGATACTGAGAAGGGGGGGTTAGGGAGTTAGAGGGGAGATACTGAGAAGGGGGGTTAGGGAGGGAGGTCTTACTGTGTGTGTGTGTCTTACTGTGTTTGTGTGTGTATCTTACTGTGTGTGTGTATCTTACTGTGTCTGTGTGTGTCTCACTGTGTCTGTGTGTGTCTCACTGTGTCTGTGTGTGTCTTACTGTGTCTGTGTGTGTCTCACTGTGTCTGTGTGTGTCTTACTGTGTCTGTGTGTCTCACTGTGTCTGTGTGTGTCTCACTGTGTCTGTGTGTGTCTCACTGTGTCTGTGTGTGTCTCACTGTGTCTGTGTGTGTCTTACTGTGTCTGTGTGTGTCTCACTGTGTCTGTGTGTGTCTTACTGTGTCTGTGTGTGTCTTACTGTGTCTGTGTGTGTCTTACTGCGTGTGTCTTACTGTGTTCATAGCTTATTCAGTTATTGTAATAAATATTTTAGCCCATTTTTTAGCTCAAAATATTTTTTCCTTTTTTTTCTCCTCTAAAATCTAGGTGCGTCTTATCAGCAGGTGCGTCTTATAGAGCGAAAAATACGGTATGCACTCCGAAGCCTTGTTCATTTTGTTCACTTCTGTGCTGTGGTAATAGTTATTCAGGCCTTACTTATTCAAGCACCTCTACCAATGACGTAGGCTTGAATAACTTTATTAAACAGCACAAAATGGACAAGGCTTCGGAGTTTGTAGTTTGTAGAGGTCTGGCCCTCTAAAACCATTCCAATTTCTCATGTGGCCCCATGGGAAAATTAATTGCCCACCCCTGCTCTAGAGACTGATACACACGCTAGACCACATGGTCAGATTTTTGCAGCTTTTCTGGATGAGATATGTAGGAGCCACAAGGAATTCTTAGGTCCCCTAAAACATAGAAGCCATGTCTAGGTGAGATGAGTCCATCTCTGGCCACAGATTATATATTATTATATATATATATATGCAATACCACAGGGGGGGGGGGGGCAATAACTTTCTAATATCCTGACACCCTACACTACTGGCAGTTCCAGGTTGCTACAACTGTTTCTGCTTGAAAGTTTTGCCATCTTTGGCAGCCCCTTTGGAACATTATTCATTATTCAAAAAAAAGTGATTTAATCTTCCAACATTTTTAGCCTGTCAATAAATGGCACAGGTACAAAGCACCTGTCTTCTCCACAGAGAAAGTTTATCCACTTTTTTTATTACATTTTTAATTCCTTCCTGGGAAATCAACTACATAATTGTTTGGGGTTTTTTCTTTTTTGTTTCTTATCCGACACAAAGTGTTTTTTTTTTGTTTTGTTTGCTTAGTCTCATACTCTCCCAGGGTAACTTACCATGATCTAGCAATTCTTGGAGGATCATGGGAGATCTCAGATCTCCCCCAACTGGCCAGAATGTGCCAGAGGGCACAAAAACACAATATATCTCATTGTAGCGTATTAGGAATATTGGACAGCGCTACCATATAACATTAAATCGACTTCATTTTTAGTAATATATTAACATTACATTGCTATTATGATTACTTAAGGGTGCATATATCCACAGATGTTTCTTTCAGTATGCTTAACACATGTAACTATTTTCAAAAGCATGTTATAGATTTATTATCTGGTAAAATCTAAGGTTTTTGTTTTGCTAACATTGCTTGTATAGGCAGAGGGTTTCTGAGGTCTATCAGGTATTCGTAAACGGTAAGCATACCCACCTAACCACTAATTGCATTCTTTCCTTAAAAGTTCACCCTGCCTGGGTGTTCAAATAATTGCAATTAAGGCAGAAATCTGGTAATTAGAAAACAGAGCGCCCTGCCAAGAACAATATCCTTCCAACTGACGGGCCTGACTGTGAAGGACTAATTCACTTCGAAAGGGTAGATGCCTTTTGTGAAGTTAATGTCTATTCAAGGGGAAAACCAAGATGCAGGAATTTACATGTCCAGGTTAAGTCAAGATCTAACAAACTATAATAGAGGATGGAACCTCTTAACAGGTTTATTGGATTAAGGGGGAAAATATTTCTATAAGACAGTTATGCTTTCAGCCTACATGCATGAATATATTAAACAAGACGGGGGCGGGGGGTGTTTCGAGGCATCTTAAAAACATTATAACTATCAGTTTTCTTTTTTTTTTATGTATTCATAACATTTCAGCCGCAGAAATATTTTTCTGATTTTTTTTCTTTTTAGCTTTATTACTATTTATTAACAGTATGCTGTTAATAAATACTTTTAAAAAGGAAAATAGCGTGTATTCGAGTTTAAAAACCACATAGTATGAAATAAAGAGGAAACAATTGGGAACACAACAAGTGTTCTTTTTGAAGGCCATGTGTAATACATAATGTAGGCTGGCTCACATTTTCATCGAAATGCAGTTCAAGAACACTGCCAATAGTTTTTTACCAATATGCTCACTAATGCCACACATTAGGCAATCAGCAAGACTGTCTTGAACGTTAAATAAAGCCACTAACAGAATGAACAGCTTCACTCTACCACAGAATTGTATCAGGTGCACAGTAAGAAAAGTCTACAGCAAGAAATTACATCTCCAACTCAGCAGCCAAGCCTCAGGAGCTAATAACACAAGAAATAAAACTGCTGTTATGATTGATAGATGCATTAAAGACGCTTATCACTTATTTCCAGTTTCACTTTTGCTGGTCAAACATTGTTTCTTTGTTGGCTGCGAAGCAAACTTTTTGCTTGCTTTACACATACACATCTTATATACACTCACTGGCCACTTTATTAGGTACACCTGTTCAATTGCTTATTAACACAAATAGCTAATCAGCCAATCACATGGCAGCAACTCAATGCATTTAGGCATGTAGACGTGGCCAAGACAATTTGCTGATGTTCAAAATGAGCATCAGAATGGGGAAGAAAGGGGATTTAAGTGGCTGAACGTGACATGGTTGTTGGTGCCAGACAGGCTGGTCTGAGTATTTCAGAAACGGTTGAACAAATTGAGCATCGTTTAAACGGGACAGCCTACCTGAGTAGTGTTGCTGACTGAATGTCCATCCCTTTATGACCACAGTTTACCCATCTTCTGATGGCTACTTCCAGCAGGATAATGCACCATGTCACAAAGCTACCAATCTTAAACTGGTTTCTTGAACATGACAGTGAGTTCACTGTACTCCAATGGCCTCCACAGTCACCAGCTCTCAATCCAATAGAGCACCTTTGGGATGTGGTAGAACGGGAGATTCGCATCATGGATATGCAGCCGACAAATCTGCAGCAACTGCGTGATGCCATCATGTCCATATGGACGACGATCTCTATGTTTCCAGCACCTTGTAGAAAGTATGCCACAAAGATGAAGGCAGTTCTGAAGACAAAAGACCGGTACTAGCAAGGCGTACCTAATAAAGCGACCAGTGAGTGTGTATATATATATATATATATATATATATATATATATATTTGTTTTCCATAAAATTAAATATATCCACATACACAATACTGTTCAAAAGTCACAAAAAATTGTAGCTGTATGACATAATTGCAAAAGTGTCTTGTAATGATCAGTTAGCCTTTTAAACTTTTACTTGGATTAACTAACAAAACTTGCCAATAGAACACAGAGTGATGGCCGCTGATAATGGGCCCCTGTACGCCTATGAACATATGCCATTAAAAATCAGACCTTCATTCAGCTTCAGTACATTAACAATGTCTACTCTCTATTTCTGATTCATTTCATGTTATTTTAATGGATGAAAACAAGGACATTTCTAAGTGACCCCAAACTTTTGAACAATGGTGTACACACACTGACAGTATATACTATAATTACTTCATTACTGTGAGTTGCCCTAAAATCCAATTGTACTAATCAGATATTACCAGTCAAAAGAGCTGCAAAAAAGAGGCCCACCTGTCTTTGGCAACCTGACTTGGACGACAAGAATAGTAACTATGTGCATGGGCTCATCTAATTAGATCAAACTATGCATGGGCTACAGAATCATATTGAAACATTACATAATCACATGCATAAAAATGTCAAAAAACACCAATGAAAACATCATGGACCTATTCAACATAATATTTTAAGAAGCCCAAGTCTTACAGCTAAATTTGACAAACACATACATGTGTGTACATATATATGTATCTCATAGCGTATTACATCGTAATACTTAAAGTAGGGTGAATCACAGTTTTAGAATAAACAAGGAATACAAGACGTGTGTGGCTTTCTGGGTAAATAAGTTCAGACAGTAGATTGGTATCTATACATGAGAAAGGCTTCCTCTCTCAAATCAGCAAATCTTTGAGCTTTCATTGTATAGATCCGCCTGTCTGTGTTTAGACTGGAAGAAGTCATGTGTACATTATTGTGTATATCATTGTGTCCTGACAGCAGAATCATCTACATCGACAGTCAATACAAATGGTATTTTTGTAAACCAGTGAAATGGTTCATTATAACTTTCACATATGTCAAATTCCTTACCTAATGGGCCTTATTGCTGTCCTCAACATATCTCTTTGCTCTGTTAACCAATACCACCTACGAGAACTGTTTTTAGGCACCCATATTTAGTGACTTTATAAATAAAAAGGGTAAAGTGAACACAAGTTTATTTGCTAATAATGGGCATAAACTCTTCTAGACATATATAAGCAGGACAATAAAGATATAATAAGAATATTTTTAATACATTCTACAGTGGGTTACATGTATTTTATTTATGCACCTGTTACATAGTAACCAAAAGCACACAAAAATCCTACGGCTGGATAATGGGAATTCCTCTTTTACATCTTTACACACAGAAGATGCTTCTGCGGAAAATTGGATTTTTAATGCAGGTCACCTTTAAGTAAGGAATTTACGCAGACAGTAATGGCAGCACAGCAGGTCTATGATAACATCAGAAAAATCACAAGTGGGCTCCTACGCTGATAAAGCCGCTAGCCTGTTAAGAATTAATAATGCAGGACCATAACTGAGCAAATGAGTTGATCTCGTTGCCTGAGTCTAATTCACTGCTACAGAAGTGTGGGAATAAGTGTCTGGAGCATAGTGTGGTTTAATGTGATATAGAGCATCATTATGTTGGAGATGACTGGAGTGGATAAAAGTGGTATCAGATTGAAATTTTCTTACCTGAAAAAATCTTATAGGTGTCAATAGGAGGGTAATTTAATGCTGTTCGGAGTCCAGCATGATAAAGTACAGCACAACTTTAGTTAACTAAAGTACTTTAACCACAGCAGGGCATAAGTCTTTTGTGTGCCCATTCAGGGACAATTACCATTATCGGACTGCGACAGAAGATGAATTGCAAGGCACATTACGATACCGCATTTACTTTGAATCTACCTTTATTATACAGACACAAGTATTAGATTGTAAGAATAATCTGGTTTATTACTATTCTATTGTAAATGCTTACAGTCCTTAAAGTGGACTGCATTAAAACGCAATACTTGCAGGTACTTTGAATTATACGTTTATTATACGTTTATAGAGTGACCATTATCTATACACATTACACCCACCAGCCATAACATTATTACCACCTACCTAATATTGTGTAGGTCCCTCTTTTGCTGCCAAAACAGCCCTGACCCGTCGAGGCATGGACTCCACTAGACCTCTGAAGGTGCGCTGTGGTATCTGGCACCAGGACAGCAAAGTCCTGTAAGTTGCGGAGGTGGGGCCTCTATGGATGCATCATGGTGCCATGTGTTCTCCAAGTAAGCGACGCACACGCACCTGGCCATCCACGTGATGTACAAGAAAATGTGATTCATCAGACCAGGCCACCTTCTTCTATTGCTCCTTGGTCCAGTTCATATGCTCTCGTGCCCATTGTAGACTCTTTCAGCAGTGGACAGGAGTTAGCGTGGGCACCTTGACTGGTCTGCTGGTACGCAGCCCCATACACAACAAACAGCAATGCAATGTCTGACTCCATTCTATCAGAACCAGCTTTAAGCTTTTCAACAATTTGAGCTACAGTAGCTCATCTGTTGAACTTGGCCACACTGGCCAGCCTTCGACCCCCCTCCCCCACATGCATTAATGAGCCTTGGCTGCCCATGACCCTGTCGCCGGTTTACCTTCCCTGGACCACTTCTTATTATAGGTACAGACCACTGCAGACTGGAAACACCCTATAAGAGCTATAGTTTTGGAGATGCTCTGACCCAGTCATCTAGCCATCGCAATTTGGGCCTTGTCAAACTCGTTCAAATGCTTACACTTGCCCATTTTTCCTGCTAACACATCAAGTTTAAGGACGAAATGCTCACTTGCTCCCTAATATATCCAACCCACAGACAGGTGCAATGATACGATTATCAGTGTTATGCACTTCACGTGTCACTGGTCATAATGTTACGGCTAATCGATAGCTATATAAATTATACAACATGTTCATTTCTGTTTGAGGTGGAAGGCTTGACCCCACTGGGGTGTTACATAATCAATAAGGTTGAAAAACATAAGACACAAATCAAACAATGCCCAGCCATTCAATATAGTCATAAATGCAGTGATCCAGGTGAGGGCAAAAAGAAAGGGGGAGTATTTCTTTATATACAATATATATATATATATATATATATATATATATATATATGCTGACAGGCCATTTACCTATAGATCGGCTGCCAGCATGCACATAACATTTATTTTTTGATACCATATACTGATCCCTGCACATGGGCATCAGAGTGTGTGTGTGTGTGTGTGTGTTGTCCTCCAGCATATGATCTCTGTGTGGTTTCTGCATTAAAAAGAAATAAAATAGGAACTGGAAAAAACCCGTCATCACAAAAATGAAGATAACACTGAAATTTACATTGTAAACAATGTACAACAGTATTGTGTTCATATATTGGTCTATGCAAGCTGAAAACATTTTCCGTAAAAATATTTTTTTAAACTGCCCAATGAAAAAAATTCTAACTTCTAATCCATCCTTTCGTTCAGCTTAACCTCTCTTCTCGGCAATTAAACCACTCTGCGCATCCCTCATCTATCACACAGCCAGCTAAATAATGCATCGCGTCCTTCGTTCATCTTTTATCATCCCAAATGACAAGTATTAGCATATCTCCCCAGTCAATTACAGTGCAGCAGAATAATCACAGCATAATTGGGCGAAAGCCACTCTAATCACCAACCGAGCGAACTCACAGGATAAAAACGGAGTGGCAGTTCAGACAAGCCAAGCTCTTGTCCGTGGCTTCCGCTAACATAGCTTGGTAGCCTCTGATTCTCTAAGCATTTTATTAAGAAAAAAAGTTTCTTCTTTAGAAGGCAGCTGGCATAACCTTTTCAGGTTTTGCTAATCTAAAGGATATTTTAGCACACCATTTTTGCATTGGTCTTGGTCTCTGGGAACTTCGCCAAAACTTTGCGACAAATCAATGTTTGGTACTGGGTCGCTAGAAGACCAGGTTAAAAAGAAGACGAAAAATAAACATCAGTTTTGGGCTCAATCGATTTATGTTTCCAAACAAAATGAGAGATTGTTTGGCTGAAAACAAAACCAGATAACGATTAAAATTAACCCAAATATATCTACACCAATAAAAGCTTTCACATACACATGTGGATAGATCCTGTGCAAACTTTTAGTTGCGTGTGTAAAAACACATAACAGAATTATCTCTAATTGGCCAGAAAGCATAAATCTGAAGCTTTTGCAAGTTTAAAAACTATAACCTCTGTTTATAAATAAAAAAAACCTATTGTAATTTATGACTGTGCTAAAGTATAAACTTTATTGAGCGAAACAAAAAAATGTATTCAGGGAATTCTGAGAACCAGGATATAAATCCTAGAAGCTGTTTTGATTTATATTTTCCAAAGACGTCCCTGAGCTTAACAAAGTATATCTGGCACACATCCTACACAGACTATAGATATTTTAGACATGTAGCTCCACTATATTGTTCTTGGGGATCAAAAAAGTCACACTGCCTCTCCTTACGCCAAGTATTAAATATATTACTGTTCCCGGATGACTAATAGCCAGCTATTTACAAGAATTTCTTATTGTAATTTATACTAGTCACAAAGCAGGAAGCATAACATATAAGCATTAAGGACTAGGTTATGCTTTTATTAGCACTGCAGCTTCTAACACATCATCGGCCAACTAACAACCCTCCAGGATTTTCCAAGTTTTGAACTGTAGTGAATTTCATAATGCACCCTAAGGCTTTCCAAGGGCATAAGGTCCTAACCCAAAGGCCCTGGTAAATTCTATAATTTATTTTTTACTCTTTTCTGCCCTTTTTTTTTTTTTTTTTTAAAGTGATTAAAATTAGTGAATGGGCCCTTTCAATAAGGTATTCCTGGTGTCTCTGCACAGACACTAAACACAAATTTTAAAAGTACTCTTTATAGAGTAGAAAAGGTCATCAGGACAGGCAAATGAAGTACATCCCTTTCTTTTCTTGTTACATGGATCCAACAAATAACCAAGAGGCACCCTGTCTGAGTTGTCATCATCATGGAAGCATCCTGAATGGGCCAGGAGGTCTATGCAAGAAATAAGGTCAGGTTTTGGCTCTCAACCTAGTGTGTTCCCCTCATTATGAAACAATATGGAGAGTTAGATTTCAGACTAGCACTAGAAAAAGAAATAAAAAACTACACACTTTACAGTTTCTACAGGTGGTGGACTACCTAATCTGTAATATTCAGGTCAATGGTTCATAAGCAGTAATGCTGACTATTTATTTAAAAAGCCATCGAGCCACACTGGTTTACCCTTTTTATTCAAAAAGTTGTATGTACAATTTTGTGTTATTGGGAATAAAAATGAGTAACAGAGTTGGAGCCATGAAGGAAAGGTTTGTATAGGTTCTTATCCATATATTTGTATGTACGTGGAAGTGGGCTTTGTGCACTCACACCTAGGGGTCTTCATCAGTCACCGAAAATAAGTGCTATGAGTTGTACTTATTACCATGGATAACTGCAAGTATAATAAGAACTACAGGCAGCCATATTTTATATATTAAAAAAAGGTTATATGGTAACACCAAAGGCTCACACTATGTAATTTGAGGTGCTTAGATTTTTAACCCCTTAAGGACAATGGGCGGTCCCTAAACCCAATGCAAACAATGCATTTTGAGCCCGTGCATCTTCGGGCTTTGTCATTAAGGGGTTAAGGTATGTGAGCTGGAAGCTACTTCCAATGTTTAATCGCTAATGGCTTAATTGACTGGTATCTTGGTTCCTAAAACTTTCAGCAATTAAAACCTGAGAACACGTTAATATGAGCATCCCATAAAGTCTGCAGCATGACATGGCATCATACCACACGTATGTTTCATGCAGAAGCAAAGTTTAAGACAAAACATTGAGAAGTCAATGTTTAGTACCTGTGTATATTACAACTTAACTCTGTTTCTCACAAAAATAGAGAACCCATTAGGTTTTTTACAATATTCATAGTTGTGCCCAAGCAGTGCAAATCAACGGATGAAAGGAATCGCTAGAAGGGGTTAAAGCTTTCAGTAACAACAAAAAAAAGTTGTACATTTTCTTTGCCTACCACTAAGCACCTCTAATTTATACTGCTTTCCAAGATGCCTGTCTATAATTGATTTGAATAGTTGAAAGTGGATAGAAGGCACGCCAGTCATGGCATTTAAATGAGAAACTACGATATAATCAGAGTTTGCAAATGGCTTGTGCTGCAACTTCTCTCAGAGCATTTTCCGTCTGCAGTTCTAGATGTGCTTTCAACCTAATGTGTTATTCAGAGGCCCTGCATGAAAGAAACATTCTGTCGGAGACATTTTTACAGCTGACATTGAAAACCTGTAAGGGCGCTTGCTAGCTGTAGTCTGGACCTTCACACTTGCTGGTTTCCACAGCTGACTCCTGAGTAATACCCACCAGTCAATGCTAAAACCCCAAGCTCCCATCACAAGTAAAAGCTCATTTATCAAAATTCTGTTAGCGTAAGAGGAAGGCAGTGCCGGGCTGAAGCGCAGCCTTCATTAGACATGCACAACGTAAACTGCTGACACAAAGAGATAGTCAACTCTAATGCACAAGACAAGGAGGAGAGGGAGAGAGAGATGAAGAGGCAGAGATAAAATGGGGGGGGGGGGGGGCGACACAATGAACATCCACTAGAAAGGCAGGGATGTCTGGCATCTAATTTTAAACAAAATCCCAAAAAGAGACTTAAAGGGGATGTCAGGCCTTCTATAAAATATGGCATTCTGCAGAAAACAACTGGCAGACTTTCTGTTTACAATTATTTCCTCAAGCATCCTAACCAAATAAAACCTAAGTAGAAAGGCTCAGTAAGTTTCTTGTGTTGCTCTGGCAACAGAACTGCTGATGTCGATCCCCTGTCAGTTTGTGTGGCATGTGACGCAGGAGCAAAGCGAGGAGACAGGGCAGACATAAGGAGCAATCACTGGGTCTTTCTAACCTAGTCACTAAAATGAACTTAATGATGTTTGATAACCAGAATACCTGCCAGCAGGACCATACTTACCACCAGCCTCCTCTCCTTGCTGCTGTCTTTACTGCTGAGCACAGCATATGGTGTAATATCTCGTTGCTCCACCTTTTAAGGACGCACGGAACGGAACTTTGAATTAATATTAGTTGGCCATTTGGGGGGTTATCTCCCTTTTAACTGGTCAGTTCAGCAGTGGCCCTACAGGGAACCTGATTGCCCAAGACAGCGTATGGCTCCATGTTATGTGGCAGAGGGGCTGCTGCTGCTCTGAGCCCAGGCCTAGTCCAGAATATACCACTGCTTGCCAGTACCATGTTCTGCTGCCTACCTGGCTGAACCCAGCCCACACCCTTGGAGGATCCACATTAATTTTATTTTTATATGCTCAGGAGACATTCTTTTTTAAGAACAAGTGTATACCTACCCTAGCGGCAGCTATTATGGGGGATATGAGAGATTTAAATACCATCTTTACAAGGATGTTCGATAATAATTACTTAGAAAAGAGAAAACAAGGCCAAACAAGAAAGACATTTGCTATGTAAATATCTAAACAAACAAACCAGGTTAATATAAATAAAGCAGCAGTAAATTAATAGGGAGCAGAGGAGCCACAGACACCATCACGTGCCGTTCTTACCCTGTTTTTTTGTTTGTTTTTTTTCAAAACATTTTTAATAACCTTTCCTTTCTCACAGCATCTTATTTTGCTAGATTCATCAAGATAATTAAAATGTACTCTAAACTTCAAAGCACTTCTACGGCCTGTCAAATTAGGTTAATTCCAGCCTGCATCACGGAGCTTCTTCAAGTGCAATCACTGCATTTTGTTTTCGGAAATTGGGAGGGGGTTCAGCGGCACACACACACAAACTAAAAACATACACTGAAATAACTTTTCTAGCAAATTATAGTTAAAAACAGAATTAAGTTGTATATCTTGTTTTTTACTCAACATTGTATTTGTGACACTAAAAGCCCTGCACTATTGGATTTCTGTAACAAGGCTACAAAAGAAATTAGGGCTGAAACAACTAATCTATAAATTGATAATAATCAATAATTAAAATCGTTGACAACGATTTTCATTATCGATTAGTCGAATCGATTTTTATCGAGTGGTGTATGGGAGGGGGGAGGAGGCACAGTGGTGTATGGGAGGGGGGGGAGCCAGAGTGGTGTATGGGAGGGGGGAGGCAAAGTGGAGTATGGGAGGGGGGAGGAGGCAGAGTGGGGTATGGGAGGGGGGAGGAGGCAGAGTGGTGTATGGGAAGGGGAGGAGGCAGAGTGGTGTATGGGAGGGGGAGGAGGCAGAGTGGTGTATGGGAGGGGGGAGGAGGCAGAGTGGTGTATGGGTGAGTTATAGCGGTGTATGGGGGGTATAATGAATTTCAGGGAGGCAGAATGGCATATCTGGGGGAGGCAGAGTGGTGAATCAGGGAGTATAATGAATTTCAGGGTGGTGCAGGGCATTTATGGGGGGTGGAGTGGCATATCAGGGTGCACAGTGGCATTTAGGGAGGTAGGCATAAATGGCGGCGAGTGGCATATTGGAAGTTATAAGGCATATAGGGGGTATAAGGCATATCGATATTAGGCATATAGGGGGGCATAAGACATATCTGGGGTAAAAGGTATATCAGGGGGCTCAGTTGGATATCACTGGCATATAAGACATATCGGGGGCACAGTGGCATATCAGGGGGCACAGTGGAATCTCTGGCATGTAGGAGGTATAAGGCATATATGGGGAGATATGAGTGGCAAGCTGGGGGTCAGATGTGCATAACTGGGGGCAGTTTGGTAAATAAAAGAAAATATAAACAAGGCTTTTTTTCTCATAGTTTTTATTACATGTGAACAAAAGTTAACATATGAATTATTATTTACTAAAAACTTTGTATTAAAACCTAGTTTGAGAAACACTGCGTTTGGGTTCTTGTAGCTTTTATTATTAAGAATAAGAAATTTTTTTTATCCGATTAATTGAAAAAATTATCGGCCAACTAATTGATTATTAAAATAATCGTTAGTTGCAGCCCTAAAAGAAATAAAAACACACATAGTAGAAGTGGTATTCATAAGACATCCACCATCTCTACATGTGTAAATCACCTTTACCCAATGGCAAAGAAGGTACTTAGCGCCATGATGTGATGGAGCCAGGCCACAAGGTAATTATAAATATCAGGGGGGAAAAAACCTGCACACAACCTTAAAGTAATCTACTACTGCAGTAAAAAAAACGGTGCCTATGGTCTTTGCTCCATACTTTGGTAGATTATTATATAAATCTCAAAGTACCAAATCAAGACATATCTAATATCCCACAGAAATCATCAGCTAGTTTGAGACCTGGCCATTCTTCAAATTTTCATCTCATCACAACCATGTTTACTTACTCGGTTGACAGAAATTTGTATACTGTGCTGTTTCCAAGGGAGACTAAGTAGGGTTTGTGTACATAGGCTCCTTAACACTACAAGGATATATATGGGGCATGGCCACTCACTGCTCCCCGCCAAGTGAAAGAAGGTCACCTGGAGGCCTGGGGAAGCAGGGCATCACCTTTTATTATACCATCTTTGTTATACCTAGAGTTCCCATGTATGGGACACGAGGTGGGGCTAACCTTTTATCATAGTCAGAGACACATGACATGTCCAATTTAGTAGAGTGGGTAGATCTTGGGGAATTTGTTTTTAACTTAGATACAACAAATAACATTAAATTAACGCAGCTAAGGCCAAAAAATGCAAACATTATACCATAATACTATATGCCCCTAAAATGGCCTTTCCTCAGTCAGTAATCTAAATATATTTTAAAAGATTGTCAGGAAGCTAGCTTTGACTGTATAATGTGAAGGACGTACATGTATATACAGCTTAGCAGAGAAGGTGAGAAATCAGAACACGTTCCGATTTAATACAAGGCCTCAGAGAGAGTCAAGTGTTGCCCCCCTCGTCTTCTTTCAATTCTCACTTCAATTGCTCCATCAGGCTTGAAACGGCTGCTTTTTTTTATTCAAAGACATCCTGCGTTCCGATGCCTACTGTAGAATCTCAACCTGAATAAGCAGGATGCAAAAGGTGTGAAGCATTTTCCCTCTGATCACAGGAAAATACAGTTAGCTGTGCAAAAGGAGCACAACAACTCACTGCAGGGAGGAACAGAATATATTACAGGCAGGAGCAAAATCAATCCCCCTTTTTCTTCTTGCTTGGTTTTTGTTAACACGTACAGCAGAAAAATGTATTAAAAGGAAAAAAACAAAACTGTTTTTGAAGCATGGCTTACTCCCCATACTCCTGAAAAGCATTTTTCACTAAATATCTGAAACCCTCTTCAGACTATATGCATCTAGGGTCACTGCAGACAGGAGAGCGGTGGCCTCCTGGTCCATGGACACCCATGCTCCAACACGCAAGCCTAACTCAAACAGCAACAAATATCCTTCAAACAGCAGGAATTCAACAAAAGTAAGGTTAAAGGGGCAGGCCTGTGCGGTTTCACATTTTTCCATGTCTGTTTTGTGGACCTGTCTCTTGTTCACTCCAAGCAACCCATGGCTGCATTTTCATTGCAGGATATCTAAGAAAAAGGGACAACAGACAAGTGGAGGAATACATAGTGGTATGTATTATACCAGTGTTTTCCATGGAAATGCTACTTCAGAATAAAGGGTCTGCTGCCAACTAAACCCATAAATAACACATTGTTTACTGAATATTAGACGTGGGCATTTAGATTCATCAAAAACTTTAATGCAGGATAATGGAGGAGAGAGCGGGTAGAAGTGGAGAGCTGGGAGTAGAAGAGAAGAAAATGAAGCGCAGGAAAACAAGAACAGGAGCTGCAGAGAATGGGACGGAGAAGTGGAGACACAGAAGCGGTGGACAGATAAGGTAATGGGGACATTGTACGAGGGCTAATGAGAATAAGCAACAATGAATTTTCTTTCAGAATCAAAAAAGCCCTCCGAATTTTCTGGACCGAAAATGTGGAAACACAATTTGTCATCTGAAAACTAAAAAAATCGGTTTTTTGCTCCAAGAGCACAAGTCTACTGAATGTACATAGGATATGATCAAAACAATTTGTAAATCCGATATGTGCAATATACAGGACTATACAGGACCGCTAATAAACACATAAACCATTTCTTCGTTGTTGTAAGGTGAAATGAGGGTTAAATAGAATAATTGCTACAAAACTTTCAAACACTTTCCATAGCAATTCACAGATAGTGGAAAGAGTGTAAACCTTCCGTGCAGCCAGCAGATGGCAGAGACAGAAAATGCTCACATATTTATATAGACATATTATACACACACACATATATATATAAAAATATACTGTATATAGTTAATCAATAAATAGAAAGAGAAGCAATGCGCTCTTTGTTGGCATTAATGAAATTAATGTTTCAGATCATCTCAGGAACCATCATCATAAGCAAGTATAGAGAACTTGTAAGCAATATATTTGTGTGTGTGTGTGTAACAAAACAATGACAAAGACGATATTTGGTGATCAGTATTACAGACCATACTTTATCTGTTTTGTTTTTAGCACACAGATAAATTTAGGTCAAGGCTCAACTCACTCCAGAGCCAGGTCACCATGGCGACTAGATTTGCTTCTTGAAGCCTAGCGTTCCACCTGCAAGACGCTAACCGGCTCTATAAGGAGCCTATTTGTGTGTCCAGCAGCTGGTACTACGGGGGTGGGTAGGGGGGTACTGACCTAATCATTTGTATCAGAATTTATAAAAAAAAAATAATAAAATAAATAACAAACGTAGATGAAAAAGGATAGAAAAGTGCTTTTCTCCTTTAAAAGGGAAATGTGAACTGTACAGCATTCTGATCCTGTTTGACCTCTCGGAGAAAAGAAAAGCATGTTCTAATAACTGAACAATGGGCTTCACAGCCTCGGCTTTTCAGCAGAGTTTAAGTAGTACAGAAATGACTTGCAATTCCTTACACAGACTGGAAATAAATATACCACTTATGCATTTGAAAGGTTTTCTTCCTTTCTAGTCCTGAATGGAGCCAGCTCGTTTGAAATCGCGTCGCTATTTATTTTGTGACAAATTGCAAGACTGAATTCACTTCATGCAACGCCGCATAATAGTGATGATTAAGGCAATTGCATCACAGCGCAGCTTACAAGCACACACAACAGCAGGGTTACAGCCAACTTTCAAAGGCGGAAAGCACCAGGCATTTTTCAAGAACTCCCGCAGGGTAAGAAAAGTTCCTCTTTCGCTAGCCATACATTTTTTTTTTATGCCACTGTTTATTGACGAGACAAATGTTTGCACAGGCCTACCTGTGATTTGCCTTAACCCTTATTTTATGGGTTTGTTTGCTTCTATGTTAAAGCAGTAGGCCATCTGGAGACAGGGAGAACTTTCAGAAGCACCTATTACTCATTGGAGCGCTCAGCCAACCAGTCATTGATCCTTAAAGAAGGCAATGGTGAATTTCCGTTAAACGTCCACGGTAGTTGGTTTTAGCTTTAATGATTTATAATACCTTGCATTTTATGCCTTTATCGCCTCTTGGTCATAAAATGATCACAAAGTTCCCCTGTACAGCAAACATCGCTGAAACAGTTCCAGTGGATTTCTGAGAACTCAGTGACTCAGAGACACAAGGTCATTAGTGAGATCACCGCCCACATGTTTGTTTTCTGCTGAAATAAGGGAAAGACTTGAGAATTATTGACCCTGATGGATGACAGAATTAAATTTAAAAACACAAATTCTTCAACATAATCAGATTCAAGTTAAATACTTAGGGGTACCCAAGAGACATAAAAATGGGAGATTTTATTTAAAAATATTAATAATGTTACAATAGAAACTGGTCCGGAGAGAGAACGTATCACTTAAATTGCTTTTCTTGGAAAGAAGTGTAATATGAAGAGGTTGTGCATAGCAGTCGATGGGAAGAAGAAAAAAAAACCTTAAATAGTGCTGTGGATTCAGAAAACCCCGCCAAAGAATGGAACTCTAAGTAGCGTGAGCTGCACTGATCTCTGCATCGGTAACTTATTCTTCAAAGATGTGAATATCTTATAAGCCCTATTGACTGGAACATTGAACAGTAACACTGGCTATGAACCCTTGAGACTTTCGCTAAATGGCATCACCAGATACCAAGTTAAAATCTGTAACAGAACAGCAGAACGTTTTTAAACAGGAAGTGAGACCTTCACAAAATTTCTGCTACTACATTCATGTGAAATAGGGGTATTTTTAAAGTCACATTAAAACAAGGGATTAAATAAACAGAGGCATTCTCAACCACATCTGACAATGCCATGAAAAATAAATAATGTATAATATCCCCCTTAATTCGGGTGTATATTACACGTGTACAAAATAACACTAGGATTTTTATGTAAAAGTTGTCGTACCCATTAATACTAAATTTAACATGGGTAAAAAATAAATAAAAATATATGTATATATTTTTATATATATACACACACACACAATATATATATATATATATATATATAAAAACCATATAGGATGATCTGGATAATAAGTTTGTAAGTAGAGCTTTCAGTATCAATCTGTGTTGATCTCATCGCGTCCCGGTAAAAAAACGTTGTAAATGGCAGATGATATATCAACACATTAA
Organism: Sceloporus occidentalis; assembly: GCA_023333645.1. Taxonomy (NCBI): domain Eukaryota; kingdom Metazoa; phylum Chordata; class Lepidosauria; order Squamata; family Phrynosomatidae; genus Sceloporus; species Sceloporus occidentalis. The sequence continues at coordinate 985,768 of JALMGF010000054.1, read as the reverse complement.
ATTGACAAAGCTGGTCAATTGAAACACAAACATTCAAAGAATAAGCAAAGAATACAAACTAACCTTATTCCCCCTACACTGGAGCATACATGTACTTATCAAACATGTTTTAATAATTAAATATGTTCATTTATGTTGGCGATATCGCAAGTTAAACCAAGGTGCTGGAGAGTGCTTGTGCTATACTTGGAATCATCCTGTACTAAACTAAACGGGCTGTGTGTGTGGGATGGAGCTTCAGTCACAGGATGCGGATCTGGCAGCTGCTGTGTGTGGGGGGGGGGATTTTAGCAGCCTGAGTGTGACTGAGAATAGAAGGAACCCAGGGAGTGAGATGTAAAGCAAGCCCACCTATTGATTTGAGAGACACATTATATATATATATATATATATATATATATATATATATACACACATATATATACATCCACATACACAGCTGAGTGAGCACTGACCTCACCTGGGACATTTCAGAGAAGACTATTCTTCATCTTAATCAAAACTGTTTTGAACTAGGTCCTTGACCCATGCAATAGCAATCAAGCATGTTCTCCAGTTACAATGCATTGCAAACAAGGTAACCAATGTCATGTGTTGTATCAGAAATATGACAGAAGCCTTATTCACAGGAGGTAGGTGCCTTACTAGAGATATATACGAGCAGATATTAGGTAGTTGAGGAGGATATATGTTTATTACACACACACATGGTTTTATTACTCATGGAGACATGTCTCGCATTACCTCAGTGGCATGGTACGAGCCCTGTAACAGATATACATGCGCAAAACACCTGCTATATATATATATATATATATATATATATATATATATATATATATATATATATATATATATATATATAAATAAAACTATAAGGGTTTATATCAGATGTCTGTAGATTTGCTTTATTTAAACCAATTTTGCCATCTAAACAGTTTTATGTAGTTATTGTACATTGTAAACATTTCTTTGTAATCATTTTAAACCTCTATTGTTAAATAACTACCTTAGACAGCGTATTTTTATGGCATGGATCAGCTCTTAGTCTAATTTATAGCAATAGCGTAACATATTCCAACAATCATAGAAAACCATTACTTGCTTTAATGAAAAGAAAAGGCTGCAAGATACTGAAAGCATACCTGCATATTAGATCTTTGCTAAAAAAAAACAAAACAAAAAAAAAAGGGATCCCTTGATCTTGAAATGCAAGTCATGACATCAATACAAACGAGGAAGGGACGAGTCAAAAATACTAAATCATCATATACCCTCAGAAACTCAGAAAGAGTAACTCATTTACTTGCTCTGATGTCGTTTTGAAATAGGATGCGTTTATTTAAAAAAGTATATATTTTAATTACGGTATTATGGATCTATTACTATGTTTTTCTAAATATATAATTGTTTTATTTGATCCAGTGGTGTCAAATATGTCATTTTGTTAAAATGATAGCCTAAATTGCTTGAAGGTAGCAAGGCATGGTTGTTTTATTTATTGGTGCAAAATTACTAACTGCCTATGTTTTATATTTTCTGACTTAGAGCCAACTTGGGACATAAAAACATTTTGTTTTTTTATTGTTCTATGTGCATTTTACAAGAGACCTTTGTAATTGGTCGCATGAAACAAGTGTCAAGTTATGACATTTCATCTCTCTGCCTTCTCTCTAGAAATTCTCTTTGAAACCAGAGTATAAACCCTGATTGAAAATACATTACCGAAACCCCTTTCCAGAACAAAACCATGACATACTGCATTTAACTTAGTCAATAAGCTTAGAATACAATTAATGTAAGAGTCTGACTGCTTCATTACACATCCTCGGTGCTGGGAAACCAAACACAGAGCGTTTTCAGTAGCCTGTGTCCTTGATCTTCAGAGAAGTCTGTACATATTAATGGGCAGAATAAGGGGAATTAATGAGGGAGGCTATAGGCAAAGTCTACAGTTCAATGGAATGCTTTCTGCTTTCCAAAGTACACAAACACCAGGCAACAGATTTTAAAATACAGAGTAACGAGTGTACATTGTGTCTACTAGACATCGATTAGAACTTCGGTATGTCAGATACTTGGCAACTGTTTTTTCTCTTCTCCTATTAATGCCTGTTTGTTTCACATAACAATTTCCTAAAAAAAAAAAGATTTTTAGATTTTTTTTTTACGAGAATACAAGTGTAATTTAAAAAAATATGTATAAAACCTAAATATAAAAAGTATCAAAACGATTCTAAACAAAGACGAAAGGGAAAAAAACAAACAAAATCCCCAAACAGTATACAGCTGCAGATACTACAACTCATTAATGTATGACTGGTTGTTTTCAGAAACACGAAAATCCAGGCACGTGTTCCAGCGATCTTGCCAATAGTGAGTACATTTGCATAATGTCAATAAGGATAAACGGAGTGAATGATCGCCTTGCTGATATTTAAGCCCCCTGCTGCAAAGGACAACGGCAAAAGGGAGCAGGGTTTTACACCAATAACATGATTAGTAACTCAATGCGAAAAAGAAAATTGTACTATAGCATTAAAAAAGGACAAGGTGAAGATATCGCAACGTGTCTTTAAAGTATTAATCTTTGGGAAGAAAAAGCCTGTTAAGAAATTGGATGGTTTAAGTACTCCCAATTGCTAGTAGCATGGCATGTGTATCCGTCACCTACAATCATGCCCATAACAACAATGTAGTGCAATTATGGCCCATCAGATCTGAAGTGAGCCTTCTTTCACAAAATAAAAGTTTTCATTTCAAATGGAAATGTGTGTGTATCCCTTATTACTTAAGTGATGGATTGAAGGATCTTCCTGCATTTACATTGTTTCGCTAGCTGCAGATTCTTCTCCTCCCCCTCTGTCTAGACTTAAACTGCGTCTAACAAGTAGACACATGGCTTTTAAAGTCCTTCCCGAGACAAAACAAGAGAGAATAACAAAAAAAAGTCACCCATTTGAAAATATTTGCAGCAAAAACAGAAAAAGGGTAAGAGAATGGAAAAGCTATTGGAATTATAATATACCTTGTGTCTTTCTACACCACAGATTTGAAACTCGCGAGCAGGGCCCTTTTTCCCTAATGTATTGGTTCGTCTTAGTCCGACAATTCTAGCTTTGTCTCTTGAAAAGCGCTGCGTAAATTGTTGCTGCTATATTAATAAACGACGATCATAGTAATAACTAGCACATGAGAAGGTTATTCTTCTACAGCATGTAGCTGGTATATGCCAAACATACCACCACCAGAAAGGCATACTTGCCTTATTAAATTAAATTTTAAGGGCAAGGTTGTTTAAGCAATGTGTGAGGAGTTCTGGAGATCTGTTAACGTGAATTTCTGTTATTCATGATTTAAACAACAATCGTCAGACATGTTCTTCAAATCCACTTAATCGCTGTAGATCCTCGCAGAGACTCATCCAGGGTAAATTGTGTACATACGAGTCATTTGGCAAAGTGGTGATAAAATTGACACTTGTACATGCATCAAATTATTCTCACCAGAAAAGGCGGAAGAAACACGAAAGAAAATCCCAAACTATTTTTGATCAAAAGGCACAAGTACTGATAGAGTGCCCACGTGAGATTTGTTCGAAGACAAAAAAATATCTCACACATTGCTCACCAACAGATGTATATATCCAGCAGAACGCAGAGTTGCACTTTACACAAGAAGTGTATGTGTCTTGGGAAAAACCGCTGATGCGGTCAGCCCAGTCAAGAGCATCCATTTTAAGAGTTCATATTCTGAAGAATATGCATTCAGAGAGTGCTGATTTTACAAACTTTTTGTAGAGGTTACCACAAACAGGGTATGTGTTCCAGTACAAAAAAAATTAAAAAGGCTGATGTACACCCGCATAGCAAGGAAATAGAGAGGTTTAACACAGCAAGGTGGACATCACATCTCTTGTCTACCTACACATGGCTTCTCCTGTAAAGAAACTGCAGTTTGTGTTTTGCCAGGCAGAGGGAGCATTAGCAAAAACCTTGCAGGCCCCTTCGCACAAACGCAGAACTGGAGTGGCCTTAAAGATACTTTGACATGCTGAAAAAATAAGAAAAAATTACAGCTGTACTGAACGTAATAAACGGCACCACAGTAAAGGTAAAGACAGTAATTCATTGAGAGGGTGGCAGATAAGTAGAACATGCCTTCTGGCAGAAAATTGTATAATGGAGGATACTTAAGCGTGCACTGGATAGGCATAAGGCTATCCTGAATATAAGACAAAATAAACAACCAATTTTGTGTTGAATAGCTCTTTGTCGTTGAATTGTGTGTTTCTTGAACAAATATGCCTATCACCAAAAGAAGCTTTGACACATAAACCATGATCAATGTTGGCAAGCTTCATTTGCCTTGACGTTGCTGCAAAGAGACTTTATTAAATGACAGTGTTACTTCCTATGCTACAGAATGGCTCGCTGAAACATTACCTGATATCTCAACCTAAAGCGTCTAACGGGAACCTCGGGCCTTGTTCTGTGTGGGGAAGGGTGGTCATCAGACAACACCTGGGTGGCTATTCTATGAAAACGAGCCCGATTTTGGACTCCTATTTCCAGAAACAAATCTCCTATGTCAAAGGCAGGTACAAAAAAAATCAATAAAACAAATAAAAATTAAATCACAGCTAACATTTCCTACAGTGCCGGGCAGTAGATATCCATCAAAGATAGAAAGGATTTTTTCATAGACTCCCTTTAATTAAATACCAGTATTTGAAAGCAGGTTAATACATTGTTTATCACATGCAACAAGAGGTGTCAGTACTTCCACTTACAGTTGGTGTCATTATTTGCGTTTAGAGTGATTTAAATGGCACAGGGCATAGCCAGAGAACACATTATCATTTAGGAGGAGGTGGAAGCGTCAGTTGTCAGTCACTTTCCTCACTGAATAACAAATCGGAACATTATCATTACGAAAACGCTGAGCAGAGAGTGAGAAATAACAGACCAAATTAGCTGACAGATAATGGTCATCGAATGAAAAACATTCTTAAAAATCTAGAGATAAACAATAAAAAAAACACTTTCAAAGCACAGAAAAACAACACATGGTTGTTGCATATCAATTAACCCCCCCCCAAAAAAAAACCCAATATGTAGCAATTTGTCTTTCATCTGCTATTGTGCCAATGACCGGCACATATTGTCAGAAACGTCAGATGACAAAAGGGTTAATAGACTTCAGTACTGGCATATTCTTAAAGTTATAGATTTAAAACATTAAAGTAGGGGGGGAGGGGCGAGTTGTCCTGTGTCAGTTTTCCCACCAGTCAAGGTTGATGAGCCTTGCATTTGGCTCTAGATAGAAGCAGCTATTAACCAAATGGGACCAAAGTGTCTGAGCTGTAACTGCCATCCTGTGCTCTGCTCCCACAGCTGCTCGGGAGCCTAGAAACCAGCCAATAACAAGCAGAAGTCTTCCCACCATCCCCCACAGCCAGAGCTGCCAGGCCTAGTTTTGTCTGCTTCAGCAGTACATGTCCTAGCCTCTTACTTTTCTCTGTGTGTGTGTGTGTGTGTGTGTGTGTGTGTGTGTCTCTTTCCTTGTCCCTGCCCTACCCCTTTAACAACCACCCTCCCCCTCTTCCACTTCTCCCTCGCATCCCCTTTTATATTTTCCATCCTCTTTCAACTCTCATCTCCTTGTCTTAATTACACAGAATGAGCTGCGACTCATCCAGCTTTGAGAGGCAAAAGGCAAAGAAAAAAAAAATAAAAGAACACAACGGCAGCCATGATTCTGCACGGAAGGGAAGGGAAAAAAAAAAGTAGAAAAAAAAATAAAAATAGACGACTGAAAACATTGGAATACAAACATGCAGTTTGTTATTTTCAGTTAAAATATTCTTGGCATGTTTTATGTTCCCATTTAAAATGTTTTGCTCGTTTGTACTTGTATTTGACAAGAAGGTAATATGCGGTGGGTGGACTTGCAGCACTGTTTACCAATTACCAATATGATAATGGTCTGGGATCTGGATGAAGAAGAAAGAGCAAACTGAATAAAGACTGAACCATAGGTGTTTGTGGAGGAGGGGGTAGCTGCGTGGTAAACAGGGCCCCAGGCTGTCATTTGCATTGGCCCCTTCTTTAGAGGGGGAAGGCATATGCCCCTCAACACTCAATCCTCAGCATTTATACGGGTTTTACAAAGGCACATCTGTGCGTGTTGGAAGGCAGTCTTGACGTGTTTTCTGCTCTAAGAGCAGCTGTGGTTTCTGGGGAAACCAGGCTTCATTTTTGTTCTTCTCTCCACCCCCGACTCATAGGCTGGATGATATTTTGTTCCCCCTGAGACATAACTTGCAAGGGAGGGGAAAACTATAAAACTAAAAAAATATATAGATGGAGGTACACCTAGAGTGAAATGTTATATCTGATGTCCAAGGATATGGAAAAATGTCCAAAAATATTAAGCGGCTTATTCACACAAATCAATTGTATATTTTTGCAAAAATACCGCTTATCTGTTTGGACATTTATATTTACCAATCTTTGGGTATACAGAGATAAATGTTACTGAGATTATATATATCACACACACAAAAATAATCAGAATATCTTGGGCCACCACAAATAAATAGTATGATATAACAAAGCAGCTTGTTAAGAACATATGCTTACAGGCCCCAGAGAAAAACCTGCTGGGCATTTTCCCAGGATCCTATTATTGTTGTGATTATAACGTACACCTTAATGTGTACACCCTCGCTTTGAAAGGCAGTCCCTAACTAACAGCTTAAGACTGATTAGATGAGGCGTGTGCGGTCTTACTGGTCGCTCATCAACGAGGGTTTGCTAGGTCTTGGTTCCAGATTAATTTTTCTTCTGGAAAGCAATAACATTTAAGCAGTTGCTTATAAGGTTAGCACAGAGCATGCAATGTGACATACAGATTTATTCCTGTATACAAGAGATCAAAGGTCATGTCAAGTTCACAGTTTTCAGCATTTATTTGAATCTTAATATATTTGGTGTCCATCTCTTGCTGGACTATAATGCATAACCAGAAGCCAGCTTCCTGCTGGGTGCCCAACAGCACCCGAAGACCCACTCAGTTCCTAAACGTCTGGGGAGATTGTGTAGAGTAAGTAATTTTGATACAGGAATTAATATGAAAATGCCGTATCTGGCAATACTTAATCACTGATTGACAGAAGGAAAACACTGCTACAAGACACTTAAACTGTCTATGCTGTCTGTCAGGACATCGGAGACACTGGGATGTTGGATCTAGCCATACAGTCATTTTCCATATTTTGTTCACTTAGGCAAGTGCTTTACGGTTTATTGGGAGGTTTATTAAAAAGAAAATTAACAGCTACATATATTCCTGATGGTTGATATTTATTATCACATGGGTGCCATACCTGGGAATTCTCAGGGTTTTTGTTCCAATCTCAGGGTCACAAAGGCCGGAGTCGGTTCATTCATTCTTTAACCCTCCACTTATTAGTCTTTTTGCTACCAGTATGTTATGGTTGATAACCCTGCTTGAATTCAGGTGACTGAATTACGTGTATCTTCGCAAGTCACGAGGACCGGTGTTAGAGCCATTTGGGTAACACATTTGATGAGCTGCTACATAGAATCTTCATTATGGGCTATTAAAGGTTTTATTTTTTAAAGAACCTTGGGGTGCGCTCAATTTAGAAAGTTGCCAAGTATGTCTTATTCCAGTTTTTCTGCCACCCTCCTCTTAAATCAAGTTCTTAATTAACAAAAATAGGTAATTTGCCCCGCTGCTGAATGACTGGCAAGATGACAAGGAGACCAGAATAGAAAGAAAATAAAAATGGACAGAAGACAACGTTTACAGGCCCAAGGACATACAGCTGCCTTTTTAGGGATGCCTCCGCAACCATGGATATATGCTTTGCTTCTCTGAACATGTCAGTCAGAACAGTCCAGTGTATCATACAGCCCCAGCCATGAACAAAGCATTTTAAAGTACTTTGTACGTACATTCATATGCATGAATTATACATGTGAGAAAAAAACAACAATAAAAGCCACTCACTTTTACGAGACGCTGCAGCCTAACATGGTTTAGAAAAAGTCAAAGCGTTTCAGGTACACCCAGTGAGGCTACAAAGCCCATTTCACAAGCTGCAAGCCCGAAAATTAATAAGTGTCTGTACAATGGATAAAGCTGTAGATCATACCTTTGATGTGATTTACCATGAGATTTACGTATACTATGAAACATACAAAACATCCTCGCATGCGCCCTACCCCACTCATAGCTATGCACTGGCAGAGAATACACCTACTGCAATCGCTATTCCGTCACAAATAAAACTCTTGCCAAATGAAAGCTCGCACACATTCATATACTGACAATTACTTTTAATGCAGTAATCCACCTTCTATCTTAATAGCAGCCTGCATCATAGTAAAATCAACTTTTTTTTTGAAGGGGGGGACATTATCCAAGGGATACATCAGAAAAAGACTTATAGTATATTAATAGAATGCCAAGTAGCGAAGCTTTATTTCTATTTTTTTTTTATTTAACATAGAGTAAAAACTTACTGTATGCTAGTATTAATCACTGACTTACTATTAAAGTAGAATGTGTAAGTAAGTATATATATATATATATATATAAATGCAATGCATACAAACACAGGTAAGGTATAGGATTTGCTTTCGTATCCAGAATACTAAATGAAAATGTATTATGTTCTAAGACGCATCCAGGGAACAGTCAGGTGTCATGTTTGGCGATACAGCTTCGTAGTAGCCTAAAATTGTGCGTCTCTTGACTGCCACACAAAGCACAGCAGTCAATTTGTTTGATAAATTTGAGTGATAATCTTCTCCACTTTGGCCCTGAGGGGTATGAATGAGATCCCTGTGTAGCAGTAGGCTCTAAAACAAGTATAAACGCGTAGTCCATTTTGCAGAAGGAAAGCTACTTAGGAAGCAGCCAATGAGCAATACGCAAATACCTTCCGATGCATTCATTCTTACCGAGAATTCCCATGTGCTCAGATGTATTTGTATACACTGCAAAACGTGCTTATGTGTAACAACATCAGTGGATCATGCTGAACAGCTGGAGTGCAAGGTGCCTATCATTTTTTTTTTTTTTTTTTTAAATCGGTTATTGTTACAGCATAAATGACAGCAACATTACATACATTTTTGTCGAGCAAGTGCCAAAACTAACACAAAGTTTGGGGTTTTTTTTCTTCATCAAATACCCGGCGCGGTGGAACACTAGAAGAAACTGTTTCAATCGGTGTCTGCCAAAGCCAATACGAAGGATTAGAATTATAACACCACGTGCCAAAACGTGCCAAATTCTACAAAAAGAAACATTGTAACGCAGAGCTGCATAAATATGAGTCTGTGCAAGATGGACAATTGCTTTGTAATGTAACAGAGGAAATAAATATTCCCTAACAAATAGGATTTTTTATGGGGTTGCAAGGAACGGCTTTTTTTTTTCTTTTTTTTTTTAACTAGATCATTTCATCCCCAAAACCTCTCTTTATGTGCTAAAACATATCATGGTTTCTACAGATGTTAACGGCTCCTTAACCATTAATTTAGTGCTTGTCACTTGAGGCTATGTAAAATATTTGCTTTAACTTCCTTCCTACTCACCCTAAACAAATCAAGGAGCTGCCAGAATTCAAACCAATCTCTTTTTCTGGTGGCAACACTGCCAATGAATTATTACAGATATCAACATAAATTTGGTAGTAGTTTTTTTTTTTTTTATCTGCAGATTTTGTGTTACTTAAGCGTCAACCCCAATCATATTGCACAATAGCTACATATACCACAATACGACAATATAGTCACATATGCCACAAACATTAAATGGATAAATCAATGTTGATTTGAGGCACCTGAAATACCAGGGTAGTAAGTATCCCATTTTCTGTACCTGTGGATGTATATGTGAACACTCCCTTGTGATTGCCTAAATCTATTAATCTGATACAATTTTAATGTGTACAGTCTTTTCTTTCTTATTTCTATATCTATAAGTAGCCAGTATGTGTTACTAATACACAGTGTTAGTCTATTAAACACGTTTCAGTAAACGTCACATTTAATTACTTTTAAAAAAAATTCTACTTCTACACTAGATTCAGAAAGGCAAGGATACAGCAATTGTTTAGATGAGGTGGTGGCTCTCACACCAAACTATATGTCACGTGAAGCAGGACGGACATTTATTCTCTTGTGTCTTCAAACAGATCTTAATAAAACATGTGGGAAATCTTCCATCTGATCCCCCACCCCCGGCATTTGCTAAAAAAGAAGCCACAAAACGACCCCGCTTAACATTTTCGGGTGCTGTTAAGCCCATTACACTAGACAAACTGTTGGCAAACATATAATTTAGCAGGCGGCTTTCGGTAGAGTTCACGCTCTTTCCTGGCACACCATTTAAGGCTCCTGAGCCTGTGACATTTCAATGCAAAGCAGGCAGCCTGAGAAGTAGACTAACGCTAATCAATAGATCTGACTCAGTCAGGAAAAAAAAAGAAGAGAAAGAGACTCGGACTGATAAAAGAAGGCATCAGACATGAAGACAGATCATTACCTTGGCTTGCAGCTGTCTATCATTTAAACAGAGGTGCAAAGCCCCGTTCCTTAAGTATCACTTTTTACTCAGCATCCTCTGAAAATACTATTTCAAAAGTGGCCTCTTTGAGCCGAGAACGGCTATTTCACTAAAAGGGGTTGGGCCCCGTGTTTTATTTTTTTTATTGTACAGAAATGCTGCTATTAGTGCTCAAGTGCTTCCACACTGATACCTAGACACTTATTTAAAGTCAGTTCAGAGCCGGCAGCTAGAGAAAGGATGGCATTATTTAATACGAGCAAGCCCTCTAAAAGTAGTCTGGTCCTATGTCGCAGCCTATGTTCTACACAAACCACTGCTGGCAACATAGCTATTTATGTTAATTTCATTTCAGATTGCCACCTTTAAAGCATAAATAGTAAGCCTATCCAGAGTCAATTCCTAAACTGGTAATCTTGGGTGAAGCAGATGGGTGGTGTTATAGAGGCCTAAAATACACAGTACAAAAAAAAAATATTTTAAAGATATATTTTCATTTTAAATTATTCATTTATCAACCTTTTATGTACATGCGTGGATCATATAGCTATCGTGATACATTATTGAGAAAAATGCAGATTTAATGTGTTTAAAAACGATTTTTTGGGTTTCCACTATGGTTTAATTTTACATACCGGTAGTTGAATGATCCAAATTGACATATAAGATCATGTAAATATTCTAAATTTAAAAGCAAGATCATTTAGCAATGATAGTTTGGATGCATTTTAGTTTAGATTTGCTTAAAATTAGGACACAGTGGAGGTACAGCAACAACAAAGGGCAGAAGAGTGAATTTTTTTAAGCTGTTCTTTTCTGAAGTTTTGAAGGAAAGAAAAAAGAAAAAAAAAACCTTTCCTTTAATTGTAGCTCCCTATCATCATTTCTTATTCAGTCCACATGCTTGAAGGGAGAACCTCAGTGCTTTGAACTTTCCTCAACTACTTTCAAAGCATGAGTGAGGAAGGAAAAAAAATTAAAAGAACAGGAAACCGGGAGGAGGCAGAATGAGCAGGAGGAGAAGGGAAAGAAGAAAAAAAAAAAGAGACAGAAAAGGACACTTCAAGGTGAACGGGATTTCCACATCGTTTATCCTACAAGAAAGCACATGCTTTAATCTACTCTGAACCAGATACAGCATATTTGAGGCTGCTTTTTGTCTACAAAATTAAATGGCTAAGTAATGTAACCGAATAGGATGGTTTTGTTGGACAGGTTCAACCAGTTTCACATGGGTTACTCGACACAAGTTTGCGTGTGACTTGTATAGCATAAAGGCTGCCTTCCCTTCACTCCTGGACAGGTAAGAAAGTCAGCAGATGAATAGTTACGGTGCATCGAAATCAGTCAGCATCATATTCATCATTTCTTTAAAAGGTGACTCAGGGGGGTGAATCTCCTTTCCTCTGCTTTAGTCAGCTGCTCTTTGGGTTAAAACCCACTGAAAAAAAAAGGATTATAAAAACAGAGGTTCCTGGTCATTTTCTCATCATGTGTAAAAAGTGCAGACCTATTAAAAACATGTTGGTGCCACATATTGCCAGGTGTCCACATTTTTCTGTGGTTATGCATAATATCTTATACCCTCTCACCCTATAAGGGAATATTTTCCTGTAAAAAGTGGGATTTTGTAGACCATTCCTCCCTCCCCCTGTTGAGTCATTATAACCACTGTGATGCTCATTAATCGACCCAAAGTGGCTTAGCAGAACATTAAAGTTATAGTTTAATGACAGATGATGAACTGTCTGCTAGCCCTGTTTTAAACAAATAAAACGGTTTCAACCCTGCCTGGGGCATTGAATTTTGCATTTTTCAGGTCTATTTTCCTAAAATGTGGGAGGGTTGCATTTTTTTGGCATATTATCAATTTTATGACCAAAATCTTTCATCTCCACAGTCCTGAAGCATTGAATGTACCTAAAATAAGAAGGGACTTTGTTCTCATAGCTCCTGGTAGTAGACCGTGCTGAAAAGACACCTGGGGCCCTGAGGAAATCTTTTCAGGTTAGCTGTGATATTTATTAATGGTTAGACTTTGAAGTATTGAAGAGCAAAAATATTCTAAAATACATGATAGAATATAGTAGTTGCTAAAAGTCTATCTTTGTTGGGGCCACTGCCCATACTGGGAACTGTGCATACTCAAATGGAGTGTAGCGTGACCAGGCACAATGGAGGGAACTAGAACCTAGTAAGCGTGGAGTACATCTATTTACTTGTTCTCTTGCAGCTTCCAACAGCAGAAACTCAGGAAAAGGCACTGTATTTTTGGAACAATACTCCCCCTCAGAGATAGTAGGAAGGTGTTGTATTTCTTTTCTGCGCCACATTTCTCATCACCAGCCTTTAACACCAAATGTATCCATTGACTAAATTTCAAACAAAGCATACTGGATTAGTAGGTGGAAACTGGTTGAAATATATAGAAAGAAAAAAAAAATGTAAAAATCCTTAATCTTTGTGTTTATTCTAAATAACTAATATTAAAGAGCATTATCTATATCAAAAAACTGCGTACAAAAACAAATGGCAGGCTAAAATGCTTAATGCCACAGAGCATTTTCGAAGGTTGCATGGTTACCGTATGGTTCATTATACAAACATTTCCCTCATAAAAGATGCGCTGCTTTGAACAACAGATACTGGCAAGAACAAGTGTCGGAAATGAAAAAAATAAGTACTTGCTCTATTTGTGAAACATTCAGAGAATGAAATAAATAGAAAAGAAAATATTTGGCAAGGGAGAACCTCTCACAAAGCTGCACTGTATTAGCTGTTTGAAACACATCACAAGTTTTTTCTCCAGTTTCTACACATGGTAAATGAAAACGAAGGGGGGTGATGGGAAAAAAAAAGTACGTTTCAGATATATCTCAGGATGCGATTTTAGGGCATATCACCAAACAGAGAAGATTTTTTGTGTGTATAAAAGCATGAGATATAGACTTTGCTCATGAACCATGGAGTCCACGTCCTACAGAGCAGAGAAGGAATGTCCGGGAACATTGCCAGAATGTCCTCATCATTAAATACTAGGTTAAAGAGTAACCTATTTGCAAGGGAAAAAATAACATACTCCTTTCTATTTCTGTCCCTTGCTGTTTGCCAATACCTGTATAAATGCATGTACAATAAATGCTGCTACTAATACTAATACAGGAAAATTCAAGCCACCTTCACAACTAGACAACAACAATAAAGGACCATTGGTGAGGACAATACCAAAATCGCACACACATTCATTCATTTTTATCTTGTGTATGTCTATCGATTTGCATTTGTCGTATGCCATGTACGCTGTAAGGTCTGCATAGGGAACTTTCTAAATAGTAACAGTAAAAATAATAGTTGAGCAATTCTCCATTCAAACGATAAGAAAAACAAGTCCAAATCTGCAACGTCAAAATTAAAATAGAACCAAATCAGGTGCACAATACTATGAATAATTTTTTTCTATTCAATTTTTTCTTAAACTACATTTTTAAAGCAAAATAATATTAATCATTCACATCTGGCCCATGTACCTTAATAGCAACAGCATCTAGTACAGAATATGACTACCATTTTTAAGGCAAACCAGATAAGGACACAATGGATAACCACATGTGTTACTAAAACTTAAATATTTTTTAATTCACAGGGTTCATACCAACGTGTGCCCAGTTGGAAACAGGTTGCAGAGTCCAGATAAGCTAGGTTATAAAGCTTGAGAGAAGGGCCCTCTTTAACTAGTGTACCTCATTGTCTTGTTTCGTCAGTTCGAGTTTCGTCATACCCTTTGGATGTATCTACTGTAAGAAGTGTTGAGTAAATTGTTGGTGCTACATAAATAATAATACAAAATGCTTTTTTCCAATTGCACAATTGGTTTACCTTCTATATATCATAGATTAAATCATAATTTACATGTATAACGTCAGATAAAAACGGCATCGTAACCAAGATATTCAAAACTCAAATGATTAAACTATGATTACAAGCATTAACAAAAATGTTTTTTTTAAAGTTTGACATAATACATTGTGTATATTTGTTTATTATATACACACACGCATAAACAAAAAATACATTTAAAAAATTATATATATATATATATATATATATATATATATATATATATATATATATATATATATATATATATATATATATATATATATATATATATATATACACACACACACACACATTTATAAATGCATGGTTGCAGGTCATTTTTATCCATAGAATAAATCTAATAATAATATTTAAAGCATGCCAAATAATTATGGGAACACACACATTTAATAACAACTGGTGAAGCACAACTAACTGCCAGATCTTAGATTCACAAAGTACATTGTTCAAAGCATAAACGGTCCTGAAATATTGGCAAGTATGTATTATTCCACAAATTGTCTATTTTTTGTTGTTTTTTTTTTTTACATTTGGCACGCAAGCGAAAGATGTGTTTTTATTAGCTAATATAAAACAGATCGCCCCGTTTCGCACATGTTGCTCCTTTGCTGAACTCTCAAGTCTTTGACATATGATCCTCACACAAAGTGCATTTGAAGCTGAGCTCAAGAAAAGGCTGTAGGTGTAGGGGAGAATGTGTGCTCTGCCTCTGTTTGTATCACAAATAGAGATAACTTAGAAACATTATGTGATCCGAATATATTAAAGAGTGGGTATTTTTTCAAGCCAATAAAGTAAATGATTTTATAGTCATTCGATAGAATTTCTGGAAATACATAGAGAATAAGGCACATTATAAAGAATAATTATAAATAGCTTCAAAGCTCCTCTAACATTTATTGTTTGGTAATTTAAAAGTATAACTGTTTATACACAGAATCTAATTGGAATATTCCTAAAACCATTATAGATACTATTCAAAAGAACGGCTCATGGTTAATGAAGCTTTACTTTAAACAGCAGCAAAACCCCACAAAACAACTACATGCTACATAACAAAATAACGTCATAAATAAAAGTATGACATCAAACTTTTATAACAGGAAACATGAAGCACCCCCACCCCAGGAGCATAATTAAGGGTGCATAAGATATCACGATGTCAAATGACAAACTCTCCAACTCTTTTAGCATCTTGAATAGATTACTTGCCCCCAGGGCAATAAATAACCCCATTACCCCATCATGACACCGATTCCCAGCACCCCCATAAGCAGGCACCTGCAGGTCACCTCCTGGGTTGCCTCATACAAAGCCCTGTCTTCGTGATTATCAGTATTTACAGGCGTAGGCGCCTTTAAGACAAAGAAAACAACATTAAGACAACTCATATAAGCATTCAAAATAAACATATGATGGGGGAAAAAATGTGACTAAAAAAAGAATATGATATAAATGTGCACATGTGGTACGTAGGCTTTTATTCATGTCTACATCGCAGACAAGGCCCTGGTGCATTCTAATTCTCCAACCTATTGTTAAGTGGTTGCATCTTGCGCAGTATCTCTTTCTGCATTTGTTTGTCTAGGGGGGAAAGGCGAGTCTCCAAGGCCCAGTAAGCAGACACAGGCCACAGTCTGATCTGTAGATGGGATGAATGGATTAAGAGTGAGCCAAGCCAGCTGTTGCAAGCTTTATCAGAACACAACACTGACAGATGGGTGCCCATTTTAAAAGCCTCCTGTTACAACAGGCAAAGGCCTGCTTCAGGCCTTCTGTTCCATGGCATTAATGGGACCACTTTTCTCAAAGTTACAACAATCCCCCCGCAGCAGCCCCACAGCCTCTATCGCAGACGATCACCAGCGAATCACTCTTTCCTCTATAGTTCAGAAAACAAAGTAATACCAGACAAAATCCTTGCCTTTATGTTTTGTTTTCAATTCAAAATGATACCGTTACATGCAAACAGCATTATTTTCCAAAAATACACAGTAATTCATAGGATATGAAAAATTGTTTGTGTACAGTTCTGTGTATTTAAGAGCACAATTTTACTAAATATATATATATATATATATATTGTATGGCTTCCACAATCATAATTTATATGAATTATAAACTATATAATTACCACATATAAAATCATGCAGCACGCTTTTCCAATGTACAGTATCACAGCCACGCGACGACGAAGAAAGAGTCAAGGAGCAAAGGCACACTTTTGCACTTACTTTGACCATTTCCCTCTTTCCTCAGAGACTTGGATCCGGAGCGTTCGCAAAAGGGAAGACAGATCTGTTTCTTACAGGACAGCCTGAGTGCTTGTCCTCCACTGTGCCATTCTGGCAAGGTAGATTTTCACAGGCTCCAGAAAAAGGCATGTATTGCCCACAGAAACTCCAGCTGTTTCATTATTCATTGTGAGAGGGAAACTCAAGACTCTCCAGACCCGCCTACCTGTATCCTTACCCGCATCCTAGAGCGCTGTTTACAAGCACACGACTCCTTCCTTTGTTCTGAGGAATGAATGGCTTTCAAGGGCTCTATGTTTATTTGCAGTTTAAAAAAAAGGAGAGATCTGACTTTAAAGCCCTGAACATCAGACCATGAGCATTTATTTTTTGGGAACTTTTTTCTTCTTCTTTACTTCAACTTATGTTTCTTCTTTTGAAGCTGTTCCCCCTCACTCTCACCCCCCACCACAATTTAGTGTGTGTTTTTCTTCTTCTTCCCTCTCAGACAGGGGGGTTGTGAGTGAACAATGTGCATAGCTATATGCCAGAGGTCTACTTGACAAGCTGTTGGCTAACACACCCCATGCATAGCCCAAGATGAACTTTTGTTGACACCAGCAACTTTTAACAATTCCATCACTTTTTTCTGAACTCAACGTTTCTGTTTAATGCAAACACAATACCAAACTGTCTAAATACACAGCGTTTGCGTAGAACTGAAACAAATGCTTTTCATTCTAAAGATATCCACTATATTTATGAACACAATTATACATATATATATATATATTTATAATATTCTGTGTGTGTGCTTGCATATTTTGTTTACGTAAATTGTAAAGTAAGCAAAAACACGCACGCACACACACATAAACATACATCCACACACTTTTTCCCCCCTTTTAGACATCTGATTTTCTATGCTTAATATTGTATGTTACTGTTTATTATTATATTTCAACAGAAATGTTTGGTCCACATTATTTTGGGGGTCACTCATTACACAATAACTACGGTAATAACTGCTTCCAACTTTTAACATTTTTTTTAGAAGATCAATAATAACTGCGAACATCAAAGTGGCACCAAAGCGGATTCTGGTGGTAGAAAGCCAATAGAGCAGACACTAAAGTTCCACCTTTATATGGTTTAAGGAACTGAAGGGTTAAATCAGGATTGAAAAACAAATTAAAAATGAAAAGTACCTGTCCTGTACGAACATGCTACATTTTTAGTTATAAGGAAACAGACATGCCAAGGCAAAGTCTGCTTTCTAGAACTCAGTGCTCCTTAACTCTACACTGATATATTTCTGTTGTGGTTGCAAGCGATGAGACTTATCAAGCATAATGACTCAATGCACGCTTAAGGCAAATCCCGTTTGCCTTGACGCTGTCAGTTGTAATAAGTAATTTCCCCCTTATGTTCATGCATTTTACAGTAGCTTTGGTACCTGTTACTGGAAATGTGTATCTGCACTTGATTAGTAAAGACCATCATTGCTTACATATAATGCATCGGAGGAAGCATCAGGACTTGTTCTGGGAATTCCCTCAGCCATGTGTAGCACTGTTTTGTTTTTGTCTTTTCTTTATTATGGTTCTGTTGTATTACAATCATTCTGCTTGAAGTCAAAATCCCCCAGATTATACCAAACTGGTATAATAATTTATATTAAAGCAAAGGTGATCATAAGCATTTCATGTACCACAAACACCAAATAAAAACATTGATGTGTATATATGTATATATACATACATATATATATATACACACACACACACACACACACACACACACACACACAGTATATCCTGATTTTTGCCCATTAGCTTGACTAGCCATGTCTTCTAATATAGTAGCTATTTGCAATTATAAACCGTATAGGAGAAAATTATCCTACAGAAAAATACTACAGTATGTTACAATTACACAATAATAGGTAAAACGTTCTTTTCTTTTTTTTATAAAACCCACACGATTTACCCAAAAATACATAATAAAAAACTAGGCACTTGCTTTTACTAAACAGTCTTTTTACTTAAACCTGCTTTGCACAGATGGATACATTAAACATTATATATGCACATACTTATATTATTTGTTGAATGCCAGTAATTGGCTTTACCATTTACTTTATTGGTCATTTTCCTTAATGTAAATGTGTCAACTGCCACGAACCTTTCTTTCTGTATAACATTCACAGAAAGAATTTTAGAAAGTGCCAAAAGATGTGCCGCATTTTTAAATGAAAGAAGATAAATCTGAGTTATAAAGTTCTGTGACAGTCTTTGCTCACTAAATTGACTTTGCTACAGTACTAATTAAAAAAACAAAAACAAAACTAAGAACCAAACTTGACATCAGATTAACAAACTAACACGGGGAAAAAAAATAAATCAATCTTTGTTATAATCCACATTATTTGTTATCAAATATTTTTGTAAAATACAAATGGAAGAGGTAAATCCTATGGGAAATATTTTTCAAGGCAATATATGAAATTGGCTGTAATCAGAGAAAGAAATGTAATGTTAATGATCATTTTTGTTTGTTTTTTTCTTTTTTCTAGACAAGCATCAAATCCCATAATCCATAATGAATAAACGGAATGATTCTGTCAAATAGAGTAACATCTATACCCACAATTAGCCAGCATTCCAGAAGAGTTTTATATTGAAATGTTTAACAGTCTTGCTTACAGTAAGGAAATCCAAAGTGAAGATCCATTAAGGAGAAAAAGGGGGATAGTGAAACGTAACATCCTTCTTCCTTGTTGACAACACCTATTATAAAAAGGTACTATTTTTTTCCCCCCACTATGTGCTTGTACGGAATATCTTCCACCTGTGAATAGACTACCCTGTGCAACCCGATCTGCTCCTCAGACTCGGCAGGTTAGTGAAATGACAGCTGAAGCACCTCATCTGGCTTCTGATCAGATGCGCTGACAAGAGGATAAAGCCCTTATGCTCAGCACTCAAAGGATGACTCATATTTACTGGAAACACGCAGGTAATGTGTTCATTGATGAAGGACCGAAGCCTGCCAGGTGCCGCTGAGAGGTGAGCTCACCCTGTCTCTCCACACCACGCTGTATACATGACATCACCTACATATGGCAGGCAGAACCCAAGGCAACAGAACTGCCCGACAGGAGCAAAATAACCTATCAAGGAGAAATGTGTAACTCTATTACTGCTTTTAAAACCGAAACTAAACTCTTCTTCTGGATGGGACGGTTTAAAGGTAATTTTGTTAAAGTGCATTCCCCTCATAAGTACCAGAAATCATAAGGTATTGACAGGCACATCCAGTTACTCTATACTAAAAGTTTAAGTTATTTTGTCTTTATAATACAGCAGAAGCATTCTATATGTACATAAGCAACATATTTTAGGACTCAACAAAAATACATTCTTGTGCGAGCATCTTATAGACATACCTAAAGCTAATACATGAATTTTGGGCATACTAGTTTGTTGTACAGAACCCACATACTCAATAACATTATATTAGCAATTAAAATCATCCAGAATGCATCCATATAAGCTGAATGAAACACTGGCAGCATGCCATTGTGTCCTTATGGGAAAAAACAACAAAAAAACTAACTTAAAACCAGTATGTCACCAAAATCAAAGTCAGGGCTCTGTGCAGCCACCCCAGTTCCTTCACAACAAAGTCATCAAATCATGCCTTTATGGACCTTGCTTTGTGGACAGTGGCACAGTCATGCTGGAACAGGAAAGGATGCCACAAAGTTAGCAGCATACAACTTTCCATGCTGTATCATTAACAATACCATTCGGTGTAACTAAGGGGCCTAGCCCAAACCCTGAAAAACAGCCCCAGACCATTAATCCCCTCCTGAAAGTAGCGTTCTCCTGGCAGATGCTCAGATTTGTGCATTATACTTCCAGATAGGGATAGTGATTCATCACGCCAACAACACATTTCCACTGTGCCAGAGTCCAATAGCTGTGTGCTTTAACACCACTGGTCTGGATAAACCACAAGATTTAAAAAAAAATAAAAAAAAAAATAAAAAAATATTAAATTGAACATATCCATCACACTTTACCCATGCTCATTCATCACATTCCAATGCGTTTATTGTATCTAATAGGCTATTGTCTATTAATTAGGCAGTTTAGACAAATAGAAAATGTTTTTGTAGAAGACACAGAGACAACATTCCAAACGTTCTCCATACAGTTTGTTCTTGCTGATGGACGGTGTAGTCGTACAACAGCTAAGGTCGGTAAGCCATATGAATGCTTCTACTGCCTGTCAAATCCAAAACCTACAGAATAAATATCTGGAGCTAAATTTATTATAGCAGGCAACACAGAACCCAAAACACAAACTGCTCTGAGAAATCTTCTAAACCAAACTGTAGCAGATTTTCTGAAAAATAATGATACCATCCAACCTCTCTCAATAACTGAAAACCAACACACTTTGGTTCCCTTTGGTGTTTATTGCATCTTATTTGACACATCATCGAGGAGGATGATATGTCACTTGCTTTTGCTGGCATTTTAAAAATAGCCAAGATTGTTCTCCCTCTACGTGGCTCCCTCCCTCTTCAACTGAGCAATTAAAGCTTTGATTACGGCAGATTAGGTTTGATTGGCATTGTTCTTCAAGAACACAGTTGCCTCGTCTTTCTTTGGTTTTTCAAAAAATATTAACAAAAGCCACAAATCAACAAATAAGGTATTAAGAGACAAAAAATTATGAGGAATGTTAGTTGTCAAATAACAAAAAACACAAGTTTAAATATCGCAAAATGCCTTGCTTAAACTTGTTCCTTGCATATTATTATCATTATCAGTCCATGTATATAATCTATAATGTGCCCAGCAAAGCTTTCTCAGCAAGTTCAAGAGTCCTTACCTACCAAAAGGATAAAAAAAAAAAAACAGTGTTCGAGTGTCATTATGTTGGAAATTACCAAGGCTTTTAGAATCATTCTTTATTCAGAAATCTGGATTTTTTTTTAGAGGTTAAATGATAAACCAAGACTAGCCCTTTAAGAACTACAATAGCATATCACTAAATAAAATTGTCCTCGATGTCTTCTTTTCCTAAAATCAACTAGAGACTCTGAAGCACATAAAAAAAAGCTACTTATGCCTTCAAAACAGCATATTATTCCCAGTCTTACATTCTCAAATTGTCATTTTTCACAAGCACATTCTTAATTTCCCTGTCATCAATTTAATTAGCCTCTCTGAAGTCTAAGCACAGACAGTAAGCTGGAATTATTCATTAGGAGAACGAATTAGAACGAAATATGTTAGGCTTCACTTATAGGAGCGGGTCCTAAGCTACATTTTATTTTACACTAGTAAGTGCAGTGGTCTCTAGTGTGACCAACAGATGATCTACCATCTGACGTTGAAAACTTGATTCAGCAGAGCACATGCATACATTACAAGGCATATCAGAGTGCGTCTTTAATGGATTAAAAAAGGATGTTCAGAAGAGAACCGACTTTGCATCCCAGGTATTCCTAAGCAAAAATACTACAGACATTCCCAATTAAATTATAGGCTCTGTGGACAAGGTCTTCTGCCTCTTCTGCTTAAAACGTACCAGCACCCACCCTTAATTAACTTGCT
Organism: Sceloporus occidentalis; assembly: GCA_023333645.1. NCBI lineage: Eukaryota > Metazoa > Chordata > Lepidosauria > Squamata > Phrynosomatidae > Sceloporus > Sceloporus occidentalis. The sequence goes on along the minus strand of JALMGF010000054.1, from coordinate 963,393 downwards.
GGCTGCCTACTTTTGTAGAATTTAGGTAGTTTGTGGGATTTTTGTTTTTCATCAAGTCAAGAATATAAAGAAGGCAAACTGTAGCTTTGTTCCTCAAAAAGCAGGTCAGCTTATTTATTGTAACTCGGCAAGGATTCGTACAACCTTTAAGTCTTGTGATTAGTGTAGTGTTAGTATAACATCTCCCTAAAATAGAACCAGCTTTTTTATCTTGTCTAAAACATCTCATTGGTCTTGGCTGTATAATGGGTGTCAAGTAATGTTATCCGAGCATAAGGAATATGGCAGCACCAATGAATGCTAAACCACTTGGTGTTTCATGACTGCCACATTTAATTTTCACACCACAGATCAGGCATTCTCATCACATGCATTCTCATTCTGTTGCCAAATCCACCTTACTGAGAGCCATTTCAAAAACTGTGGTTCTAAAGGGAAAACTAGATGATGCTCTCACTTGTTAATAGTTGAAAACCTGAAACGGAATACTGCAGTATACTCAATCAACTCAGTTTTATTTAGGGGCTTATATTGTGTGATGGCCTTGTATAATAAACAGATAAAACTTGCCATACCTTTAATAATGCTTAGTACGATCAGTGTCGGGGAATCTTTACTGAATCAGTTAATAAAACACATCATTGACTTAATCATCTTACTACCATTTTTTAAAAGTATTCAACAATATTAAAATAAATAAAATACAAAAGAAAAAAAAAATCTCCCAGACTGATAAACAGAAATGGAAACGTAGATGAAAGCCAAATAATTACTTACACTGAATCTTTCCCAGTCTGACATCCATGTTCGTGAACTAATTTAATAACTACACTCAATGGTCTAATTATGTTCACCGTTACTTGTCCTTGGTTGAAAAAATGCTAGAGACTGCCATGGGCCAATTGAATTGTTCAACCCGTGTTGCTATTTTTTCTCTGTGCATAACACATATAATCTAAACGGTCCTTTTAACCATTTACCCACACAGAAATGTATTTTCCTTTCATGACCACAAACTATGTAATTGGAAAAGCTGAAGAATCAGCTACATATCCAAGATTGACTATTACAAACTATGCCACTCTCCATTATTGTAATTATAGACCTCTACTCAGTGTCCGCTCTAATATAACGATTCCAAATTAGATAGGCAGCAGGGTTGCTCAAGTTGTATCATGCTTTGATCCCATTATATTGCCAGAAAACAAATGTGCAAGCACATCCCTTATATACATAAAGCTTGTGTTGTACGATAGCATCCAGCCTTGCAGATTGTGATACGATAGAATATTCACCCCTCAACACTGATGATTACTCAGGTACTTTATGCATTGAAGCGCATATGCTGACAATAGTGTTTGTCTTTTAGGGTTTAAATCACTAAAAATTATTATTTTCCATTAAAAGTGTTACAGATGTGTAATATTGTTGTAAAATTCTGTGTCTGCACAAATGCTCTACTTTTGTCCATATAGTGTAGTGTATACATATATATATACACACACACAATATATAAAGTATATATAAATATATATACACATACACACCTATACATTATATATATATATATATATATATATATATACACATATACACACACACACACATATACACACACACATATACACACACACACACGGTAGCAAATATAGACAGAATAGTATGTCTCCCAAAGCACATTGGAAACGTATGGCATCTATTTACTAAGTTAACTCTTAAACATTCTGTAGTGTCTTCTATAAATATACAAATTGCATAACTGGTTACAGAATTCTACCATGACCACATCTCACATAAACATTGCACTTTTGTGCATCATCTGTACTCCCCGGCCATCTCCCTTCAAAGAGATAGCAAAGGAGAAATGCATACCTAGAGCAGGAAATAAACGTGCAATATTCATCTTGACAGTGAACTCCTATTTAGAAATTATTTTTCCATCTTGAAAAGGAGAGAACCAAGTGCTCTTTATAATCACATAAATGGCTTAGCTTTCAGTAAGTGCTCTCTTCTAAGATCAACAAAGAGCTGTCATGAGCAGAAAGTATTACTCAGGGCTCCCTCGTATTCGCCTGTACCAGATTTTTTTATATATACATTTTTTTTTATATATATATATCTTGCTTTTACTAACCAGCCGAGGAGTCTTCAGAGACCAAATATCTTGAAGAAGATATTAATCAAATTACAATAGCAGGCTTTTGGCCAATCTCCAGATTTACACAGTTAATAAAACGTCAGGACGATTCATTCTTCTTTCAATAACCATTTAATGATATTTTAATAAAAACACGGTGGGGTGGTCCAGTCTACCATACCACTGAAGCAAGCAAAAAAAAACCCCCAAAAAGCAAATACATTTATTCCACAAGCTACCCATCTCTCTTAACACATTCATGACCTTAGAACATAATATAACCTCCTACAAAATGTGACAGCAATGGCCGATACAATGTAATAGCATGTCCTGCAGATTATTCATTGGCAAAGAGATCTAATGACAGCCTGGACTCTGACCTGTCAGCAGGAGCCAGCATCGCTGACAGATTCAACACAACCAAGCTCGATGTGTGATCAGTTATAGTAAAAGCACAGTGTGCTAATCCCTCTTCACACAAAAAAAAGTGGAGGGAAAAAATTAGAAATTGCCCAAAACACCAGGTTGGTTTTTTTTTCCCCACACGGGACCGATACTATTGAAGCAATCCCAAGCAAAACCGCAATTACGGTTTCCCACCTATATATATACATATACATACATATATACAGAAATAGTACATTGTATGTATGGATTCACATTTGTGTGACACTAAACACTAAAAATGGTTGTACATATAGATAAGAATAGATACAGATAAAGTAGCTTCCGTCTATGGGTGTGAAAATACATGTGGAGTGCATAAGGCCAGACAACAAATGTATGTATATTTTGAAACACTGACTGCGGATAGTCCTATAATCAAAGTGGGGGAAAAAAGAAGCCTCACGGAGGGCCGTGTTCGAGCGCTAAATACCAATCTCCTGTCAGTGGAAGCCATTACCCACCCCGTCTCCATAGCGACACTAACAGTGTGCATGACTTCAAAGACAAAGATGTAATTACAGCTTTGCAGCAGCTAGAGGGACTGCTCAGGATGTGTCAGCTGATGAAGTATAAAAACACTCAAGGATGGTTATGGGGTAGATTCCAAAGGGGGTTGTGGGTTACATCTTTAGGTAAAGAGAGAGCCCTGGTTGTAATCTTACAGTCTAATGTCATGTATTCGAAGAAGAACTGTGTAAATGGCTGACACTAAATAAACACTTGGTGTCAATTAGTACTGATGCTAAACAGACCAGATGGGAACATCGAATGTACAGTAAACATTGCAGTATCTTGCCTGCGATATATATACATACACAAATTAGAAATGACCTGGTTACATTTTGATGGTTTCATCTTCACAAAACAGAATGTTCTCAAAAATCTAATTTTTTGGTATGTGTTAAATCTACTGTTAAATAGACCAGCCAGGCATAGTGATCACCATTGAAACAAAGTATGAGAGCACACCAAGGCACATACAACTCGTGTACAAAAAACAAAAGAAAATAGGGGGGGTCTTGGATACCACCATATTTATTATAGTGGGTGAGCCAATACTTCTTCCTTGGAGTTGGATCAATGACGATAGCAACTGATGGACAGTTGAGTGCTCAACATTTATAACATGGCCTACAATGTTTCTTAATTAAGAATCAATATTAACAGAGGGGAAATAGCTAAAATATATGGGAAAATGGCAGCAATTATACTGACCAGCTACCGATTCATGTGAAAAGCATACAACAGGATTAGTACTTATATTTTGTATGTTAAAGGCTAATGAATGCTAACATGCAGGTCTCCACGATATCCAGTAAAAGAAAAGACGGATTCTTCAATGTCATTTCCATCAGCAAGAGGCTCACACTTTGTAAAGTAATATAGATGTAAAAGATTTTACAAAGTACAACACCGACCATTCTCACCATAGCAACCCATGAAGTGTCCCTTTAATTCTCTGAGAGCTTTATGGACACCCTAGAGGTCTTTTTTTTTTTCATTATATGTTCAAACTAGCCCAAAAAGTATAAAAAAGACAAAATGGTGTTTCAAAGTACAGTTAACAGATAAATATGTATGCAATAATAGTGTCCAGCTCTGGGACTTCCAGGACAGTTTGCAGTCTTGTGGGCATTGCATAACATACTTATATACCAAGTCAAATAATTAAGTAATGAAAATTAAGTGTTCTTTAAAGCCACCACCGTCTAAACGTACCACCCAGTATATCATGTTGTACATACTTCTAGATTACAACCAAAACTTATGTAGGTGGCAGTACGTAACACATGGTAGGATAGCCACACAAAAAAGGGTTATCAGTATAAAATAGTTGAAAAACAGTTCAGTCGTATAGTTGTAATCAAACAAGCCATACGCAATGATAACATAGGCATAATTCAGTAAACAAAGATGATAAAAAGAAAACAGGATGTGTCAAGTTCAAGATAATACAAAACCCATACATAAAAATATGCAAAAGAACAAAGAAATACTTTGGAGCTGTCCAATACTTAAATATTGTTAAATATTTTGAAAAGAATACAGTAAAGTATAGTGTATAGGTTACTCTCTATATCTTAACTAGGGATGATTATACCTAGGTACCTGATCCTGAGTTTTATGGCTTTTAATAAGCCAATCTGTGATCTCCAATCTTGCCTTCAGACCGTAAAACAAGTCCTCTACTGATGCTGCAAGCATGCCCGGGCTAGGGCTGCAGCCATTTGAAAATGAACTAATGACATCCAGCGGTTGAAGTAGATCACAGGAAGCATGACTCACATCTACAACCCATTTTTCATAGTGGGTACTAAAGCTATTAATCCCTACCGCACAACTATTCCCCTATGATAACCATCAGCCCATTGTTACTAATGCACTGTGGGATTTAAACAAGATGCTCAATTTTATTCCTACAGATCCATAATGTTAGCAGAAGTTTACATTGGCTTTTATTACCCTTAATGTGGCTTTTTATGCTCATCACTGCATTAGCTTTTCATTTTTGTTGTTTTTTGTGTGTGTGGGGGGGGAGACCAAATACATGCATATGACATGCAAGAGTCGACATAGAAATTGTTTTCAAGGAATAGGATATGTTGTGATTGTTTAAGATAAAATGTCATGCCAGATGTGCCTTTCAGAAGTACGCATTTGTCACATTCTCTGATCATAGGGTCTTTTGCTTTTGTATGAAGTAATATACATAGGTGTCATAGGTGTTAGCTAAAGGCCAATAAGACATTACCAAAAAGACATGTGTAGTTGGGAGCCATGACATTTGGAAAATATATATATCATACATTTTATATACTAATGCATTGGTAAAAAGAAAATGTATTATTTAGTCAACAAATACCCAGCAGAGCGAAGTGCACTATATACATATACCGTATTTTCTCGATTATAAGACAAGGTTTTTTCCAGAGCAAATGCTCTGAAAAATACCCCTCGTCTTATAATCAGGGTCGTCTTATAATCAGACCTCAAATAGGTCTGATTATGACACTAAGATCCAGATCGCTGCAGGGGACCTGGATCGTCCTGTGTTATGCCCCCCCCCCCCCCCTCCAACTTACCGGTGCTTTGGAGTCCCCGGTGCTTAGTCCGGGCAGCGTGGAGCTCTACATGCTGCCCGGACTAAGCACCGGGGGCTCAGATGCAGGGGACCTGGATCCTCCTGTGTTATGCGCCCCCCCCAACTCAGAAGCACCGGTAAGTTTGGAGGAGGGAGGGGGGGGTGTTAAATGGGGGGTGTAAGGCATTTCTGGAGGCAGAGTGCCTCCTGAAATGCCTTTTACCTCCCTATATGCCACTCTGCCCCATAATATGCCTTTTAACCGCCTAAATGCCAGAGTGGCATATAGGGGGTCAAAAGGCATATCATGGGGCACAGTGGCATATAGAGGGTTAAAAGGCGTATCATGGGCACAGTGGCATTTAGAGGGTTAAAAGGCACATCATGGGACACAGTGGCATATATGGGGTATAAGGCATTTCTGGGGCAGAGTGGCAAGCCTGGGGGCAGATGTGCATAACTGGGGGGGCATGTTGAAAAAAAAAAAAGGAAATAAAAACAAAATATTTTTCTCAGTCATAGCTTTTATTACAAACAATTGTTCACATAGTTCACATGAACTAACATTTACTGGTAAAACTTTTTTCCTTTAAGGTCGTCTTATATTCAGGCTTTTTCTTTTTTTCATAAGTTAATATTCAGATTTTGGGGGGTCGTCTTATAATCAGGGTTGTCTTATAATACGGTATTTTGAGTATGTTTAAATGGTATATCCAGCATCTACACTAACCGTATTTGATAATGCAAAATATTGTCTTAATATACAGCAAAGCAGAGTATATAAAAAGGCATTCGGGGCCAGAATTAAACACTCCAAGTTATAGCTAACTAACACCTAGAGAGAAAAAAATGTGAAGAATTACTTAAAAACAAGAAACTGGATTTCTGCGTCACAGTAAGCCTTCCCAAACATCTAATGTTCCTGCCACTCGAATGTGTCATAAAAAGAAATAAAATTGTTGAAAATATTTCATTTTCCACCGCCTGCTTTATACCCTGTGGATTCACACCACACTTCCAACTAGGGCACACTCCTTTTATCTCATCAAAATTGCACAACCAAGTTAACATAATGTAATCGCAGCAGTAGCTAGCAGAAGGCAAATTTATACCGCCTGTGTAGTGCAAGAGAGGGTAAAGCTTGACTTGAAAGGGTTTAACAGCTCTTTTTTTTTTCTTCTCTGTAAATCCCAAAGGCATTGGTTATCTCACACAGATTTTACTGCGGCATGATAATAGTCTATGGTCATGTACAAGAGATCCACTACACAGGTTAAATAATACACGTGCCAAGCGACCATAGTCTAAAACAGGAAGGTGAGAGATTTAGATGTAACGTAAAGAAGTTTTACTTTACCGAGAGGGTGGTAGATACATGGAACAGCTTCCCATCAGTAGTGGTAGAGACTAATACATTGCATGGGAAAAACATATCCTGGATCTAAGACCAGACCAAGGACGATTAAGACTCAAGTCTCTACATTAGGAATAATGGGCATTCTAGATGGGCCAAATGGTTCTTATCTGCCAGCAAATTTTGTGTTTCTATCCATCTGACATTAGCCCATGATCTCCCTTTAAGATTACACAGCTTTCCCTTATACAGCATCTGGGTTGATTATATAAATCAGAATGACTTGTTTGTATAATAATTCTGTAGGATAAATTGGTATTGTAAAATAAAGAGTCAACTCCGCTGAGAGGTGATACATTGCAGAAGTCCATAATCTCAGTTAGACAATATTGGTTTATGCCAGGGCTGAAATCGTTAGGCCCTGTTTACCACACCTAGGGGTGCTTCTGATGTGTATACAGCCCTCAAATGCATTACTGTTTCCAGAGTATGAAAGGGGACGAGGAGAGGGTTGTATTTTCTCAATAGATATCAAAGCCTGCAGCACTTTAGACACAGTTGACAGGATGATAATTCTTACATATAAAAAAAAATGTTTTCTTTCTAAACAACATTTGGAGCATAAACTGTTTTACTCAAGGGTACTAAGCAACCATGGCTTTAATTCTATATAGTTATCGAGATAGGCACAAGAGGACCGCACGAAGCAAGTGGACCCTCTCTGCATTGAAGAGAGGATGGTGGCTGCGGACGCCGTCCTCAGTCAGGCCTAGGGAAGCAACCCCCATAAATAGATTACTGGGTGAGGGTAATCATGAGGATGTTTGCAAAATCTCCCATGGATAAAGAACTGCATATTTTAAAAACCAGTAGTAGTAATAATTTTGAGCATATACTAAATGATTTTCACGCCACGCAGGATCTGTCATCAAGAGTTCTGAGCCCTGGCCTTCAACTGCCATAATGAGGGAGGCAGGAAGTGTAATAAATGTTCCAATCTCATGCAGTGACAAGTAAGGTCAGCTGCATGTGCAAAATCCTCGCATAAATGGCATTTTCAATTAAAAAAAATATAATAATGCAGAATGTTATGTACATCCCCTGACGGAACAAAATGTTCTGGTTTGGAATGTATACAGAAATATTCTATATGTTAAACAAACTCACTAAGCATTCTTGGAGTAGCATTTGACATGTAAAGTGACCTACGGGCAATACTGATCCTCGGGCAAAAGACAACAATCTCAGCTTGTGAACACCTCAAAATGTCAGCTTTATCAAAATCACTTTTTTTGTGTGTTTCAGCGTATGCACTTTACATGGCTGAACACAGCACTCAAGAAACCTTCATTGTTGCTTCATTATGGGTTTTTGCCTTTATTTCAGGCTTAAACAAAGTTCAGTGGGGCATCAAGCGGCCTGGTCTTTAAATTACAGTTTGTGCTCCGAAATAGAATGCACGCACAACATGTCACTGAAAGCCGCAGGGAAGGAGCTTTATTTTCTGGAAATTGGAGGCTTGGCGAGTCAATAATCTTCTTTCACAGAGTAACAATTTTTAGCTAAAAAATTTCTGGAAAACAAAACCATTCAGCTAGGTTACAACATTGCAGGAGAATGCTGCAAAATGGGTAAATACTAAATACTACACAAACAGTGTAGGAAATCTTGATATGTAGAACCACAAACATGTGCGCATGCACACACACTATTATATATATTGTACAACAATTAGACATGTAGACACACATACATTTTATATTATATATGTATTTTATATTATTATTATTATATATTGGGTAGGATTAAGAATGAATCATCAAAACTACTGTTCGCTTGTCATAAGCAGTTATTATGGTGAACTCACCTTACTCTGCAAGCTATATTCAATGACCTTTCTAGCAGCCGGCAGCCACATGCTGAGATTGTATACTATTTATAGGAGCATGCTTTTGCAGCTTTCCAGTACATGCTCTGTAGGAGAAAAGGTTAATGGCGCTTATCGAAGTAACTAGTCTTTTATTAGTATTTGTTTCTCATCGCACATCCATTGATTAGCGGGCTAAGTATTTAATAATATGAAAACAAATGCCAGTGCCTGTACACTACAACAATCCGAAGTGGAAACAAATAAAACACAGTTTAACCAAGAGTATTTGATCAAGCTGGGGAATAGGACGATGCTATATAAACCAAAAAATACACAACGTTTTTGAGTTTGTAAAGACACCAACGGCAATAAGCTGCCGCCACCACAACCACAATCATCTTTAACAATCAGATAATGGCAAAGCCTAAATAAATAAAATATCGTTGAAATGCAATCTTTCTTAAGTCAGTCAATTGAAGTGATAATAAGGTTAACGACCAAACAAATAAAAAAGGGGCAATTTGTACCCATATAGACGAACTTAGGTACAACAATCTTGTGGTGTTTGTTGCGAAACGTTATTTTAACATTGCATTAAAAACTGTTTTTATTAGCTGTATAAATGCATTAGGAAATCCAAACACAGATGTCAACACAAAACATTCATTGTACAGTTTCAAAAAAATGAACACAGTAAGCAGATCTTACCGGTAAGCTTGATGGCCTTTCTTGCTGAATTAGATTCAAGTCTTCATGGTTGGTCTTCCCTGGAGTCATTGAAGGAGGCTGTGGTCTGTTTCCATAACCTTCCTGGGACACTTCCTGTAGATAACACAAGAAAAAGCATCTCAATTACTTTACTAAGAATGCAGAGACCTTAAACCACAATGAACCCAATGAACAAACTTTCAGCCTGGGAGCAACCTTTTCCAGAAGCTAGAATATTTTACTATGTAGCAGAAATTGTGAATAGCCTCATTTTAAATCATAATCATATACTACAACGAACATTACATATTAATGTACATAAAGTGCCAGAGACCAGGATCCAGAGAGTACATTTTGCTAAGATTTTACCATGGGCATCTTTTCGGTGTATCACTTATTTCTGACATTTCTATATTTTGAAAGTGATTTGAATTACCGTAATATGTGCAATTGCTTACATATATAATTATACACAGACACACACTTATGTTTACACAAAACAAAAAGAGAAACTGAAATTAAAGAATGCTTCAACTAGAATCTCCTACCTACCAAGACTACCAACAAGTAGCACTCTGTCCCATGTCTCAAAGTTAATGAAAACATGACCTCTGAAAATCAATATTATCCTCTATGCAACTGCCCAAAGACAACATCTGTGTGCGCCGATATGTTGAATTTAATTTTTATGTTCCCAACATTATCTGATTCAAAGATGAAAGTAATTTTGGTGCCCTTCATTTCACTGCTAACATAATGGCTTACAAACAGAAACAAATAAAGCTCTCCCTCCCAAAAAGACAGAAGAATACAGTGTGTGTATATACACATCTAAAGCATTATACCTACAGACGTATAGTACATATACACCAGTGGTTTCAAGTCTCTGTTACGTTAAGAGTGGCCTCTTCATTCCTCAGGCGCTTCCTTTACTGTGGACAGTGTCAGTGGTGTCCCTAATCATGATAGTGTTTCTGCTTGCTAGATTGTGGTTATTACAGAGGTGTATGCTTCGAGATCAAAACTATTTTGTATATGAATGAGTAAACCACAAAACAGCCAATATAAGTCAAATTCATCCAAAAAAACTTTACTGATACAAACCCTATGTAGAGGTTTCCTACTTTACAATAAACAAAAGTTAACAGACACACACAAATTAAAAACTAAAGCGAGACAAAAAGGAGCAAAATCCAATCAATTTTGTTTCTACATACTTGCAGTGCTTACTTCATTTTCTTTTTAAACTGATTTATTCTGCGTGTATAGCCGCCGCTAGAAAACATGCATATGAATAAATGAAAGCGGCAACCAATTAGAGTGAAAACTAGAGCACTGTAAAACTGTCTGAAGCAGTTCAGTTAATACACAAATAAAAAAGAAAGGTAGCCGTAGATATGATAATATTGTGTTGGCATTTACAGAGACCAGACACTAAAGGTCTAGCAAGTTAATTGAATAGGAAAGGTTAAGTTTCAGCATACACAATCAGTAGAAACAAAATTTCAACTGGAAATATCCTATTTGTTTTTTTTTCTTTCTGTAAAGCTAACCTATTTCAAAGCAAAATGTCTTGTCATATTGTACACGTTGCAAACAGACCGACTAAATAGGTTCAAGGGGGCAGCAAGGCAGTACAGCCAAATTCTTTCCAATCCATGCAAATAGTATCAATGTATTCACCATTAAAAGCATTTTTTTCTTCGGCACCCCAAATCATTCCAGAAAAGGAATGTATAAGCACTAATATAAATATATATATTTATATATATTATACATACACACACACACGTCCCACGCATTATATTAAACTGCCACTCCAGCGATCATATGCACTTTAATGCATATGAGCCCCCCATTTCCTGCTTAGAAGTGCATGGAATTACCCTTCTTTTAGGAGATCTAACGATATCCCAGTGCACATGCGCAAAAAACAAACACCCCGCGGATGGGGTGGAACACGGCAGCTTCTTCTTAATGGGTGGGTTTTTGTAAATTTTTTTTTTTTATTATTTCTAAACGGGTAAGATTGGCATATTAAAAGTATTGACAAGACACTTGAATGTGCATTTTTCAATGGTGCGGTCGTATGTGACAGTCGTAATGTTTAAATGCCACAAAAGAAGTTTAACACGTGGATTAAAAGATTAGAATATTTTATACCCACTGCATTAAGAACATTAGCCTTGTTTAAACTGAATTCCCCTGCCCTACCCAGAAACAAAGGAAAACAGTAACTTATAGGGAAGAAATAAACAATTTGGGAGAAATAATCATACATATCCTTAAAAGTTAAAAAATAGCTGCTATCACGGTATACTCAAATAGGGGTTTCTAATTCATATGTAACGGAACTTTTAATCTATAAACATCATTACATGAATTCAGAGCTATGAAAAAGTGACTGTTTCATTTTAAAGTGCCAAGTCTTTTTGCATAGATTTAAAAAAAATAATGCAAAATTGGTATAACTTAGTATGATCACTAGACAATTTATGTAGTGCTGGAAGAAAGATGCCCTTTTACTTCTAATTTCAGTTAGACATTTAAATTATGCGTATTTCAGAAGGTTTACTACAGTTTTGAGAACACTTTTCAATATGTTATGATAGAGAACGCCTGCCACAGAGTAGCACTTCTGTACATAACAGGCAACTGTATTTGTTTGCCTGTTGGTATTAGTGGCTCCTGCCAAAAGCCGCAGCAATCTTATCCTTACAGTATGCACGTTTATCGCAGCTTACAAATTTACAAACAGATTTGTAAAAAATTTCAGTAACAAAAGGTGAAAATGAACACCGTCACTGAACAGCCAAGTTACAGAAGTAAAATAAAATCTGGAGTATGTCAGAAGGTTTGGACTCAAAATTAATATTGCTAGTTGATACCACAGAGCTAGGGAAAGAAATAGTGAAATAAAACAACATGAAATTTGACAGTACACAAAATGAACTCGAACACACGCTTGCTATAGAAGGAAATGAGGGTCCTGCTCTTGCAAGCTTACATCATCACAAACCAGATTGTGATAAACACACACACACACACATACACAACTGAGTAAATGAAAAGTTAGCAAATACTTTATCAGACAGGAAGCAATGCATATAAAATGCAAGCAATTTATTTTAAGATACACCAACAGCACACCCAGTGTAACGCACACACCCTTCTAACTGAATTTTTGTCCATTTAGAGGCGTCCTCAACACAACCAGTTTATTTCAAGGCTCTTGACTGAAACCACGTTTCACAACATGTCTGTTCTGGCAGAAAAAGCAGAAGAACCAGCTCCTGCTAATGCATAAAGAAAACTGTTCAAGAATAAAAGCAAGGCAACCAAACTTTAGTCGGACAGCTGCTTTTTAATTAACAATCCAAAGTGTCTTCTATAACCAGCCCAACCTAAATTTTGCAAGCATAGAAACTAGAACAAAAACATGGCAATCTCCTGTTACTTTGGGATGCATACATATATTTTACTCTACCGTGGATGCTGAAGCAGATGGAATCATTCAGTTATGTCGAATTGAGTGACAGGATTTCTCACTCATTGTCATTACGTTAAATGAGGGTGGAGGGAAAGCCATTCTGGTTCACATATAGTAAATAGGCTGCTACCAGCTAACGACCAGCTGGCCAATTTAAATATATCTTCCTCACTCAACCAACCCAGAATATTATAATGTTTAAATAATTCAGATTTCTATCTCTAGAATACTCACTTCGGACCATAATACATTCAGTTTTTATAATGCACTGTATCAGTCAGTCTCTTCCTTGACTACGGTTTTGAAACCAGACATACCGCTTACGGTCTGTGATATCAATGTGATGAGATATTGATTAATACAAAAAAATGAATTCAAACAGAAATTAAGTGGCTGTAACGGGAGAATGTAAAGTTATGAAATTTGTCTTATATCGTCATGCTATATGATCCTTTTTGTCAGCTTCTGGATGAAGTAAATGTAAAAATAGTTAACGTAGCCAAAGCTTGATTTTTTTTTTCTCTCCTCCAACTTTATTATCAGTATTTATAATAATACAGTGTTTGGAAAAGAAGTGTACAATCCAGATTTGCTTATTTTAAATAAAACTTTGATTTTATAGGAAAGCCCCATTGAAAAGCTGGATATGTGTTTGGTTATAAGCGGTAATACATAAGCAACAAAATCATAAAGCACTGAAGGTGTAGGCATGCCGCAATATAGTATGTGCTCTGGTCCAACAACCAAGGATTTAAAGTAGAACGCAATATGTTGTGCCTAATTTTATGTCGTTTAAGACAATTAAAGCTTATGAGGCGCATATGCTAGCGGAATAATGTTTAGTATACACCACCTTCTGACTTTTCTTCTTTCTGGATGTGCGATTGTTGCAGGACACTCCAGCTGTGTGGGCCAGCTGCTCTCCATAGATTAAAAAAAGGGCTTTAAAAACCAAGAGACAGCTCACAGTGGTTGTTAAGCATTCTGAACAGTGACACTAAGTGACAAAGACTGCCGGACAGTTGCACAATAGACAAACAAATGAGAAAAACCTCGGCTTTCATTCAAGGGCGGTAAGAAAAAGCGCATTCTAGATCCGACTACTTTATAGGAAACAGGCATAGTACTTGAATTGGCACAGGGTGGCTTATGTGCAGGGTTTATATGCTCAATAAATGTGGGATTACAAGAGTTTATTGCTGGATTTAAGCAAGGACCTCTGAATGAGAGGTGAAATACATTGTACTGCCATCACAAAATAAGGAAGAATTTCATTAACAACAGAGGCTAACCGTCTTAAAGACCAACAGTGTTGGTTTAAAGGGGAATGAACTATATAAAGTCAACTACTTAAGGGAATGCCTGGGTCAATTAGAACTGACAGAGAGAGAAAGTACATGTAACAGTACATAAACTCAGCGATGGATTACCCAAAAATAAAGGCTTTGCTAGAGAATTTAATTAGAACTGAATTTTAGTACATTCGCAAAGTTGCATTTGGCTTGAAATGGACAGGTGATATCATGACCAGTTTTAAAAGACGGTTATCCTGGATGTCGGTGGCAGCTGGGGAATGAATAACATTGCCTGCAACCTAAACAGCCAATAATTTATTCTAATAATTACAAAATAAAACTAGAAAATATATGTATATAACAGAAACTCCAACTATAGGAAGTATTAAATATATACCGTATTGGCTCGGATATAGGCCGCCCCGTATAAAGGCCGCACCCTAAAAGTTTGGTGCTTTTTTAAAGAAATTTTTTTTTAATAGACATGCTGCCACTCTGCCCCCCCCGAGATATGCTGCCACTCTGTCCTCCTCCCCCCCTTAGATATGCTGCCACTCTGTCCTCCCCCCCCCCAAGTTATGCTGCCACTCTGTCCCCCCCTCCGAGATATGCTGCCACTCTGTGTGCCCCCCCCCCCCCGACTTACCAGAGCAGACTCCCGGGTGTCTTGCGTGGCTGGCGGGGGACATCTACGCAATACGCGTATACAACTTCCGGTGCCGGCACTCAGCGGATGTGCCGGCACCGGAAGTTGTATACGCGTATTGCGTAGATGTCCCCCGCCGGCCCCGCAAGACACCCGGGAGTCTGCTCTGGTAAGTCTTGGGGGCAGAGGTAAAACGCATCATGCGGACGTTCACCGGCTGCGGCGATGCGCGTAAACATCCTCCGCTGCCGGCACGTCTGCACGATGTGCTTTAACAATCTCCTTTGTCGGGACTCCCCCCGCTGCTGCCGGTGAATGTCTGCACGATGCGCTTAGACAACCTCCCGTGCCGGCAAAGCCCCCCCCCGTGGAAAGTGCCGGCAGGGGAGGCTGTCTGAGAGTATCAGAGAGTAGGATACAGGTCCCCTGCACCGCAGCGGGGGATCTGTATCCTAACCCTGCTGCCTGCCCGGCGCCCTGCCCTACTGCATGTCCCGGGCATCAGGCGCTAGACCCTGAATATAGGCCGCACCCCCACTTTAAAGACTTAAAGTGTGGGGGGGGGGAGTGCGGCCTATATTCGAGCCAATACGGTATATACACAAGTAATTCCAACATCAGCGAGAAACCCTTATTTTAAAAACCAAAAGAGCAATATTTATGACAAAAAGTTATATATGAACACAAATCACAAAACAAAAGCACAATTTATAATGGACAGATATGAATGCATGGAGGTTGCTGTCAAATATACAAGATAAGATATTAAACTGCATTACAATTTTTTTTACTCCTGATAAGGACTGCAAACAAATGTAAAAATGATAGAAGAAAAAAAGCTTGAAATGACTACTGCAAGTGACAAAGCATTGATTTTACCAACATAACTCACTAGCTGTAGATGTCTTTGATCACCAAAATCAACCATACCTTCCTACTACCCTAAAACTGGGGAAGCTGTAAATCAAACACACAGATGTATTCTCATCTGACATTAAAGCATGTGTAGAGAATATTCTCGGAGCTGCGTCCATACACCCCATAGCTATTGGCAGAATTCCAAGCACAGAAACTGTGTCATGTAATTTTGAGGGAAATCCTGACTTGGCTTAAAATAAAAATGAGTAATCACACATAGACAAGGATGTAAAAAAGGGACAGGACAGAGAATACTGCCTCCTGCTAAAGTATACAAATACCTAAAGTTGAAAACTTGTTGCTTTAGGTAGATTAATAAATGCCAGTGAAAAAAAGTGTTGAACCTGTACCAAAGAAGAAGACGTTTAATATTAAAGATTTCCTAAAATCAAATACAAAAAAAAAAGAAAAATACGTACAAAAAAATTTCTGAATATTAAGTGCGCAAATAACCAGATAACACTGAATTGAAAGTAATGGAAAGCAGTGTTACACAGAAAGTAATATAGCCTTACTGTTCTTTTGTTATTATTAATCATACACGCACTTTAATATTAAACTTGTTCTTCTTTGGTACAGGTTCAACACTTTTTTTCACTGGTTAATCTTCTAGCGCCCAAATGGATACTATTTATCAACAGATTGACATTAAGAGTAAGATGTGGGCTGATAGAACTAGTGTTGGGGTCTAAACGAACTGCCACAAAACCCATCCATAGGGTTTACCGTATTTGCTCGATTATAAGACGACCCCCCAAAATCTGAATATTAACTTAGGAAAAAAAGAAAAAGCCTGACTATAAGACGACCCTAAAGGTCGACCGGTGCGGCACCGGTGCCGGGAACTCTGATCTCTGACAGTCGGGGAAGGTATGCGCGACAGACGCAGACAACCCCCGCTGCTAGCCACACCTCCTTGCGGCTGCAGCGGACGTTGTCTACGCGGATCGCGTAGACGTCAACCCGCTGCCCCGGCAATACATCAGGAAGCACCGGTAAGTGTGTGTGTGTGGGGGTGTTAAATGGGGGGGGGGGGGAGACAGGAGGATCCAGGTCCCCTGCAGCAGTGGATCTTAGTCTCATAATCAGACCTCTATTTGAGGTCTGATTAGAAGACAACCCCGATTAGAAGAAAAAGCATTTGCTCTGAAAAAAACCTCGTCTTATAATCGAGCAAATACGGTAATTTAACTATGTGTGTATTTCTTCTGGGTCCCAACCGAGTACTAGGTGGATAAAAGGCAATCCCTTAATGAAATAGCCTTGCTAACAGTGAGTTTACATGTGTGCGCCCTTTGGCATTAGAATTATCTTCTGGTGTATGTGCCTATGACACCACTGAAACCAGACTTGAGACTTGCAATAATCGCTATAATTCTTGATCTCATTGTAAGGCAGCACCTTAGGATTTGTACAGCTTGCAAATTAACCAAATTTTTGCAAATATGTCGATTATTACTAAGCCATGAAAAGCACATGAAAATGAAGAAAAAGGTCAGACTGTTCATCCGAACATCCGTTACTCCTTCTCATTCACGCTCTCTAAATGTTTCCCTACCTTCTCTGTCTACCCATTTACGCATCTTCTTGTACTTCATCTCCAATTAGGGGAGAGGACGTCAAGGAGAACGCCACCATATTGCCCTAATGTTAACACTTCCGCCTAAATGGCGGTGCTTTCAGTGAAGTCTTCTCTTCCAATTGGAAAATCAGGGGAGAGGACGTCATCAGAAGCACTGCTGTTTTAGCGGAAGTTTGTGCCAGGTTATGTATATGGACATATCTGCCATTTTTTTCCCTTCATAACACCACTATTGCATACCTCAAACATAACCTTAAGTGCTTCTCATTAAGCTATGTTTTCCCTACCAATATGCGCTGGTTTTCAACACTGTATGAGTTTTTTTTAGTTTTCAGGATTTACGGTGTATATTCTTGTGCTTATTCATTAAATGAGTTTACAGTCAAGTTCAGATGAAATAATTCAGCTCAGTGACTTTACTATGCATTATAAAAAGGACCAAAGCTAGAGTTTCTCCCGCAAAAGGGAGACATTTTTTTTTTTTTTTGCAGCATTAGTGAATCTTCCCAATTTAACTATATGTCACACAGATCTTCTCTTACAGGAAACTTTCCCCAAGGTTAGCTCTACTAAACTAAATACTAAGCACTAAATCTCCAACAACCACTTGATATTGGACGCGTATACGTTGATAGCATACAGCTATCCAAGTGTGTTCACACAGGATAAATAACTTTTAATAATGCTGACACTTTTTAACTTTAGTATAACGGAATGCATTTATTAAAACTGACTACATTTTGTATTTATTTTCTTTTTAATGGTCAGATCTACCAGTAAATGGTTTAGCCAATCCACACAAAAGAAGTTGTGTGCCTGCAATATCCCAAATCGGAGTTTGCTGTTCAAACTACTCATACAAACACACCTTCTTCACCAGTTTAATCTGCTTCCCAAAAATAATTATTTATGCCACTACTTAGCAGACTGAGGTGGACATGCTTTATTCAAGTTTGTCACTTCCTAACCAGCAGGAATCATACCCTCTCAAAAAGCATAATTTGCAATAAATGTTCCTTAAGCAAATAATTACTTATTTTCCCTTGTCAGTGATATGCCTGAACACAGGTGTCTCGATTTAGACACCTGAAATGTTATGGAGGTATATCACAAGTGATACTAATTTTTCTGCAATATTCTATTTAAGAGCAATCTATCTAGAGATAAAAACTCAAATAATGCCATAAAGCAAAAAGTGCAAAAATACTTAACAAGCAGCAGAGGAAAAGTACATTTCAGGCATTTTTTCCCCCTCTACATTAACACCTCCCAGAGCCTTTTATTTTTCTGCAAAGACGATTCTGTGTTGAAATCACTTTTGCAACCATTCATCATCTTAAATTATCATCTCAGGGCGCAAAATACTATGGGATTAACATGAGTCTGGTGTGGCCAGCATTCTTTTAAGTTAGTGGGGCTAGAGAGCAGAAGAGAAGAATTCCTTTAATGGGTGACCAGAGGCTAAAGAAAACTGTGTGCATTCAAAATGAGCATTTAAAAAAATATACTTGAGAAAAAATAGCCCACAGCACTTCTAACAAGTAAATGGGAAAGGAAAGCAATTGGAATATAGCAGTGGAAGCGTACTTAAATGTAGAACGGAGCTGTCAGTAAACTCTCAAACACTTACTCATAATTTATAAATATGGTTAGGGCTTTTGAGTTATTGAAGTAAAGAAACAAATCTGATAAGAGTCTAAAACTCAGAGGGTCTAATTTAAAAATGATCATTCGATTGCAGTGCGACACAGGTAATTTTGCCTGCTTGATTTCTTTGGGGCAAATAGATAAAAAAAAAAAATACAAAATGCAGAAAACTAAATGCAATTTTGTGTTAAGAACTAGATTTGAGCAAATCATAATTAATACATTAATAATCCCTTAACAAACATGACACAGGGTGTTTAATTATTTTTATTCAAGCTTTAACTTACTTCATGCAAGTGTTGCTAATGGAGCAGTCCTGAAGAGGCAGCATACTTAAGTACACATCCCGCTTTAATATAAACAGGCAGTGAAGGAGGATAGTGACCCAACACCAATTAAACCAAAGTGAATGTATGTATTTCATAATATCATACATGGCTGGATTGTTTCTTTAAAGTATAACGTTCTTGTATTAATAGCAGAAAGTGACTGACAAAACACCAATAGAAACTAAGGAAATCTTCCAATTCTACAAGCTACATAATACATTGCTGAAGGCTTTTTAGGCCAAAGTAGCAGAATGCACAGCTATAACAAAACTTCGTTTTTCTATTACATAAAATAGAGTCAAGATTTGTTACAGTAAATTCATACCTGGGAACTTCTTGGCTCCGGCTACCCGGAGCCTTCCCTTGCGGGACGCGGCCAGGACTGCACACTGACGTCGGCGGGCAGTCCCACTTACGTCGGACTTACGCCATTTAAAAGAAAAAATGGGAGGAGAGCGGGGCGTGTCAAGACCCCGCTCCCGCGACCCGGAGAACCATGCCACGCATGAAAAATTAATAATATGTATACAACCATAGGATAAGCAAGGGGTCCGGGAGGGGTAAAACAAACCATTGTTAAAAATGTAAAAAATAAAAACTGATGTGTGGGGGTGAAATGATATATTTACCACTGCCTATCAGCTTTTTAGACCAAAGCATCTCTAGTCTTTCCACCCGTGGATATATTTCTAGAACAAAAAGAAACCATGCTCCTGTGCTGGACAAAAAAAATAACACGGAGCAAGAGATGTCACATGGGTCCAATACAATCCCCAGCATCAGGTCTCATTAAAAGAAAAATGTGTTCTAGGAGTTTACGATCAGGAGAGAATATAGGAATCTATTTGTCTCTTGCTGGTGAGCTCCACAGGTCCACTAAAACCAAATCATTTCATCGGCCTACATTCCAATAGTTTTATTATCAAGTTAATTAATAGACTCCTGTGCTAATATCTAAATGCTAAGCAATTAATGGCACTGAACTATAAATGGCCTTGTCTTTGCTCTCGCAGCAAAATCTTATCAAGCAAATGCAATTCTATCACTTCAGTGATTTAACATGAGCTTGGTGAGGTTAATATTCCCCGGCAAATGCAGAGAGTGGCGCTGTTTTAATTAACCTTCTGTGATTTAAATAGTGAGAAACCATTTAAAACTTGAAAGAAAGAAAGACAAAAAAAGGAAAAATACTCATGAAAAATGGGCAAAGACATAAGCTCAAGAGCGGACACGATTTGTGTTTTTATTTTGGCCTAATTAGCAGGATTTTGAGGTTGGGAACCGACTAATTATAAAAATTATTATTAAGCATCTATGTGTAAGCGAGTTTTTATACAAAAGGCCCTCTCAGCTACGATGATGTTGAAGTGGATAAATCTCAAGGGTGGCTCAAGATCCACCTATGCTAGGTTTACAGCTGTAGAACCGAACATAACATGCAAGTGCTAGTTTAATCACATGCGGGCACACATGTCAATTACGAGCCTGTGGCAAGTAAACAGAATGTTTAACTACTGAAACTCCTTGTGTATTACATTATGTGAATCTGTAACAATCCTACAAATGTGCTATTAATATTCATTGCAATATTTTCAAACATTGTAGGTAGTGTTTTACGGTGAACAGAGATGTGCAGTTTTACAGCAGAAGAGTGAATCTAGAGAGATGATATGATAATGGAGCTCATATAGCTATTCACCTCTTGGAACGGCAAGCATGTATTATGTCCATAGACGTTTGGCATCCAGCTATCTCTAGATGGTAAAAATGTACAAGACAGTGTTCTTCTCCTACTATATTTCTATCAACTGTCCGTCTTGTCCTTGTTTATTGCCATCATTCATCCTTCTCTCAGTCGTTCCTTTCCAAGTCTGCCCCTCTCACTACACTCCTATTTCCACTCTCTACTGCCTTCTGTTCTTGGGGCTGTTTTGCCCTCCATATAATTTCCTGCATTTTCCCCCTTTAAATAAAGACCTTTTATGATTGTTATTCACAGAACTAGGCACCATTTCCAGTTGCTCCAGCCTGACATGGAAAACATCACGGTTTGCAGGTCCATAGGCATCTATTATGTCTGCAACTGGCTTTCAATTTTAACAATAACAAAGCCCACTGGGGTATTTTTAACACATTAAAGGGCTAGTGGACATTTGTTTAAAGAATCTATGAAAAGTGACACAAAAAACACAAATATTTCCAGCCATGCATGAAACCCTTATTTATACTTCATCAAAAGGCCCAGATCACATTAAACATTCCCTGACAATTCTTTGCCTTAAGTTGTGGAAACTAATCACAGTAGAAAATTTTACATTTACACTAGAATTTAATAGGTACAAATACTCAAACCTCCAATACTGCAAGACAGAACTGATACCAAAAACTTAAGTCCAAAAAAGCCTTAAGTCCAAAAAAACCCCTCTTCCATTACCTTAATTACAAAACAATGCTGGCTATGGTGCAACCATATCTTGCTGGATTTTCTGTTTCCAGCAGATAAAAACTGAAATGAACAAGAGTTGACAGATGCTACTTCATGTTGTCACTGCACGCTCATACACCTTGACATTGCATATTAACGCAGCCTGAACTTTCTTAAAGTGTCCGATGTGCCTCTGAAAGGCACTTGTCTCTTCTGTGTTATGTTGTAATTATGGTTCTGTCACCTTTGCCTACTTGCCATTTAACATATCCTCTATTAAACAGAAACTAATACTGTGTGAGATCGGATACTGATTTGTTCATGCAAAGATTAATTCCTAAAAAAAAAAAAATATTATCTGCTAGATTAGAGAGGAGGAGGGGATAATATGCTGTAGCCAACATAAGAAAGGGAAGGTGGGGAGGAAAGCTGGACTTCTTGGGAGAGATGAGAGATGGTCCAACTTGGGGTGTGATAAGGAAATAAGCCTAAAAAATGTCAATTAGAGGTACAAGAGTAAAAGGACATCATGACATTTGGAAGTAGGCAGCTATTGGTTCTCTGGTGAAAGTAAAGTGATTGGTATACAGAGCCTCATGCATCAGGAAAGAGATAGATTCCTGGGACAATGCGAAGCCAGCCAACATCTGTTTGTACCAACGATACAATGTTTTTTCAGGTCTACACCACACATCTTCAGGTGGGAAAATCTAATTGATGCCATCTATTTACAGGTATTTTATAAATTACTAGTCTAAAATAGTGCATGCACTTGCTAACTTTCCTTTGTTTAAAAAAAAAAAAAGGGGGTAACCTCTTTTGGTGCCAGGATTCCGGTGATGCACAATATATTTCAAACACAGTCATACAGGTATTTAGTATTAGCAGTAGAAGAAATAGTAAAATTTGTAAAAAGCTTATTTAAAAATATATACCGTATTTGCTGACATCCATTATCAGACATAGTTACTGAAACTCTTAAATCGCACACACATTTGAAATTAGAACATTTCAGTAATGAGCACATGCTAAATTTAGAATGCTTATGGGTCTTAAAGTGTTCTTGTTAACTCTGCACAGATTTTTTTTTTTTTTTTTTTATAAATGTGTTATCAGAACATGCAATACTGGATCACGTAATTACACTGTTAACTTCCCAAATTCATTGTACCAAATGACACAAGTAAGATAGTTTGCAATTTCAAGTAGTGTTTATTTTTGTTTACTTTCATTTAGTACTGGTGTAATTTGGGCTCATACACTTATTCTGGCAAGCAAAATAATAATAATAATGATAATAAAAAACGGAGGAATAATTTTGTTCTGCTGTTAACCTAAAAGGGATTGACTGGGTCTGCCCTGGAGACTCTGTAAATCAGATATGAATGGCGAGACTCCAGGGCAATGTCTTACCTCCTGAAGAATTATTATCCCCAGTGGTACCACCCATTTTCGCTCCACAATCAAGAAAGAGACCTGTCCACTTCCTGCTCCCAGATGATGGCCATATCATCAAGGCAGTAAAGCTCTGGATCTTAGGCTCATATAGTATGGCCATAAAAAAATGCCTCATTTTGTAAGCAGTGGCTATCATAGCTTACCTGCTGGGCTTGGTACCGCTGCTGAGCCTGCGACATGCACTGAGCCTGGGGCTGCGGGTACTGAGGCTGCGACTGCTGGTTGTAATATGGCTGTTGGCCTTGTGGGCAGTAGCCACTTACACCTTGCTGACCGTACTGAGGCGGCATCTGTCAGAAGAGCCAAGCAAAGTACACACAAGTCAGGAGGGTGGACTGGAAATGACAGCATATGTAGTTCAGATTAGCTCCACTGGAGCAGACCATGATAGGCCTAACTAGAAGAAAGGTAGCTGAAGAAAACAGAAAGGGCATTACTAGTGTCCTTATTAACCACATCCAAATCGATACTTGACAGAATCTGGCACAAAGATCCTAGCTTTAATACACACACATGTATTTACTGGTTCATTGTGTATGCAGCAAAATAAAATCACAACAGTCAGCTATTTTATGTAATAATGTGACGAATTGTGGGACACCCATGTTCAAATTATCGGCTCGTGGTATGGATCAACAGCTGACGGACAAAACTCAAATTGAATATTTAACTAACGTTTCACTAAATGTAGAGAAACATTTCCTAAAGGTCAGACAAAATAAACAAAAACCTGACAGTGTCAAACACCACAATAATATAAAACATTGCTTGTGATGTTAGAAAGTATTTATCCTCTCTTGTATACGGCGCTGAATAGGTGTCCTTTCAGTCCATTCTACTTTGGAAAGCCAAAAGCACTAAGATTTAACGTATGCAGCATGTTTTCTTAGAGCCATGCAAACCAAGTAAAACGATCATAATAAAAACACAAAGCATAAAACGAGACGATATTATAGAATGAAATACAGGGATGAATAAAAATTGGTTAACCACAAACTCAAATTATGTGAGTTAAAAAAAATCAAATGTTTTGACTTACGAAAAGTCCTTCCAATTACAATATGTAAAGATTAGGGGAAGGGGCTATAAAATGCCACCCCCTTCTTCCTTTTATTTTTTAATATAATGCCTTGATAATTAACACTGAATAAAATATTTGGAACATAATAGAGGTAAACAAGAGAAATACATTTCAATTAAGATATAAACACTTATGTATTATATACCATTAAGAGCTAATGACTCTTGTATTCAAATCCTGCACAGTCCTTTTTAAAACGCACACATTGAAACCGGTGCAAAAAAAAACAAAAAAACCCCTCCTTTAATTACATAAAGAAATCAAAAGACAGGATCTAATTAGCCATTAATTAATCACTTTCATCATTAGATACTATACATCATATATATGTATATCAACATTCCTTAGAAATCCCTGGATTTTGCCCAAGGCTGCAGAGATTACAGAGGATTCTTGGGTTTCCAGGGAGCAGCATTTGTCCTAACCAACAATTAAACATCTAAATCCCACCCAACTTAATCTCTCTTGGATTAGTCGTTTACCTCTATAAAAGACAGGTTAACAATGGGGAATACTCTGGTGTGTACTGTGTATCAGCATCATGTAATGTAGGCAGTACTTTATGAGTTTAGTATGTTGCTTAGTATAACACCAACTCTTTACTGCTAGCAACGCAGAGAAGCACTGTGTAGTTTTGGTGTACTAGTTCAGCAAACACGAGCTTTGTGCAGGTGCTTGTAGTCATCCTCCGGGTTTACAAAATTTGGTAACCCGTAAAAAACAGTACAAATTCAATACTAGAGTATTGCTGTAATGGCTCTCGCACCAAGAACATAACCTGGATTGGCAGATATTACATGTTTATTAAAAGATTTCTTAAAATAAACAGGCTTACAAGCAAAATGTACGAGCAATAAGGTTTGTAAATATGTATACCTTATTAAGTGTTCCTTGGACATTACAATGAAAATAAACAAAAACAAATAATGAAAAAGGCATTGGAATAAAAACAATGTTCTGACAACACACCAGAAACCGAAAAAGGCAGAAAAATGCGTAAGTATGTTAACAACTTAAAATTAAAACAATTCTAGCCCTTTGTAAAATGCTGACATTTTTTCAAATTTGATTTCATTATAGGCCTGGAGCTTTGACATTACACAATGAATATACTAGTATTCAAAGTACTGTACATGGAAACAAGTTTATCAAATATGATTTGAAAAATACAAATAAATGGCATCATCTACCCACCGAATATTGTTTCTGATGTAAGACCTAATATAAACATGTCAAGTTTGTGGTCATAACACCACATTTCTATAAACCTAACAGTCATTGCAAAGCGAAATGTATTTTAGATTTCCCCCACGGTCGTGTGCTATTAGAATTTAATGAATGTCTGCTGCTATTAAACCCAGGCGTTTCATATGCAAGAACACCCATATGCTTGAGCACCATACATCACTCATTGCCTTATGTCCATATGTTTGGTTTTGATATATCATATTTCAGTAGCAACTCTGCGGTATTATTTTAGGCAGTTAGGATAACACTTAAACCAGTGTTAAATAGACTGTAATACTTTGACAGAACATTAAACATATTTTCATTAATGCCTAAATATGTTGTTTTTGTGCTCATTTTGTTAGTTTTACTTGAGCGACAAATGATGCTTAACAGTGGCAGAAAAATATGCAAGTGGAATGTAGACAATACACAGATGAAGAACATTTGAAGTATCATTACTCTCATTTATTTACCGTATTTGCTCGATAAGACGACCCTGATTATAAGACAACCCCCCAAAATCTGAATATTAATTAATGAAAAAAAGAAAAAGCCTGAATATAATACGACGCTATAGGAAAAAAGTTTTACCAGTAAATGTTAATTCATGTAAACTATGTGAACAATTGTTTGTTAATAAAAGCTATGATTGAGAAAAATATGTTGTTTTTGTTTTTATTTCCTTTTTTTCAACCTACCCTCCCAGTTATGCACATCTGCCCCCAGGCTTGCCACTCTGCCCCAGAAATGCCTTATACCCCCCTATATGCCACTGTGCCCCATGATATGCCTTTTGACCCCCCTATGTGCCACTCTGCCTCCAGAATTGCCTTATACCCCTATATGCCATTCTGGAATTTAGGGGGTTAAAAGGGATATTATGGAGCGGAGTGGCATATAGGGAGGTATAAGGCATTTCAGGAGGCAGAGTGGAGCATAAAGGGTTAAAAGGCATTTCTGGAGGCAGAGTGGCATTAAGGGGGTTAAAAGGCATTTCACAGAGCACTCTGCCTCCAGAAATGCCTTATGCTCCCCCCATTTAACACTCCCTCTCCCTCCTCCAAACTTCCAAAATGTAGAGCTCTACGCGCTTGAGCGGAAGTTGTCTACGTGAATCGCGTAGAGCTCTACGCGCTGCCCGGACTAAGCACCGGGGACTCAGAAGCACCGGTAAGTTGGGGGGGGGGGGGTAACACAGGAGGATCTAGGTCCCCTGCATCTGAGTCCCCGGTGCTTAGTCTGGGCAGTGTGTAGAACTCTACGCGATTCGCGTAGAGCTCTACATGCTGCCCGGACTAAGCACCGGGGACTCAGAAGCACCGGTAAATTGGGGGGGGGGGGCATAACACAGAAGGAAGAACCAGGTCCCCTGCATCGCTGCGGGGGATCTGGATCTTAGTCTCATAGTCAGACCTATTGGAGGTCTGATTATAAGACGACCCCAATTATAAGACGAGGGGTATTTTTCAGAGCATTTGCTCTGAAAAAAACCTCGTCTTATAATCGGGCAAATACGGTACATTGGTTCAATAATTTACACAACATTTTCCATAGTGCAGGATATGACAAGTTCAAATAGACAGATACAAATAAATACACTGAATAAGCCCTTAGTATCATAGATTAGCACATGCAATTTCACCCACAATCATGCAATCTTAGAAATCAATAAACAATGATAATTTAAAACACATATACATAAACATTTATATACATACCCATAAAAGTAAATTCACGGATACTAGTCTTACTAATACTTCAGCTTAGACTGTTAGCATGCATGTTAGCATGCGAGTGGTGGGTATTTAGAGTAATTCCAATATTACCAGCTATCGCTTGTGAGTTCACATTCACACACACACATATATATATATATATATATATATATATATATATATATATATATCATACACATTTACATATACACACACACAAACGGGGAAAAAACTAGGAAAGAAATCTGTTCCACAAGTACCCACATGAGCTAATCTTGTTCAACATTTTTATAATGGCTTCAGTGATAATAAATGGGGCTTGATTTCTGACACCTATTGTAATTAGTCCAGGTAAATATTTTGCATAGGGAATCTATGCTGTTTGTTACAAATTAGTGTAACAAAGTAAGAAGCAGAATACTTTTACCTGACACTACTTAATAGCATATCTACCAACCTGTGAGTTTGCAGGAAAGCCAATCACGCTGAAGTTGGTTCTACTTTCTACTTTTCCATTAAAACCTAAATTGTATTAAATGAATAGGGAATGTAATTAGTAATGTAATGAAACAGTAGATGTGGACTGAATCCCGAGTTTCAATCAGTCCTAAACTGGTCATTAACTAAGATCCTAAGAGAATTGTCCATAACCTTATTAAAATGATTTTTAAAATGGCCTTTCTAATTCTATCAAAGGTCTTCTGTCTTTGTAGAATTTCTCTACTACTTTTTGTTTCCCTTTCTATCACTAATAAGTCACTTAATACTTCCAATAGCACTTCCATTGCAAGCTTTCTCCGCTCAAGTCTATGAGAATGGTAAATTATATATGAAACAATACCATCTTTTCTCTATTCAAGAAAAAGTGAGAAATTGAATGGCTTTGACCTGAAGTGAAAAAGAGGGCAGGCATGGTAAAAGCATTTTAACGTGGTACGCGTGTGTTTTGTCTTCTCTATGAGAATTGCACAGTCAATGGTTTGCCGCACTCTGTTCATTTCCTTTTCTAGGTCCAGAACTCATTTACCTTTTTGGCTGCAGGTCATTCCATTAAAGCTAATTTGTGTTATGCATTCCAAAACGTTACTTTCAAGGAAAGAAGAAGTCCATATTTGCCATTCGCTTACTGTTAACACAAAAGTGTGTAATTGTAGCTTTCGGGGAAAGAGCTTCCACACTTTACTTACTCCTTAAAGATTTTATACAGGGCAATACATGACTGACATACAGATACTGGTGCAACGGTGTTCCTTTATTTCTTATGCATATCACATTTGTGAAATGAGTGTTTTTATGTTATAAACACGTACATCCAATCTGTCTCTCTCATATACACACACATGGCAACAGAGAGTATCCTTTGCAATATTTCTGTTGTATATGGTATTGCTTTGTCTTCTTTCTTATATTTTGTAAATAAAAATTGCCTATAGGGCTTTATCAGTGCATTTATGAATTATCTACAAGAAGACATTTTGATAAAAATTCAGTTTGGCTGATAATATACATTTTATTTCCTGGTCCTAATATACACCAACAAATCAGTTAATTATCTTACAACAGTATCATTGTGGGCAACACAAGTTTATACTGGTAAGGAACTGAAAGACTACCATACAGTTAAATGTTTTAAAATGTATGTTTTATAAAGGACTAAATGCAAAAAAACATAAAAGAAATAAGCTGCTTAAAGTCAAAAGGATGGACGGGTGGTTGGACACTACTGTACACCCTCTATGGACACAGCTGAATGCCACTCCTTGGCTGGAGAGAAATCACAGCTACTTTGTTAAAGTCGGTTTGATAGAAGGAGATGCCTAGGCCTTTTCTGCAGAGAGCCAGATGCCAAACTGGAAATGCCAAAGGGAGATTTTCAGGCAATCTAAAGCGATAACCTCTACTGAGACAGCAATGTCAGCTTTGTAACCTCATGACTGAACACGAGTGGTGAGCGCAGGATTAAAGGAAGAGTGCTTTGGGAGTTAGAAAACGAGAATGGAAAAGACAAGAAAAGCGAAAGCAGCCGTGATTACCATGTGATTAGCAGGCTGCTCAAATTCACGCCAACTTATAAGTATCCTTTGAAAATGCTACTAACAAGTTACATGAAGGAGAATTATGTGAACAACCAGAAGGCCGTAGAATAAGACAGCAAGTATTTTAATCTGTGTTCACCGATGACCTTGGATATAGTTAGATTTTCATGTAACATAGCAAGCAGGTATTTTGTAGGGTGAGGCGTTCTGTTAAGCTTCAAGCTAAAATATATACTTCCCAAATCATTCACTATCCATATACTGGAAAGAATGCTTTAGAAACTTACAAAAAGTGATAATGGCTGTAGATCAAACAAGATCGCCAACGTAACTCCACAACAGCATGATCTCTGCTTATTTCCTGATTCTTAGATTACAAATGTTTCTCCCCCCCCCCCATTCTAATGTCCAGTCTAACATTATCAGACATCTCTCATGCACAAAAAACTAAGCCATAAAACACCATGTTTTTGGGGTTTTTTTTTACCAGTTTTAAAATTGTGGCTTTCTACAGCAATCAGTTTGTTTGTGGAAAACCACACAAAAAACAAAACACTGTAGGTCTTGATGCAGCCACATGGTGCAGTCTTAAGTTCCTCCAACCCCGAAGTACTAGAACATAAAACTTCAGATAAAAAAACCCCAACTGTGCATAAACCTAGGCTCAACAGTGGTATAATTCTGCCCTGGTTACAGGATTAGAAAGCTTTTAAACTGGAAGAATACACCAGGTTTGGCGTAGATACATGGCGTTTAAAATTATGTGGTCTTTTGGAAGTTTGAAAACATTGTTATGTTACGTTTAATACGTGACCTACTGCAATATGAACAATTACAGCACAGAATGAAGAAAGCAATGCGGTTAAATTTCTCACAAATAAGCTTATATAACAATACAAAGCATCCAAAGACATTGTTTCCTTTTTAAATAACCTGACTTGTCATTTTTAATCTACTTGTATCTACAGTGCATTGTCCATTAATCCATCGAAGGGGTTAAAATATAAAGCCCAGCATGCACATAACAGGGGATGCGTAGTTCTTCTAGACGCCTTTGAATCAGATTTATTGGAGAACTACAGGAAGGACAAAGGGAGAGCAGCTGGCTCTTTAATATGCAATCTAATAACATGAAAACCGTAACAACATTTTTATTCAGATGCTATTATCCCGCGACAAAGCTAGAATGAATCTTATGGAGGAGAAGAGAATTAGAGAGGAGGTTTCTAACAGAGAATTAATTTTGATGGCTGAAAAGGCATATCGTTTTACTACATTCTTAGAAACGGAAGAGTCATGTAAGCAACACAAGAGAAGCAAAATATATACATAAAAAAATTGCATCTCACAATAGTTTCCTTAACTGTATGTGAAGGGTATCACCACTGATAATATTTCCCCACAGGCTGTTCCAATCTAATTTCCTACTGATCACAATGCATCAGAAAAAAAAATATCTTTCCGTCGCCCCCACAGGCACAAATTTAAGGGACGACATGTATTACACAGATAGTAAACAATGTTAAAGAAGAAAAAAAAATAAGTCGCATGAGAATCAGACGGAAAGCTCCAAAATATACGCTAGCAGACATGCCATGTTTTAATATTCTACACATTTTTCTAGCATAGATGTGTATGCTATTTCTATGTTGATCTTATCAAATCCAGTCATTTAATAAGAAGGTTAAAAAAAGGGTAGCAATCTGGAATGAAATTTTTAATTCTACTGCACAATTTAATATTTACCACTACCTCAAAAAATACCAGTGTTTTTACAGGCAATCTTAAGTAATGCGTTATCTCTAAAAAGGTAAAACACATATTATACCGTACATTTACATTGTTACATGTCATACCAACATATCTTTCGTAAGGTGAAAAAACAAGCACAACCTAGAGATAGATAGATATATATTTAAGCACTGCGTAAATTGTTGGCGCTATAGAAACAAAAGATAATAATAATAATTACCGGATTGGCTCGAATGTAGGCCGCACTTCTTCCCCCCACTTTAAGTCTTTAAAGTGGGGGTGCGGCCTATATTCGGGGTCTAGCGGTGCAGGGGACCTGCATCCTACTCCCCGATACGCTTAGACAGCTTCCCCTGCCAGCACTTTCCACGGGGGGGGGGGGGCGGCACGGTAGGTTGTCTAAGCGCATCGTGCGGATGGTCACCGGCTGCGGAGGTTGTTTACCCGCATCGCCGCAGCCGGTGACCGTCCGCACGATGCGTTTTACATCTGCCCCCAAGACTTACCAGAGGAGACTCCCGGGTGTCTTGCGGGGACACCCGGGAGTCTCCTCTGGTAAGTCTTTTTTCTTTAAAAAAGCACCAAACTTTTAGGGTGCGGCCTATATACGGGGGCGGCCTATATCCGAGCCAATACGGTATATATATATATATATCTATATATCTATATATATATATAGATATATATATATGTATATATAGAGAGAGAGAGAGAGAGAGAGAGAGAGAGAGAGAGAGAGAGAGAGAGAGAGAGAGAGAGAGAGATAGATAGATAGATAGATATAGTTAAGGTTAAAACAAAATGGAAACACTGGAAAAAAAATGGAGCAGAATATACAAATGTTTGCACCGAGCTCATAGCTTATTAAGTTTTGAAGATGGCATGCTACAGTCACTGTATGACAATTGTAATAAATTAATCTAGCAGCCTTGATGTATTGTCTGATGGTTGAGGAAAAAAATATATAACAGGAAAATAGATCACAAAATAACATGACAAACTCGTCATCTTTACTACTAGTTCTGTTTGATGGACATCTGCACCCCACGTGGTCTGGTCAAGCGCAACATGT
This sequence comes from Sceloporus occidentalis, assembly GCA_023333645.1. Taxonomy (NCBI): domain Eukaryota; kingdom Metazoa; phylum Chordata; class Lepidosauria; order Squamata; family Phrynosomatidae; genus Sceloporus; species Sceloporus occidentalis. The sequence continues at coordinate 931,119 of JALMGF010000054.1, read as the reverse complement.
TGGCAACACCTTTGCTTTTTCAGCTGACATCACATGAAAATGCTTTAAGTGCTTGTAAATGTTAATTAGCATTTATAAGGGTACTATAGCCATCATATGCACTGTGCTGCCCACTGCAAATGCATTGGTGGTATTCTAACGTGAGCCTCTAATGCACTTGCACAGAAAATGATTTCAATGGGGGAGCGGCCTTGCTTCAAGCAGTGGCATGAAACATCAGACCGCCAAGGAGATGTTCCACTGCAGCTTCTCCATAAGATAAATACTTTATCTTATACCGTGTTTCCCCGATAGTAAGACACCCCCGATAGTAAGACGTATCGGGAGTTTCAGAGGGGTCAGCTAATATAAGCCGTACCCCGAAAGTAAGACATATGTCTTACTTTCGGGGAAACACGGGGGATTTGCCTACGGCCTACGGCCGCATTAACGCAGGGCATAAGGGGCGCCTGCCCCTTAGGCCCGCCGCACCTGCGACCGGGTCCGCCACTCTAAGGGGCCGGGAAGTCCCCACCAAGGCCGGCCTTACGTGTCTGCGGCCGCACAGGATTTAAATTAAAACATCGGGGTTTTTTTTTTAACTTTATTTAACATCCTCCATGTTAAATAAAGTTAAAAAAAACTTTATTTAACATGGAGGATGTTAAATAAAGTTTTTTTAACTTTATTTAACATGGAGGATGTTAAATAAAGTTGAAAAAAACCCCCGATGTTTTTATTTAAACCCTGTGCGGCCGCAGACCCCTAAGGCCGGCCCCTTAGAGCAGGGCCGACCTTTGGGGTGTGCGACCGCACAGGGCGCCACACTCCAGGGGGTGCCAACCTGCGGCACCCGGCACCCCTCCAGAGACGGACAGTAATGTCCGCCGCTGGAGGAGCAGGCTCGCAAGGGAGCGGTATCGGAGGTCTTTAACAGACCTCCGGCTCCCTTGAGTGATTTTAAGCCGGGTTCAACCCGGCTTAAAATCACTCAAGGGAGCCGGAGGTCTGTTAATGACCTCCGATACCGCTCCCTTGTGATCTGCGCGGCAACAGCTGTTGTGCGCCGGGGTTTCTTGTCAGATCCCGGCGCACAACACTGAAGCCGCGCCCACCGCTGTCCGTGCCCTCTGACCCGGAAGGAGACAAGAACTGGCGAAGAGGAGGAAAAGAAGCTGAAAGAAGAAAGGAAAGGTAGGAAAGCATTAAATTCGAAAATTTTTTCCCAATATAAGACATACCCCGAAAGTAAGACATAGTGGGGCTTTTAGGGATAAAAAGAAAGTAAGACGCTGTCTTACTTTCGGGGAAACACGGTATATACACATTATATATTTAATACTAAGCATAATCCTACCTTTATTCTACCATTTTACAGGAGGTCCAAGCCTAAAGGTGATGTTTCACTTAGCAAAACATTAACTGCACCCCCTTGTATGATATACAAGTAAACCTTAACCTTTTTTTTTTTGTTTCTATGGCAACAGCCCATCAAAGTCTGATGTCCGTTAAGCTTCCCAATAAAGATCATCCCACCAGGGATGGCTTTGAGCATTCAACAGGAATGATGCTTCTTGTTTTGAATTTAGTTACAAGATTTGGAATATAAAAATAAAAAAAAAAAGTCACACTATAAAGCCACTGGATTTTCACTGTATTACTTTTTACAGTAAAACGGGCCATAAATCCCAACTTTCCCAAAAGGGAGTTCGGTTTTTATGTTTTATGCATCTGCTTGGCTCTGCTTTTAGGTGTGATTTGTATTAGCTCCTATTCTTAAAGAACATTAAACACCCTCAACGCCAGTAAAAAAAATACAACATAATGAAGTGAGAAACAGGTAGAAATGAATTGGTTAACCCCTAAGGACGGTCCCCAAACCCATTGAAAACAATGCATTTTGAGCATGTAGGGGCTTTGTCATTAAGGGGTTAAGGAAAAGATATGCTGCTGTTTAGAGAAGTAAAAACAAACAGATGTGTTTTATATAATGTAGTAAAGAAGGGGATGCTGACATAATATGGCAGATCCATTAGATAGACTGAAATGCTACAATATTATCATCTTTTATTCATACAGTGGCAACAATTCACGCAGCGCTTCTTACAATACATATATTGTATAACAAACCTAGAACTGACGGACTAAGACAAACCGATACGTTAGGCAAGGATGGCTGCTTCCTAGATTATAATAGAAAACAATACTGTACTAGAAATTAGGGTATGTGACAAAGGGCTACAGCATATGCAAATCGGGAATTAAAAAGGGTCTCTTGGCCACTAGTCTGTTTTTGAACCTATTTGCTATTGTATGTCACATGAGAGAGAAATAAACCCGATAAAATAGGGATGTTGCTGGCAGCCCTTTGAGGATGGTGATGGCTTACGCTGCATCATTTAGACTTTTAAGGGAAGTGGTGTTTCACTATATAAAAAAAAAAGAGGAAATTGAGGACTATAATTATGTTACATTATTATCCTCACCATGATCATTACAAATCAATTTACAAAATCTGTCGCATAAAGGGTCTGTGGGGAAAAAAGGCTTCTCCAATGATCCATATTTTAATTATGGTAATATATATCAGGAGACCGTAGATGTGTTCATAATGGAAGCAGGAAAGACACCACATTTTTAAACGTGTTACTAAAAACCCCAAAGTGCTATTAATATATATATACTGCACTGCCAAATATTATGTGAAAACACGCCGGTGTTATTTTAGGTGGGTACGGCCACCCCACAGTAATAATGTGTTTTTCATACAAAAGTCATAACATAATACTGTTGTAATGCAGCATGTCTTAAAGATGACATTTCATGGGAAAAAATATATTTTTCTTTGAACATTAAATACAAGACTATATATGTCTTTATCTGTAGACTTTTCCTGGTCAAACACCGCCCTGAGCTGATTCTTCATGGCATGCTAATGAAGTGCATTCCTCCATAGATTCTTCCATAATTAGTCAAATTAACCATCTGAGTAATTAAGACTAAGCCATTCTGTTGTTCATCACAAAGCAGAAAAATCAGCCAGGATGTTTGCGTAATAGAATGGGCTGTGATAACGCATCTAGAACACATACAGTGGCTAATATGATGCTGTCTGAAAACATATTACGCAAAAACTAGAACTGTTGTAAAATAGGAAACATGCTTTTTTCACATTTATATTATGAAACAAATAATAAAAGTTATTCTTTAATGCAAAAGGGTTAAAAGGGAAAGCTTATTGTATAACATATAACAGAAACACTAACAATGTGTTGCTCCTCCCTACTCAAAAGTGCTTAAAAAGGTTTGTTAAAGAAATGCATTTTCTGGGATTGCTTTTTGGAAACCATCTGTGAAGTGCAACTGCTCTTTAAATAATTAGTACAAAATACAAATTATGCAAATGTCTTCACAGTAAGGGTTGTGATGCATACATGCATAATATGGAGAAAATAATCAACATTCCCATATTTATCACACGTAGGGGGAATTAAAACTACAATGTCACAGTATAGAAAAGGGCGCTTTATGTCTCACATTCATTAAAAATATTTCAAACATGTGTGTGTGTTTATACACACATATAAACATGTATCCCATGATAAAAGTGTGACTGAAAAAAAATCGGGTTTTTGCAGCACGCTATGGTAAGTTAAAAAGAATATCACTAATTTTTTTTTTTTACTTTCTCACACATTTATTTTTGTGTATTTGTATATTTTTATTTTTGTCTACCTAATACCATTTTCTGTACATCACCTATTGTTTGTAAAACTAAAACAAAAAAATGAATATCACTCGCAAGTCATGGATGCTTGGTTGAATATTTTTTATTTCTTTTTTTTTTTTTAAAGGGAAAATCCAACCAAAATGTTTAAGCTTTCAAGTTCTAGTTTTTAGATAACACTTTCAGGAAATGCATATTAACCATTTTTGTTTTAGCTCGGTTATCTTAGCCCAATCTACTAGGTAAAGACCCTGACTCCTCATTATTATTAATTATTGTTTCATACAGTGCCATCCTATTCTGTAGTGCTGTAGACAGGACATAACAAGTAGTATGTAATGTAACAACTTGACTTACAGAAACAACAGGTGAGGAAGGCTGTACTCAAACTTGTGATGTTACCTTGTGGTAAACAATAGAACGACTTAGTCTTAGTCATCCTAGACTGACACTTTCATAGAAGTCTATGGAGCAAAGAATTTCATTGTACACGTGGGACTTCATTACAATTGCCATAAAAATAGTATTTGAGCAGGGAAATTCATTCAAAACATCAATGGCAGCCTGCGTATGTTTATTGGAACGAAACAGAAGAAAACAAAGCTTTCTTCAATGCTAAACTACTTTATTGTAGCCATCACTGTATTTAATGCTCAAAAGATTTGTTTTATGGAATCAGGAAGGTATTGTTCCATAAAACGAAGATAAAATAACTCAAGAGCCATGGCCATTGTTGTTTCCGTTGTTCCTGCCTCACTCCAATACACACTGACTGTGTATGAGAAGTATTATTTTCCCATTTTAGATAAAACGGTGTCCCCACAAAACTAGTACCAATAAATCATTAGACATTTTGTTTGTGAACACTTTGTTTAACACGTGTCTCAGAAACCCAGAGCCAAGAAAAAGCACATTAGGTGATTTCCTTGCCTATGTACTGTGATGTGTTATTTGAATAAAATTCTGTACTACAGATGGTGCTTTTTATAATTGCATAAAGTGTGGCATCCGAGAGGACAGCAGAACAAAAGAGAAAGCAAAACATACAAGAGATGAGATCAGAGAAATAAGTTGAGGAAATTGGTCACACTATTACAATGTTTAATCTTTCAAGGTAAGTGCAGCACAACAGCAGCACTAGGTGTGACTCTATAAGAAAAGATAACCTTTAGGGTAAAAGCAAACCATTTACAAACATCTCCCAGACTTTGATCGCTTTTCCTGTACACCTCACACTGATTAAGCAATCATATCTCTTTCCATAGGCTGCACATCTCTTTAAAGTACGAGTTCCTTAATTCCACGTGGGTCCTTGACCACTCCAGGAAGATAAGATGAAAATAACCTTGACACCAATTTGGAATAAATCCAGAAGGGGCATAGGTGAAGTATAGTTAGTGTTTCTTTCACTAACCCAGACAATTCAAAAGAGAAGCAACAGGCATAGTTTGGATTTATCAATACTACTGTAGATATTAGCATGTCTCATTTCAGGCGAAATACAAAGCTTGGTGTGGTGGACTGTCTTTGGTCAAAATGCATGATTAAATTAAAATTTTAATTTAAGTGCTAAATTGTTTCATTTAATAATGATTTCACGCCCCTATTGCCATAACAAAAGAAATACTCATAATCAGCCAATGCATAGCAATGCTTTACTTTGGCACATCTAGGAATAAAGCTTGTAAATCCCAATGGTCTGATGAACAGACACACAGTTTTCATAATTCTAACATCGTGCTCCATGGCTGGCTGAATAACGGGCCTATGCCAAGCTAGAGTTTTCCATTTGAATGACATATGGATCCAGTCAGCCAAAGAGATGTTAGAACATTAAATGCCACAAACAGACCGTAGAAGCATGCAAAGTACCAAATTAGTGATCACGCAACCATGCACACTTCAGGATCTCATTTAAGTCCCCTGAAGCAAAAAAAAATATAACAGCTTTAACTACATATAACTCTATAACGCCAATTCCACAAATGCGGTTGCTATTTTATAGCTTCAGGACTCAAGCCTAGATTGGTAATTGCGTAACCTAATTCAGGATGATGGGAGTTGAGACGAAACAGAATATGGAGAGCTACAGGTTAAACTGTGCGGTAAAATGAGGAACTACATTTTTCCCCTTCACAAGCTTAACGCCAGTTGGAACTTGCTTAGATGCGTTTCCAAATGAAAAGTATAAAAGTACTATTTAGTCCAGAGAAGGGGAAAAACAATAGACAGCAGATGACAAGGTCAACTACAGGTAGTATGTATACTTAGGGGAACAGTGGAAAGCTAAACTAACTTATAAGTGTCCCTTTTAAAAAGCTTGCCATAGTCAGCCACAACGCATAGTTATGTTGCTAGAATTGACTGAAATTAGCTATTTAATAAAAGCTTAGACTCCTTGGTTCTCCCAGACAGTAGATACTCATTGTTCTCCTTCAAATCCATAGGGTGCAAAGTTAAACTAGTTGTAATTTTGCCGTCAATTTATAATCAGAAGGTTTCAACAAAACATGAACTCCATATTGGTGTACTTGTGTCACTCATATTTATTAAGAGCCAAAATCGTTACACAAATGTTTGGGGGTCTTATAACCCTTTAACAACATATTTAAACCAGTAGACAAGAGATGGTATACGTGCCCTGTTGGTTCAGGTAATGTTCAACACTTAAATGCATATTGTTCCTCTTTTCATAAAAAAATGTATTTAAAAAACTGGCTCCCAATTATGTTTGTCAGGCTACAAGCATTTCCCAAGTTCCGTAACAGGGTGCTTGAGTCAAAACGGGCAGATCGCTAGATAAGAATAGCAGACTACAGTATTTGGATGCCTGCCACAGTTAAACAGAGCTTCCTTCAAAAAAATAATTACTACCCAAAATGTTTTTATGACAAATAAGTCTCGTCGATAGGAAATTCAGAGGAAAAAATAAGCACTGTAGCACAAGTTAATAATGTTTATCTCATTAATTAATGCTATTTTTGGCACACAGTGCTAAAATTATGTGTAGACTGGGCTGACTCATTCCATCAGCGAAGGGGTACGAGAGGACATTTGGAGCACATCAAAGCGCTTTCTCATTGAAAAAAAATATATTGGGCTGTATTCAAAAACTGATGTCATAAATTAGAATGCTTACTAAAATGGGTGACTAGCAACGTAATAAAAATATATAAATAAAAATACAGTTATAATGGGCTACATGCAGTTTTCACCATATTATAATTAGGTTTGCAATCAGACTGGGATATCTTGCATATATTCATATATAACACATTGGTGAGGAATGTTTGCATTGCTGACAGCCTCCATTCAATTAAATAAACTGTGCTTCATTCAAACATTGCTTGTTAAGTTTACCAAGAGCAATTACTGCTCGCTTCCTAGGAGGCAGCACCACTGAGTGCATGCGCAGGAATTGGGAGTATACAACTCCACTCCCCCAAATGCTTTATCCACTAAGGGCAGAATCCAATCCCACCAACACCAGTCAGATAATACACTTGTCAGATAATAATGAATAATAGTGAATAAACAATTATTTGATATGTAATACCTTGATGGAAGCTCTGAACGTCAAATACTATTGTTAGAAAGCATAGTACTTGCATGTTGAATATATGGCTTTATTTGAAATATTAAGAATAAAATAAAGAGATTTATCACAAGAACAACGTGTTTGCTATTGAGTAGCGGACAATATATCAGTTCTAAGAGTATGCCAGTCACTTCATACCAAAGAGATAAATACCGTATTGGCTCGGATATAGGCCGCACCCTAAAAGTTTGGTGCTTTTTTAAAGAAAAAGTTTTTTTCTTTAAAAAAGTACCAAAAAAACATGCTGCCACTCTGCCCCCCCCCCGAGATATGCTGTCACTGTCCTCCCTCCCCGAGATATGCTACCACTGTCCCCCCCCCCCGAGATATGCTGCCACTGTCCTCCTCTGCCCCCCGAGATATGCTGCCACTGTCCTCCTCTGCCCCCCGACTTACCGGAGCTGACTCCCGGGTGTCTTGCGAGGCCGGCGGGGGACATCTACGCAATACACGTATACAACTTCCGGTGCCGGGAGTCTGCTCCGGTAAGTCAGGCGGGGGGCCAGAAGTAAAACGCATCGTGCGGTTAGACAACCGCACGATGCGCTTAGACAACCTCCCGTGCCGGCACCCCCCCCCCCCCCGTGGGAAGTGCTGGCAGGGGAGGCTGTCTGAGCGTATCGGGGAGTAGGATGCAGGTCCCCTGCACCGCTGCGGGGGATCTGTATCCTAACCCCGCTGCCTGCCCGGCGCCCGGGACTGCATGTCCCAGGCGTCGGGCGCTAGACCCCGAATATAGGCCGCACCCCCACTTTAAAGACTTAAAGTGGGGGGAAAAAGTGCGGCCTATATCCGAGCCAATACGGTAAATCATATGTTGCAGTTGAGCAGAATGCTAAGAGACTTTGATACGGCTGGTTAAGAGTTAAGATTACTTTTTAGAACAGTCTGGCCACTTCTGTAATTGTATTGATTACAACGAATAACCAAAGCAGCCAGAATCCAGTGCATGTCCAAATTAAGCAGATTATGCTTTATTCACAATGGTGTATTGCATGTAAGGTCACAACATTTCCCAAAACATAATTTAGGACTTTTACAAAAAAAATAATAATAATAAAAAAAGTATCATTTTATTCTATTAAATAGTAAGCATTTTTCTAAAATAAAATAAAAGAAACCTAAAACAATGACTTTATATATAAATGTTATATGATATTGCGATCTGGCACAACACAAATTTCTGCATGAACACTTAACAGAAAATACGGCTGTAGATAGACCTTCCCATTTTATTTTTAGAAAATTGGTTATTTTATGTAATTATAAAAATCACTGCAAAGTAATAATATAGAAGATATTCAATTATATAAATATCAGCCTCAGGCAGTATTCACTATATCTCTTTTCTCCTTAAGGCTGAAAAGTTCAGCCACTTTTCTAGCCTGAAAATTCACTTATGTCAATACGGACAATATCCTGCTATAAACGCACTAAAGGTTGAAATTCTAGTCACAGGCCTACAGATAAGGACACAAGATATGTCACTTTGTCATATGTTACGTACTGTTACATGAGCTCTATCATTCGCACATGGCTGCTTTCTGTACATCTCCTTGAGCCAGTAGGAATGTTTGATTTTATTATCCAGGCCTCAAAAGCATCTCAATACTAAAAATAATCATTAAAACCACTTGTTTCCAGAGAGGAATCCGCAGGATTTATGCCATGCTGATGGTCCTTGAGGACTAGAGTTGTGCAGCCTACAAGATGTCTCCAAGATGACGGGTGCACTTTAAGTAGATGTACAACGCTCCTATTTCCCAAAGGGTTAGGGAGAGAGTAATTTGTCAAAAATGTAAAAACCCTCCAACAACCACACTTAGAGACCTATGTTTTTCTCTAGAGATGTTTTCAAAAGGACACCAATCAATGAAGGCCAATTCACAAAAGAGCTACAATGATGTATGTTGTAAAGCATAAACTTAGAAAACCACGATTAAGATATGTATCGCCAGGAGAATAGATGGAGAAGAGGGACAAAAAAATTAAATATAAACATAATTCCATATCTAGTAGATGGTCTGAAAACCACTTGTGCATGGATATTTAAAACCACACTTACATGGGCATGAAATGCATACCGTACAGCAAAATCAGGTTAAGAGCGACCTTAAGACATGGTAAATCGTTTCATGCAAGTTTCTCCTGCAACATGGGCCATGCTGGCACAATGTATATCTAGATGACTTCGCTAAGGTTGAAGGAACACTCCAGCCATCTTATGCACTTCCTAACATATTGATAGAAATAAAGGGTGCCTTTAAAATGTGATATTACATTTAATGCATAAATATATGTTTTTAGGAAGATATGGGTGTCTGCAAGGTAAACTATCTGGTTTTACAATGTGAATCCATTTACATATTAATGCACGACAAAGGGTTTAGACTCAAAGGCTCCAATAGAGATGGCATACTCTCCAGGGGGTCAGACAGCTGAAGCAGAAGATGCTGTATTTTCACAAACGTGTGTATTTTCACATAGACCATCCATCTCCTACATAACTGGGACAAACAGGAACTCTCTGGAAAGAGGGGTTGGGTGAACCACTTTCTGGGAGGTACAAGGGATTCTGGGATAAACAGTTAGGGGCTGCAATACCCAGTCTAAGAAAAGAGAGCGCAGTGAACAGAAGTGTTCTAAGTAGGAGACTCAGATGAAGCTGCACAAGATGGCGTCCAAGAGACGCTTGTGAGCCGAGAGAGGTTTCCCAAGAACGAACACGAAATTGAAAACTACATGATCAATTTAATGCTTAAGTATCCCATTTGTTGTGTTTTGTTATCAAATGTTTTGTGTATGTTATGTTTTATAACCTGTAGCAGTGACCCAATTCCATTATGTTTTTCTATACACTTGTATTTGTGCTTTATTCGTCACACATTCCCTAAAAGCATTACCTAGTAAGAGGGTCATAATTTCTTACAATACTGTATGATTGTTGCAGGGTCCCTTTAAATGTTCTTAGTACCCCTCTTGTATATGGGGGTATCCTGCAGAATCCCTTTATGCTTTTTGCCTCTTTCCTCTTCCCCTCTAGATGCAAGTGATATACTTACCACCATACCTGGGAAGGCTCCGGATAGCCGGAGCCCAGAAGTTCCTAGGTATGCTTACCACTAGTCAGCACCAGCGCTCATTTCAATGACAGTTGTTTTCTGCCACTGTTTGGCATGAAGGAAGAGGGCAGCTGCAGCGACAGAGCTGCATCTTCTGTGTCAGGTTAGTGCATTCATTTTCCTTTTGAAGATTGCATATTAAACAATTCATAGAGTACTTTAATATGCATTTTCTTCTTCACAGAGGTGTCAAGTACAGTAAACTGTTCCTTCAAGAAACCATGACATTTCACTAACCTGGCTTCTCTAGCATAAGAAACATGTCTACCAAAATACAGTAATGTTGGTATCAAGGCATTTTTCACTGCCACCAACCAAGTCTAGCTATGTTTTATTATACGATAAAGCACATAAACTCGCACCCTTCAAAACATTGCATTTATTAGCATATTTTATTACGAATACCGTTTAATGCAGGGTGAACACCAATTTTAACCGTGTGGAAATTATCTAGAAATTTTCAAAGAGGTTGTTAATATACTATATAATTTAAGATTAACATAATGCATGAGCAATAACAATCACTAAACTTGGTTCCATGCAAGGGAGAAAAATTGTGTGTCAAAAGACACAGAACTCTACATAACGTAGACAAGCGCATAATGACGTCCTTAACAAGTGCAAGCCTCATTACATCTGTAATCCCAAGTATTCAAAGTAAAGGATGCTTTACTTCCACCTAGGGGAGAGACAACTAAATGTCTCTGTACATACAAAAAGTCCATTAAAAAAAAAAAAAGTCTGCAAATGTGAGGTCACTGCCACATTCTTGTGAAATATTTGAAACAAAGGTATCTTGTGTCAGTTGCTAGATTTGTTTGACTGTTGGTGTATAAAGAGAGGCTACTAGCCAAAATTCCTTAATGAGAAACCCGAAGGAAGACTAACTAGTGGCATCTGAAAGCTCATGCCAAACAGACTGCATGATGTAGAGTTTATTGCATAAACCTGCTTCTATTTCAATGAAAGCTTCATGAGGTCCTTGCAAACTGTGTTATATGCATGGTCTTGCAAAAAATATTCAGACCTTCACCAATAGTTCTGTATTACAGAACTACAAATCGAATTGTATTCAAAAAATGTTGAAACTCAAAATTAAATTATGAACTTCAGTTATATAGGAGAATCAGTAAGGGGGTCTGAACACATTTGTACCACCATAGCAGACAGAAGAAATATCAAAGTTTGTGCTTTGCGTTAAAGGGACACTTTAGCTTCCCAGGTGACCCCCTACACAAACAGTGCATATCAAACTACTTTGTATGTACTAGTTTGTAGTTTAGCTACCCCCCCACCCAATGGGTAACCCACATACATTATGTAAGACAATATTCTATTTATTTTTCCTCTCTCTTCAAATGTATGTACAAATATAACATTCAGATAAGGTTGGCAGGCTTGTGCAGGCAAAAGTTAGACATAAGCGAGTAGACTGAATTCTTGGTAGTTTTCTACAAGTTATTGGATCACTTAGAGCCTGACAAGCTCAGCAGTTTTAAGTTTACATGAATAAATAATAATTTTGGAACTACAATAAATGCAGCTTCATTTCGGTTCAAGATGTGCCACGTAAACTTAAGTTAAGGCTGTGATGCTGTTCCAGAAGATACAGATCCTTATGTGTCGGGATGTTACAAAGAGTCTGGTGAACACAGCCCAAAAATTGTCTTTTCAGACTTCATCTATGCACACTGAACATATCTGTCCAAACATCTGCATAGTCTTTGCTTTGTTGGTCATCATATGATGCACACAATGTTTAGGTTTATAATCTATACATATAAAACACAAAAATATTTGCTAAAGTAGTAGAGTTTTTTGAAATTCTCTTTTTCAAACCTTAGTTTTCTGAACTAAATCCAACCCTTCAATTACTCGTATTGGAGTTGTCTTAATTTAAGAGTTTGAAACAGCTGGATGGTAATGTACAACATATTTTGTGAATAAACCTCATCTTCCATAGACTGCGGTTGAGTCACCAACTTAAACTTGATCGTATATGTGGCCGAAGTGGGGAACTGAGCTTCAAAAGTAAATTCACCATGGGTCTATAAAACAGCATTGAAAACACCCTGTTTGCGTTAAAGGGTTATCATCAACACATTCATCTATGCACAACGTAAAAAATATATTAAGGGACAAGTGTAAAACTAAGTGAAATTATTAGATGTGACAGCTTCCTACCTCAGCTATTCTTTGCCCTATATAAACGCCAGGAAACAGATGGTGCTTTTCATGCATACTTAGGCCAGTCTTGGAAGGACAACTAGCTGATTAATACAGAACCAAACACAAGCATGAACAGAACAAATCCCCATCGTGTATAGTTGTTATATCTAATCTGGATTTTAGTCTTGGCCAAGAATTTAATAAACCAATAGTGAGCTCCGAATGCCGCAGAACTCATCGTAGAATTGCTCTTCAGTTGCCTCTTCCAGCTGATAAAACATGCATAAGACGACACTCCTTGAAATGCTAATCACTTCAAAAATTCCTCAACTCCACCCTCTTCATGGAATGTCATTTAGCACAAATTAATCTTCATACATTATACTCACTACTAGGGTGTGTGTGTGAAGTAAGCTGTCCAGTTTGGCTTTGTCAACAATTATTAATGCACAGAAACCACAAACTGGAGGATCCAGCCTTAAAATCACAATTTAATATCAAAAAATCTTAACCAAGAATGTAGTGTTGGTTCTAGGTTTTAGAGAGGTCCAGCTCAACAACACAAGCGATACCTTTTTTGACATACACTGATCAGCCATAACATTATGACCACCTGCCCAATATCGTGCAGGTCCCTTTTTGCCGCTAAAACAGCCCTGACCCGTTGAGGCATGGATTCTATTAGACCTCTGAAGGTATGCTGTGGTATCCGGCACCAAGACATTAGCAGCAGATCCTTTAAGTCCTGTAAGCTGCAAGGATGCATCCTGGTGCCATGTGTTCTCCACGTAAGCGCCACCCACCCGGCCCATCCACGTGACATAAAAGAAAACGTGATTCATCAGACCATCAGGCCACCTTTTCCATTGGTCTGTGGTCTAGTGAGCATGGACACCCTGACCGGTGTGTTGCTACGCAGCCCCATACGCAACAGTGATGCACTGTGTGTTATAACACCTTTCTATGAGAGCCAGCACTGACTTTTTTAGCAATTTGAGCTACAGTAGTTTGGTAGTTGGATTTGACCACACGGGCCAGCCTTCGCACCTCATGTGCATCAATGAGCTTTGGCCGTCCATGACCCTGTTGCCGGTTCACCACTTATCCTTCCTTGGACCACTTTTGATAGGTACTATCTCTGCAGACTGGAAACACCCCAAAAGAGCTGCAGTTTTGGACATGCTCTCACCCAGTCGTCTAGCCATCACAATTTGGCCCTTATTAAAGTTGCTCAGATCCTTACACTTGCCCATTTATCCTGCTTCTAATATATAAAAATGTTCAATTGCTCCCTAATATATCCCACCCACTGAAAGGAGCCATGATAAGACGATTATGAATGTTATTCAATAACAAGATTATTCACGTCACCCGTCAGTGGTCATAATGTTATGGCTGATCGGTATCAGTATGTCACACACAGAGATCTCTCACCTAACATAATCTGACTGCAGGCTCTACATCGCTGCTTAAAGCAGAGCCTACATCTTCCCTACTTTTAATAAGTACATTTGAATTAAAACTACCTGTAAACTGTACAATTGGTTTTTCAGTGTAATTTTTTTAAGGGATATTTAGCTGTAAATAAAAGGATTATATTAGTCAAGTGGCAAAACTAGCATATCAAACCGTACCTCAACAGGAAAGAAATACACTGCATAGAGCCATCTGGCACATATATATTGCCTCTATATAGAGACAGCTATTGAATACACTAATTGGCTGTGTATAGAGCTGGTCTATGAGTCCAGCAGGTGACTCTATGGAGTTCTGTAAAGCACTCTAAAAGTCTGATTTAGCAAATTTTCAACATAAAGCATTGAGGGCCACAAATGGACCAGGTATCCAATTGTTAACATAAAACTTTTTTTTTTGGACTATGCTGAAGCTATGATAACCCAATCAGGTCTCAAGGGTTGCAAACAGGCCATGGAGTAGAAAACCACTGCGCTGCCACTTCCACATGATCATATGGAACATTGTAAAGAGCACCACTCAGTGCCTGGACAAAACAGTTATGATCAAAACAGTAGCAGCAATTCTACAAAAGGATACAACATTGACAAAAGCATAAGAAGACTGGGCTGTCATACTAAAGTATGCTTACCATAGTGGCCCAAGGCTTGCATATGCATTGCCATTAAGCATTTTAAGGAACCACCTGAAGCCAGAGCCTTCCACTAGCATGAATATCATAATCCATTAAAAGCATAAATTTGCACCAGATTTAAAGGGAAAGGTGAGTTAATGTGTAGAACATACAGCACTTTAGAAGGTAAAAAAGATGGGCAATTACAGCACAAATCCTTTAGTTAAAACAGTGAGCTATGGTGGACAGGCATTACATACAATATACAAATATGGAACTGCAAAATGACTTACCGCTAGAGCGATGTTTTTTTTTTCTTTTAAGGCAAAAAAAAAAAAAACACCCACAAAAACGCATGTTGTGTAAGCTAATAAGATAAAGCAATAGCTAGTCTCAAAAAGGAAACAATCCTACTATTAAAATGCCTTCAACTAACCATGGCCTCAAGGCAAGGGACGTGATGGAACAGACGACAAAATATTGTATTCTCTGCTGCCATTCTATAAGTATAAAGCACTACTCGCCAGTCTTTAAATAATAATACATACATTGGCAGAAATAATCTCAGTCAGCATCAGCATTTTTTAAAATTGCATAATGGTAGTAAACAGTAGTTAAGAGCTACTTTTGCTCAGACTGTATAAAAAGAATACAAATTCAAACATCCATTTATTATGAATTCTAACATTTTTAATATGTAACGGTAAAGCACACTAACAAAACAATAACAAGAAAAATAATAAGAAAAACAAAACAAAATAAAAACAGTACAGGCAGTTTACCTTCTGCACGTGTGCAACTTAGTAGTGTAGTTTGCATGTAACATGAAACAACGTAACAAGATTGAATCGTCATGTTATAATATTGTACTGAAAAGTCGTTTTCTACACGGGCACCATATGAATTGCAAAATCTAGTTTTAAATCAATAGATGCTGGAGCTACCAATTTTGTTTAGAAGATTAAATGAAAAAGTGTACATTTAATTTACTTTAAAAAATTATACCTAGAATAAACAGAATTCAGAAGGGCGGAATGGCTCTTATCTGCCATTACTCTGCTAATTTTTCCCAACTTAAAGACTCCGACCTTCATCAGTCCTTGGTCTCATCTTAGATTCAGAAAAAAATGCAAAGTCACATAAAACAAAAAAAAGTCAAATTGTGTATACACTCAGACTTTACCGAATGTGACAGCATGTAGAAGGTGGTTACATTTTGTGTGTATACCTATACACAACCTAAATGTAAGTGACTTATTTCAATCTATTAAAATTTTATGCATTTATGTTGTGGACTATAAGTCATCAATTAATAATTAGGGGCTTTTTTTTTTATGATACAAGACTTCTTTACTGCTTGCGTGGAAGAATAAAACAGGAAGGTTTGTTTTGTTGAATTTAATTTAAATCCGTTTTTAAGTGTTCTGTTTCGTGAGTGATGTAACATTTACATTAGAAAAACGAATTCCGAATTTGCACTGCGAAAATATTTACTTCCCTAAATTCTTATAGAAAAATAAGAGCAGAACAAGAGAAGATTTATCTGTACATAATATCAGGGATGAAAAGTTGACCCACTGAACACAGAGGGGTGTATTCACTAAAGGAGGAGTTGTGGATCTAACTCCTTGACTTCCCTATGCATTATGGAGGGCTAAACCCAGTGAGATTCTTTTTGCAGGAAGAGCTTGGCTGAACTTGCATAATGTATAATTAAACAGGTGAGATTTCTTCAAAGTCTTCCCATGTATTCAATGATGCATAATGCAGGGGCATCTCTTCCCTTCTTGCTTGAGAAACTTGCCAGGATTTGCCCTTCATAATGAATAATGAAGAGAGGGAGTTGAAACCACAGCTCCCCTGCAAAGTCTCTTTCCACCTTTTCCGGTAGTGAACAGACCTCAGAGACGGGTGAATTGAGCAAAAAAAACAAAAACAAAAATCAAGTGTTGCTGCTGTCTTTACAGTGTATTATTTCAGTCTGAATTTTTGCCCATAAAAAGCTAGTTTTTTAAAAAAAGTTTCGAAAAAGTATTTAATGGGCACTTTATCTCACAACCTTTAACTATAGCTTTTAAAACACCCTACCCATAGAAACCATAGAGCAGGCTAATGAAATATTCCGTGAGGTAACACTTAGAAATAATGAAAGCCAGCCGTAACGGCAACAATAATAATAAAAACAACAACTGCAATAATACATAGGATAAAGTACTCCCTGTGGGGTATAACTAGACTGTTAAGGTACTGTATCAAATGGCTCTGTGGGCAAATAAACAATTGCATTGAAGGTCGGGAGATTAAATTCTAGACTTTTTTTTTTTAATATAAAAACAAAAAGCAACTTGACTGCTCACCTAGGGGAACAGACTCCTAAATTAGCAGTTAGAGAAGGAAAATTATCTATGGGGGGGGGATATATTTATAATTTTTTTTCTTAATTTGAAGGTCTGGTTTTTTTCAGCTGATGTACTAGTTAATACATTTGTATGAGTATCTATAAGCCTACATGTCATATGTCTAATGTATATGCCTTCGTATAAGGGAAAGTTTCTTTTAAATTATATACACACACACATATATATATATATATATATATATATATGTATATATATATATATGTATATATATATATATATATATATATGTATATATATATATATATATATATGTATATATATATATATATATATATATATGTATATATATATATATATGTATATATATATATATATATATATATATATATATATATATATATATATATATATATATATATATATATTATATATATTATATATAGGTTGGAATTTTTTTTGTTTTTTTTTTATAACACTATACACTGCTAACATACTCTCTTCAACTTATCAGGAACCTGTTACCTAAAAGCAACCAAAACATAAAAATAAGAGTCATTATGTTATACCATTTTTTCGATCTTTTTATGGTTTTCAATACACTTTTCTGTGCTGCCATGTAGTTCTTTGCACGACACGCTATAAAGATCCTTAATAATTACCAGCATGCGCACGAACGCTTCTTCCTGATTGGTTGCTAATCTTTGTTACTTATAACAGCTCTTAACATATAGCGTAAAAAGCACATTTGAATCGCTTAGACCTTTATGAAGGGACTATGTAAATATGATCTCCTAATACAGCCGCCTGTGGCCTGCAGGAAAAGCTTTTTGGCTCAAATCCTGCATAACATTACTATATTCTGGAGGGAGGATATTTTGGACTTAGTGGGTGATTTTCTAACTTGCAGATTTTGGATTTTTTCCAAAAAAAAAGTAATTTACTGTTGCTTTGGCAGGTTTAGGGGGAAGAGTAGTTTATATGGTTAAGTCTTAAGCTTCAAAATGTATTTATACAGGATGAATGGACTTTCTTTTCCTGTGCTCAAATCTTTTGACTATGCCACAAGGCACGACTGAGTCTACCATCACGTCTTGATAGGTTCCGATTAGATGACCAGATATTTTTCAAGTAATGAAATGTCACTCATCTTAGGAGTTACTTCCATGGCATCAAGATCGAAGACAAAAAAAAAACAAAAAAAAACAACACAAAAAAAAAACAACACAACTATGCCATCAATGAAAGTCTGTGACAATATATTAAATGGTGCTCTTCCACCAACTATACAGAACTGCTGGTGGCAATTTTTTTTTTAATTATTTCATTTTTAATCTGGGAAGGGTTTCGACATTGAACACAATTTGTCCCAGGAACATGTAATTGTCATGTGACACAAAAGCAATCACCAACAAATTACTTGCAGAGAAACTGAAAATGCACCTTAGAAGTTTGTTCTGCTTTTACGTGATTAAACCTTAAGAGCAATACTGGTGTGCTGAATTAGAGTTATGTCGGAGGACAGCACCGTTAAATAAACAAGTTAAAGTAAAAATGCAGAATATAAAGCATAGGAGGGGATAATTTCAAAATGCTATAAAATACTAAAAATTAAATGAAATATTTATGTCAACACAAATTAAGATATTATTCTTATATACATCAGAAGCACTTGCACAACTGCATTAAATTATGTGAAAGTGGTAGGTTATGTTTTAGTTAATGTATCAGCTTTGTCATCCTGGAAATTTAGCTTTAACAACAACAAAAAAACATATTCTGTGTTGCATCGAGATACTTGTGTGGTTATTGACCCTCTCTGTGACATTGGTAAAAATACAATAGATAGGGATTAAATTGGGTAGTGTATTTGTTTTGTATCAATAAATTACAAAATTGGGAAGAGGCCTACAAAATAAACTGGAAGAAACAAAGCAAGGCCACTCAAATTGATGACAGGGAAGATATCAAAATTAGCAAAGTAGGCCATGGAGAAAGGCCAAGGTAAAATCATGTCTAGGTAGCCACGTCCATTCAAAAATAATTCACTATGATAATTATCCATTTATTTGTTCCCTGTAGAGTATTAGTAATCATAACTGTAGCATGGCTTAGCCAATTACATTAGCACTGTGAAAAGAAGGATAAGGGCCAGCAGCCAATCGCTGTGCCAGGTCACTGCCTGTTTACGGATAATTTTCAATTATATTGCAATTAGCAAATGGAGGAAAAAAATCTCTACTCTCTCATCTACTAAATATTTAGTAATTCCATACGAAAATTAGCACAACTGTTCTGGCATTTGAATAAAACAATAAATGATGGTCAGTGCATGATGCCCAGTTTAGGGAGCCACAGATCAGATTAAAATTAAGAAAAAATATTAAAAGAAAAGCTTACAAAAAAAAAAAAAAAAAAAAAAGAAGATTGAATCAGCCACATGCCCACTGACCAGGTCCTAACTATCCAAACCATGGCCTACTATGGTAAATATCTGGCTTTAAGCAGATGATCAACAAGCAGTTTGTGGGTTTCTATGAAACTTTTTTTGCGCCAATGTTGAATTTCTTTTAGCACATCAGGTGCAAAATGTCATCACATTTTGTTCATATAGCACCAGCAGAATCTGTCATGCTTTCAGAAATAGGGAAAATACAAATTAACAAGAATATTAAAAGTGAAAATACTGACACAAAAGCAGAAAGAAGGCTCTTGCAAGCCTGCAATTTATAAACAAAAGACATATCCGTCATAAGATACAAATGCACTTTTTTCCAACTCTTCTGCTTTTATTTAAATAAAATAACTAAATTTCATCTTCCTGACTCACATACAAACTCAATTTTAAAAGGAGATTAAAAACTAAACTGATTTTTATTGCAGACTTAGAGTTCCTAAAAAGTTCCTAAAGGCCAAAGACCAAGGAACAAGGAACAAGACCACGTGCAGCAATTCATTTTAGCATCACATGGGAGGGTTAGACAACTATCATTAGACTTACGAAGCTACTAAACTTCTTTGCGTTAACCTTTGTCCATAGACTTACGAAGCTACTAAACTTCTTTGCGTTAACCTTTGTCCATTATTAAAACAACTGAAAACCGCTTCTGTCTTTTTTCTGGTCTTTTTTCACTCTAATGACTTTTCCCATTTTTATACATAAGCACTGTGTCATTTGGGGTAGGAATGTTTCTCAATTCTTCTAAACTACAGAAGAGAGAAAGAATCTTTTGATAACACTAGGGCATGTTCGCACAAATTTCACACTTTATAGAGAACTGAATGCACTGAATTAGTAAATGAAAAGCCTACAGGTCATTTTTTCATATCACATATAAACTGCTATAGTAAAATAACACATCAAAGAAGATATTTGTGAAAAGCTGCTGTTGGCTATGCCTTCTGCAGGTAAACAGAAAAGAAAATGGTTTCTGTTGTATTATTAGTTATTACTGTCCTATGGATGTTGAACAATTAAGGAAGGGGGGGTGAACTAGCACAGAGTTGAACGGATGGGCCACAAACCTGTTGCTGTGGATATTGGATTCCTGCCATAGCACCTTGAGTACGTCCCTGTATTCCTACAGGATATCTTTGTGGTCCAGGAGGTCCATAGGTCTGGCCAGGGTATGGACTGCTATGTGTCTGGGTGTAAGGGCTACTGCCCATTCCATAAAGCTGAGGTCTCCTCATTGCCATTGGATCCATTGGGCTACCCTGCAGAACAAAAAATAAAAAAATAAACACACAGCAGAAAAGTTAGAAACCTCATATCTGTATTGAAAAAAGGCACAATGTATGAACATTTTATTAACATTCTGAGTCACCGTGTGCTATTAACCAACATAAATTCACATAATTCAGTAGTTACCCAGGAGAAAATGACTGTGGCACTTGAGATCGACATATTAGGCCGCACAATATTATGTAGCAAAGCAAAATTATTTTGGTGACAACACTTTGAAAATGGATGGATGTGCCCTAATCTCGAGGGCATACCTAATTTTACGTTGTAGCATGCAGAGTGTATTTTCTAAGGCCAGCGTTAGGAAGATAAGACTTGGGGACACTTAAGGCAATCCAGCATAAACACTAAGCAAAATCCTACATAGCCCATGCTATTAAGGGGTCTATTGGCAAAGGGGAAGGTTGTGGTTTCAACTCCTTGACTACTTATTATGAACGCCCAAAAAAACTTGAAAGCTGATTTAAGTTTAGAGCCCAACACGCTAATTATCCATTATACAAGTTTAATCAGTGCTTTTTTGCAGGAGAAAACAACCAAGAAAACTCATCTATATATCTGCCGTGACTAAATATAACAAAGAATGTCACTCTGAAAAAGTACCATAGGCTCTTCACTCTGTCAAGATGACAATTCCAACTCTATACTCATATTCCACTACCTGTTCACAAAATATTGTGTTATGTTTCCTCTAAATAAGAATTTCCAGTCCTCAATTATCGGGAACAAGTATAAACACATCAAAATTCCAGTTTTATGATAAGAATGCTGCAGATGGTTAGAACGTGCCACGCAGTGACATTTCCACTGGGGAAAGTGTGTGCTCCCAACGTGGTAGAATGTACATCGTGGACTGGCAGTTACACTCACAATGTTATTTGGAGGCAGAGCTAAAGTTTGCATGTTCCCATCTTTGATGAATGTTTTGTATTCTCTCCATGGCTATCCGTATCCAGCACTTCAAAGCCAGCTGGCTGCTTTACAAAATAAATTGGATTGAGACGTACACATGTTGTAATATTAGAATCCCAGTCACAGTTTCACCAAAGAAAAATTGGCGAGTCAAAAACAGTTGAAATCATTATTTTTCAGTTAGCCGACATCTACCCTAAAAAGTTTCATCAGTTAGAACGAGATTTGTTCACTTAAAAAACAAACTACACACGGGTCTGTATTGTGTGTTAAAGAAGAGCAAGGTACGAGCATTTACGTTTACCTTCAAGATTTGAACTTACATTTTGTACACATTTCTAAACATAAATATGTACAGTGTTGGTTTAAAAATTCCAACCAATAAATATATAATATAATATAATACACACACACACTTACGTTCATGATTGGTCAGTCAGTATCTTGAAAGCAATATTTAGCACAGAAGCAAGAATATTAAAAAAGAAACACTCTGACATAGGGGAACAACATTCCCACATAACAATTGATAATAACAATTACGTTTCTAGGGATGCACCGAAATCAAAAATCTGGACCGAAACAGAAACTTCAGGATTCACTTGGCTGAAACCGAACCAAAACCGAAAATGACCCCCCCTCCTTAAAAAACAACACACTTTTATTAAAAGTTATTGCATTATTTTGTCCAATTTTGGTGTATTACTTACTTTTAAGAAATAATTTTAACACACAAAAAAATAATTTCTTACAGCAATCACACTCCTATCATGCCCAAGGCAGCCAGCACATGCTAGAACCTGGGAAGGATAGGAGTGTGATTACAGGCTCCCATGCCATGCCACGCCCACACACATTCATATACAGATACTCATTCATTCCCTTAATCACACATACTTGCTCATACAACCTCCCCCACCCACTAACCTGAACTGCAGATCTCTCACTCTCAGACTTCTGCAGTGGCCCGGCTGCTTCCCTCTGTACGAACAACTTTTCTAGCCCCGCCCCCAGGGGAAGAAGGAAGGGAACAGAATCATGTGATGTGCATTGGCGTGAGTCCGCTGGGTTCCTGGGTACAAAAGAAGCTGCTTGCACACTGTGCGGCCAATGCGCAGGTAAGCAGCCCAGCCCCTGCAGACAATTATTTTTATTTCAGCATTCTGCCGATAATGCCCTTTTCGGCCGATATATTTCGGCCACCGATACATCGGTGTATCCTTGGAAGAACCCACCCCACACACATACAATTAATTCACTACAACAGCAGTTAGAATGTTAGGTTAAGACAATACCTGGTATAGCAGCTTTATTCAATTAACGATTGACATCCACCCAAAAAACTATAAAGTCCAGTGAATATCCCTTAATAGCTAATGCTTGCAAAGATGAGCACAGTCAAGTGTAGGTAATGGGCACGATTCACCATCATACAACTTTGCATTAGTGTCCAGCATTGTTACATATTTGACTTGTAATGGATCAGTTTCAACTTTGCAGTTTAATCACTAAAGGCAGAGTTTGCAAGAGAATTGTGGTTTCAACTTCTTGACTTCACTATATATTACGAAGGTCACAATCCCAGGGAACCCTTTTCAGCAGAAAGAACTTGGCTCGCCTTTGTCTCACAGCTTTTACTTACAGTTTATAATTATCTAACATCCTAAAAAACATAACATAAAAGATAGTTGCAAGAAGCATTCGGGCAGATCACAGTGAAAAGGTATACCGTATTTGCCCGATTATAAGACAAATGCTCTGAAAAATACCCCTCGTCTTATAATCGGGGTCGTCTTATAATCAGACCTCAAATAGGTCTGACTATGAGACTAAGATCCAGATCCCCCGCAGAGATGCAGGGGACCTGGATCCTCCTGTGTTATGCCCCCCCCCAACTTACCGGTGCTTCTGAGTCCCCGGTGCTTAGTCCGGGCAGCGTGTAGAGCTCTATGCGATTCACATAGACAACTTCCGCTCAAGCGCGTAGAGCTCTACACGCTGCCCGGACTAAGCACCAGCGACTCAGAAGCACCGGTAAGTTTGGAGGAGGGAGTGTTAAATGGGGGGGGGCATTTCTGGAGGCAGAGTGCTCTGTGATATGCCTTTTAACCCCCTTAATGCCACTCTGCCTCCAGAAATGCCTTTTAACCCTCTATACGCCACTCTGCCTCCTGAAATGCCAGAGTGGCATATAGGGTCAAAAGGCATATCATGGGGCACAGTGGCATATAGAGGGTTAAAAGGCGTATCATGGGGCACAGTGGCATTTAGAGGGTATAAGGCATTTCTGGGGCAGAGTGGCAAGCCTGGGGGCAGATGTGCATAACTGGGGGGGCAGATTGAAAAAAAAAGGAAATAAAAACAAAATATTTTTCTCAATCATAGCTTTTATTAACAAACAATTGTTCACATAGTTTACATGAATTAACATTTACTGGTAAAACTTTTTTCCTATAGGGTCGTCTTATATTCAGGCTTTTTCTTTTTTTCCTAAATTAATATTCAGATTTTGGGGGGTCGTCTTATAATCGAGCAAATACGGTAACTTACAATGCGAAATATAAAAAAAGATGGATACATTTAAATGATTTATAAATCCTGACTACACGCTATACAAAACCTGTACTGTATTTATGATTTTTCGGCAAATACAGAGCTTTTAATAAAAAAAATAAACATTTTTGAGCAGCAAGTATATTTTCCTTAGGACATAACCTATGACACAGATTAAATATAAATATATATATTTTGTTGCAAACAAACAAAAAAAAACTGCATCGACTAGATCACTGTGTGAAACCTCAAAAGGTAATAGAACATAAAATGAATATCATGAGCTTTAATGATTTCAAAGCACAGCTCAAAGGAATCAATATGCTGAATATTTTAAAAAGCGCAAATGTTTCTCATTTCAAAAAATACTTTATATGGCAAAAATAAAGGACATTGGACTGAAAAAGCAAGAGAAGATGAGTCAAGATGAACTATTTTTATGTATGTACGTGATTTTTGGATGTAAAAGTGTTCGGTTTTATTACCTAAAACATGAATATCACCCCTAGATCAAAATTCGTACATTAATGTGCAGGGTCACGTGACATTAGATGACCCATATGTCGGCAGGTGCATCTACGGGTCTGGCTGGTGTTAGGAGTCCCTTGGTGGAAGGTTGGCCTCATCAGTCCCTCCGCCATAACCAACATTCATACTGGCACACATATTTACGCATACACCCTCACACATGCACGCTAATACACACTCTGTCCCTAAATCTCTGACCCTCTCACTCTCTTATTCCTTCCCTTTACCTTGCCAGCAATGTTCCCTCTAATTTTTCTTAGGTGGTGTGCGCAGAAAATTTCTCTTGTGCAAAAATTTTCCCAGAGCCAAAATTTTGTGCGCACAATATGCTTCTGCAAATGTAAAATTTAAATTGTTATTCTATATTTTTGGTATAGCTCGCTCATGGTTAATAACACTACATTATAGTGTGATAATGTAGTATTAGTTACACACCATTATTACTTACTGTAATGTTTTTTTAAAGGTGAAATTCTCACTGCATAAGTAAATTATGAGCGAATCACGAGTAGAGGCTCCAGGCCGCATAAAGGATAAAAAAAATTGGGAAAAACCGTTGTCCGCAGGGGCGTAACTAGAGTATTTGGCACCTGGGGCGGATCCTGTACGCGGGACCCCCCCCCCACACACACACACACACTTTAAAACTGCATAGCTTCTATCATTAGGCAAACATTGACAGGGGTACAGCATAACTGTTATTATTTACTAAGGCAGACATTGAAGGTGGTACAACATAACACCTATCACTATATACTAAAGCAGACATTGACGGTGTTACAGCATAACTGCTATCATTATATACTGAGGCAAACATTGACGGTGGTACAGCATAACTGCTAACATTATATAGTGAGGCAAACATTGACAGTGGTACAGCATAACTGCTATCATTATATACTGAGGCAAACATTGACGGTGGTACAGCATAACTGCTAACATTATATAGTGAGGCAAACATTGACAGTGGTACAGCATAACTGCTATCACTATATACTGAGGCAAACATTGACGGTGGTACAGCATAACTGCTATTATTATATAGTGAGGCAAACACTGATAGTGGTACAGCAGAACATCTATCACTATATACTGAGGCACACATTGATCGTGGTACAACATAACACCTATCACTATACATTGAGCCAGACATTGACAATAATGCAGCATAACCCCAATCACTAAATACTAAGCCAAACATTGATGTGGTGTAGGCCTACCACTTTAGTGTCTGGCCTAGTGTGTGTGTGTGTGTATATATATATATACCGTATTGGCTCGGATATAGGCCGCCCCCGTATATAGGCCGCACCCTAAAAGTTTGGTGCTTTTTTAAAGAAAAAGTTTTTTTCTTTAAAAAAGCACCAAAAAAACATGCTGCCACTCTGCCCCCCCCGAGATATGCTGTCACTGTCCTCCTTCCCCGAGATATGCTACCACTGTCCTTCCCCCCCCCCCCCCAGATATGCTGCCACTGTCCTCCTCCCTCCCCGAGATATGCTGCCACTGTCCTCCTCTGCCCCCCGACTTACCGGAGCTGACTCCCGGGTGTCTTGCGAGGCCGGCGGGGGACATCTACGCAATACGCGTATACAACTTCCGGTGCCGGATGTGCCGGCACCGGAAGTTGTATACGCGTATTGCGTAGATGTCCCCCGCCGGCCTCGCAAGACACCCAGGGAGTCTGCTCCGGTAAGTCAGGCGGGGGGCCAGAGGTAAAACGCATCGTGCGGTTAGACAACCGCACGATGCGCTTAGACAACCTCCCGTGCCGGCACCCCCCCCGTGGGAAGTGCTGGCAGGGGAGGCTGTCTGAGCGTATCGGGGAGTAGGATGCAGGTCCCCTGCACCGCTGCGGGGGATCTGTATCCTAACCCCGCTGCCTGCCCGGCGCCCGGGACTGCATGTCCCGGGCGTCGGGCGCTAGACCCCGAATATAGGCCGCACCCCCACTTTAAAGACTTAAAGTGGGGGAAAAAAGTGCGGCCTATATCCGAGCCAATACGGTATATATATATATATATTATACAGCAATCACACTCCTATCATGCCCAGGTTCTAGCATGTACTGGTTGCTTGGGCATGGTAGGAGTGGGACTGCTGTTAGCAATCATATATATATATTAATATTTTTATCGAATTGTTCTGTCCAATTTTGGTGTGTTACCAAATAATAATAATTTTTTAATAAAGGTGTGGTTAACACACCAAAATTGAACAAAAAAATATAAAATTGCTAACAGCAATCCTATCATGCTCAGGCAGCCAGTACATGCTGGAACCTGAGCATGATAGGAATATGATTACAGCCTCCCTATGTCATGCTATCCCCCCCACACACTTGCACATCCATGCTATCACACACACACTCATTCACAAACATTCAGTTTAAACTACAGCATAACACCCATCATTCTCACACACTTACTAATTCACTCTCACAGAATGTTTTCCTACCTGTCACTTTTCCTCCTCTTCGTTCTTCCCTCTTCAGTGTCCTTCCTTTGCAGTGGAGGCGGTGGGCGTGGCTTCAGTGCTGTGCGCCGGGATATGACAACAAATCCCGACGCACACCATCAGTTGCAGCGCGCTTCGAAAGGGAGCAGGATCGGAGGTCTGCATTAACAGACCTCCCGCTCCCTTGATTATTTTTAAAGACGGTTAGAGGGAGATCCTTGATCTCCCCAACCGAGCTTGCTCCTCTAGCGGCGGACATTACTGTCCGTCTCTGGAGGGGTGACGTGCACACAACCAGTAGCGGACATCCCCCCTTCGGTACGCTACTGGTTGTGCGCACAATTTTTGTTCGTGTGCGCTCCCTCTGAAAGGTATGTGCGCGCGCACAAGCGCACAGCTTAGAGGGAACACGGCTTGCCAGTAACCTTTTTTCTAGCAGCTTGAACACACTGTGTGAGACACTCACTTTTACACAGGGTTATATAAAATTACTTTTTGTGACTCCCACAGAGTTCTTCCGTAAGTAAGAATTTAGGACCAGCACAGAGGCAATTGCTACCGGGCCAGTGGTTACGGTTGCTCCCATAGTATACACATAAGTTGAATACATATTGCTTAATTTAATATACTAACTAAACTGTAAAATGTAACATTTCAGGAAGCAGCAGATCCTCTAAGTCAGCAGTGTAAACCTCTGTCCTCAGCGCTGCACACACCTCCCATTGTTTAACTACAGTGCAAAGATTAACACTGTGTATTTTATGTCATAGAACCACTTACGTTTGTAGCCCTCCAAGACTAGAATAAGACATCTGCGCCATAAGCACTGTACCAAATTTTATAGCAACTGCTTCCACTACACACATTACTAATAAGTATTTATATTTAAAAAAAAAAAATAAGATAATAGTCTACACAACCGACATGCAGATAGGCCGGTTTGTCTCAAATTTCTAGCTGCTTTCTTCTTCGTTCCCATCATTCCTAACGCACAGCTAAGCAGGAAAGTTCAGCCCCAAAACAAACAGCTCAACAGCCTTTGTGTTTTTCGGCTGAGTGGCGTAAGCCATACATTCAGAGATGTACCAGGTATTCATGTGCAGAGTCCCACAAGCTAGCAGGTACAACAAGCCTTTTGTGTGCGTCTGAACACACGCCAAAACGTCTGCCTTTGTATTGAACAAACCTGTTTTCCACCGATAACAAAGCCCCGAGTTGTGAAACCTTGCAGTCAGGCCTTTAACAGCTGCTGCTCTGCAAGAACAGACAGATACAACGCAAGCTTTTTGTACGTCATAACATTAATGATTTGGGAAATGTCATTTGCTTATTGGAAATATTTCGTAATTTGAACTTGTTTGCATAAAGGAGGCCGATTAATTCTACACGTTTATAAGATTTCAGTTGATACTGATCGTGAAACTTTATTGAATGGGTTTCTTCGTGTATTTAATGTGACAATATATGCTTAGCTGGCCCGTAGATTGTGATATTACATCCAAGCATTGCAAAACAACAGCGGGGGTCTATTCGCTAAACGGAGAGTTGTGATTTCTTTTCCCGCACCTCAGTATTCATTACAAAGGGCCAACGCTATTAGGTTTCACCGGTAAGAAAGACTGAGTGGGCCCTGTATAATGTATAATTTGATGCATAAGGGGACTGTTGAGAACTCCCACTGATTTAACCATATAGCATACAGGGACAGCCAAGATCTTCCTTCAGCAGAAGCATATTGGGATAGGCCTACATAATGTATAATGGAGTTAAGGATTTGAAACCAAAAAACTCTCCTATCAACTCTCCCTTTAGTGACTCAACCCCTGTGTGGCTAAGGAAGAATAGAATCAACTGATATAAGTTCTCCTCAGACACTGAGTAAATAGCCATAATTACATGTTTTGACACTTAAATGGTAAAAAAGGTAAAGGAAAATAATACCTGCATAGTACAGTAGACATAATTCTATCTGATGATTATTCTGATAACATTTCAAAATCTTTAAATGGGATTAAATTAAATTCCAAATACACAATGGTAATATGCTGCTGCACACAAAGCAGACGGGGGGGGGGGGGAGTGCTTTGCGTAAAAAGGAATGAAACCTCTTTCTTGTTTTCTGGGTTGTCAAATCTGGATTGAATTTCAGTTAATAATCCATTTCTAAATACACCCTCTTATCCATATATATCGATATATAAATATTGCAAAATTGATCGGTTAGTCAGTTCTATAGGGTCATGAACACAGAAAGGGAGGGAAAAAAAAACATCCTCTACAATATTTAAAATGGTATTTAAAAGGGGAAATGTTATTGTCACATCGCTTTGCAGCCTAAATTAACAAACAGCTGAATCTTCTGCTTTTTTTAGTCAATCAATGACAATCCTAAAGTAGCTATGGTCCCTGCAGATAACATAAATAACACCTTGATTCCTAATCATCCAGGTGGACACTTTGACTAATGAAAGTGTATGGAACAAAGAGTTTATTGTATAAGCAGGACTTTACTTCTGCTGCCATAAAGGAAGAACTCAGTGTGGCGTCTGAGCAGGAAGAGTCATCTGAAATATCACATTACTGACAACAACGGCAGCCTCCAGAACTGCAGATAAAGCAAGTTCACTGGAACAAAATGAGATAAAACCAGGTCCTTGTCAATGCTTACCCACATTTCTGTTTTGGCAGTGTATTTAACGCTCAAGAGAAAAGTCTTCTCCCCCCATGGAATTTCCCCTCTTAAAAGGGTAAGAGAACATTGAGGAGGGACAATCCTGTAGTAAAAAATTGCAGCTCAGGAACCGTAGCACAAAGTATTTGCATTAGGTGTTTTTTTAAATATGTATGTACTGCTTTTAGATGTTTCTCATCAAATATTATTCCATAGAATGAATGTATACGTTATGGATCTTTAGAAGGCAGGATTTGGGAAGATACGCTTTAAACAGATGTGTAAATATATTTCTGCCTGGCAACGCCACATCATTTATTCTCAGATTTTGGAAACCAGCAGCTAATACATTTTTTCGGTATTGCATTTTATCTAATAAATATATAAGGGGGGCATTTCCAATGGGCACTATTCATTAAAAGTGAAACAAATTCAAATAACCTGCTTCGCTATCCATTATATAAAAGGGCCAAGCCTTGTTAAAGAAGGGCTTTGCTTGACCTACATAATACATTGTTATATCCATGAGATGATATTCAGGATACTCAGCCCCAGAGATATGTAGACTAGACCTACGGTAGCATGCCTAGCGAGGTGACATCCTGGAGCTTCACAATGAGGATGCAGCTGTGGAAGGGGGACTGCCCTGGGTCCCAAGGTAAACAAAACAAAAAATGTTGAAAAACCGACCTCGGCTTCTAAGCCTAGGGGCTTGTCACTCACTCACACTCTTTCATGCTCTCATTAACTCCAACAGTCTAGTATATTACAGATGGATTCACAGAGAGGTTCAGAAATGGTTCTGTCTCCCCAAACCCGTCTACCATATTATGGTACGTCCACAAAAGAGACCACGGGGGCAGCCTCTCCCCTGTTGCTCCAATTGAGGGAGAGGTTGTACGTGGAGGCTTTGCCCTTTTACGGACAAAGAAAGAAGAACAAGAAGAGGCACGAGAAGAAGTGGGACAGCGATACGGAAGGTAGAGAGACATTGACAGAAAGCATGAGAGCCATGAAAACAAAGGCAGTGGTTTTTCCAATAGGGTTTATATACAGGGCTTTTTTTTTTTTCTAAGATCCAAAGTTTAGGGGATTTTCTTATTATCAGCGTCATGTTATCACCAAGCAAATGCTGTATATATTAGCTCCTCTGAAAACCTTACTTCAGTGAGTAAAGTCAGGTTTTTAAACATACATAGTATGTCGAGACGTATGTTGATTCTCTATATTTATGCCTAGTTATTAATCAGGTCCCACCTGAAACAATCTATTAAATTGATTCTAATCACTGGGCCTCTCAAGTGAAGCTTTGTATAATCAGAATTTCATTTTAGAAAATTAATTGCCTGATTGATTCTCTGGAGGCCGTCAGCTGTCATTGCATTGCTGTCATATTTTTTGAAAAGGGGTGTCACAACAATAAAATTCTTATCGATTAAAATGCAAAATCATTTCAAACTGAGGCTTTTCATATATTCACTGTCTGATTATGCTGTGATTTAATATCAGACATATAATGTGACCATTAGATGTATGTTTGCCTGTATATTTGCAAGGATATTGCGTTACAAAAAAAAAAAAAAAGTCAAATTGAACTGGTCGATCTTGAGTGCCTCCTGGGATGATCATACAAAAACAAACAAAAAGAGCTGTTTTTTAAGATTATTTCTCTAAAACAAAAGGCATTTAGATATAAACATTTTTGTAAACATTCTGCATGCGGTGAATGCCGTGGGGTTTTTTTTGGCACTGAAACGCTATTAAGTTTTCTTTGTATCAAATATATTAAAACAAAAAAGTAGTGAACACATTTTAACAAACACTATTTTTTTAAACCCCGATATTCAAGCACTTGATGTGCATTTGAATTCAAAATTTAAGTTCTCAAATTTGGGCCTTTATTAAGGAAGCCTCCCTATCTATTAAAGAGGAAGAGTCTGGCAATCACAGGATGAAGCATGGCCATGGCGGAGTATATGACATAGGAGTTTACGTGGAACCACTAACAAACAAATTACTAGAAGATGTTATCCAGAATGGATGCAAAGCAGCTGGCGGTAACATTAAAGGCAGAGCTGTACAGAGAGATAGGGGGTGGGGCCAAAAGTCATGCATTGCATAACTCCACCTACTTTGGCTCCACCCTCTCCACCCCATGTCATCTGGAGCAAAAGTTGGCAAATATGATACAAGACAGGTATCTCTCAAGAGTATTTTTTCCGTATTTCACAATATTACCACTTTCTACTAAATTACACACAGATATTGGCAAATTCCACAGCGATTAACCAAGGCCACTTACAATTATGAACAATATTTATGACCCAAAAAGTGGAAGCAGATCACAGAAATCACATATTAAAGGTAGATGCATTAAAGGTAGACACCATGATATCAGGGTGTCCTCTTTACATTAACATTTTGTTTCCCTTCAAAGCAGCCATAACTGGCACAAAAATCAGACAGCGGATGGGGTGTTTACTACGGTTCCTGAGCTGCAACTTTTTAGGAAGACAAGTACAGAATAAGAATTGAATTACTTTAAAAGGATAGTCCAGCCATCATCAAATGTACTTTAACGCAGATCATAGGCATGTGGTCCCTTTAAATTGTCACGTGGTCCATCTTTGTTTTTCTTTTTTTGTCCCCTTTTTGGACTTTAATATGCATTCTTTGTTGGTGGGGCTGCATGTGGCATTATATTGTCCCTTTAACATGTGTAAAAATAGCGTATCATATTTGACAACGTTCTGCCACAGCAGAACCATTCTTTATAAAGTAGCCAAGTGACTATATTACACCATACATGTGGCATTGAGATTATGGGGGGGAAAAGGCACACAACAATGTAATTCTGAGGTTAATCCGTGTAGTCGAATATCATTATTCAACCATGAGGTCATTCAAAGGTTGCTGATGTCACTGGTCCGGTAACTAAAACTTGGCCAGTGGAGACACTGTTGGGTTTTTACTCAACTCTTTCAGCATGGAAGCCAGGCTGTGAGCGATACAGTCGAACAAAGGGGACACGGTGACACACAGAAAGAAAAAAATATGGAAGGGGGGGACAAAAATGAAACAAAAAAGTCATAAGAATGACTTTAAAAAGCCCACCTTATGATTAATAGTACACCAGAAGAAAAAGAAATATCCAAGCAAAAAAGATTTGCTTAGGAATATTTATCCTTTTTTTTTTTTTTGTAGCCCACAGAGATTCTGCCTTGAAGGGGTTAAACTAGAAATGATAGAAGACCAATGGTTTAATATGAGATTTGTTTACAACCAGATGGGGAGCTGCTCTCCCATTGTAGCTTGCTTTCTTTGGTATTATCTGTATGCATTCCATTTGAATCCAATTTCCTTTTATTACCTCTGCCCAGGTCAGGGATGAATGGCTGTCAGATTCGCAGTGGAATAAAAAGGAAAAAAAAAATAAAAAAAAATCCTCTCTTCCTGAGGCAGCTACTTTCAATTCAGACAGACACATGGCTAATCTGCATATGTGAAGGTCACAGCACTTCAGTGAAAGAGGTTAACAGTGGAAAGGCTCAGGAAAAAAACCCTAAATACATAACCGGATGGATAAATATGGAGCTCAGTTACTTGATTTTGGCTAACCATATAACATGGGTTTATTTGCATTAAAAAAATCTGCCGAATTAACTACCGCATGCCCATATGTATGTGTAATTTTTTGTCAAAATATATTATATATATATTTTTATTATTATTATTTTTTTACTTTTACAATTGATCAAAGAGATTTGATTTTGACAATACCTGAAAAATTCTGATTTGGGTAATAGTATAATCTGAGAAAAAGTCTATTAAAACATTTGTTCAGAGTGGTGCCTGGCAATCTAATTATGATGTGGTTGTATCAAACGCTGCCATATTACCCTATAAACTGTTAATACTTTCCAGAGAAATTTGTTAATTTGAGTAATGTGATAAAAGCTAATTAGGCAGATATAAAATTACTACAATTATTCGATATCTTAAATTTTTTTATTTTAATTTTATTTAAATTGACATAGCGAAGTAGGTAGAAAAAAGGAATCAAAGTGATGAGGAGAGTGGGATCATAGGGACATAGTTTATGGTTATCTATCTTAAATATACTATTATTATTGGTGAATCTGATCTCATATTGTGGTCTGGCTCAACACACAGGCTTGCATTCAAGAATTAAAAACATGCAAAGAATAGAATTAGATCTGCCATCCAAAACAATAAAACATTCTCAGTGAGAAAATAAAATAGTACCGGTATTTTGTCGACAAAACAAGGACACAAGTTAATGCGGAACGATAACTCTCACAATCCCCAGCCAACATTAGATACTCATACGCAGCAAGCATGGTCCTAACCTCAAAATGTTCTCTTTCAGAATTAAAACCCTTTACACATTTGGCAAGTCAAACAGTGGTCATGTTGAGAATTAACCACACCTGTCATTTCAATAAAAACTAGCGCTATACGTTTATTATTTACAGGTTACTCCAAAATATTGGTCTGAAGTGTATTCATGAATAAAAGTTCTGCTAGACACAAGGAAAATTTGACAGCAAATAAGAACCATTCAGTTTATACAGCCGGCCCATTTATACTGATGTAAAGACTCAGACCCTCTTAGATTCAGGATAGTGTAATGTCTATCCCATTTCCCTGTTTAAATTTATTCACTGTCTTGGCCTCTACCAACTCTAATGGGAGGCTGTTCCACTTATCTACTACCCTCTCAGTAAAAAATGAAATCATAAAAAATGTCCATACATTACATCAAATGTATCATAGAAAACTTGCTTTCCTAAAAGTAATGCTACGAAAACATCATGGCAAGAACGGATCATTTTTAGAATGGTAGCAAACGTCAAAATCTATTAACCCCAACCACCACAGACAGAGGGACGGACCTTCCAGTTAAGAAGTAATGCAAGGTTTGCTAAACACACGAAAGACAGCAAAAACGCAGATAAACAAAAATTAGGACATAATGAAATAAGCTGCTAACAGAAGCAGTCAGCAACCAAAATTAATTCAGAGTAATACGTGTTAATGCTAAACAAATACTAAACAATTAAAAAAAGGAAGAAGCCAGCACAGAATGATACAAAAGCAGCTGAAGTCAAATACACAGAAAAATGTGCAACAGTGCAAATAAAATATCCAAGATAGAAAATAATAAATATTAGATGGTGTAAAACACAGGACAAAAAGACAAATGAAAGAAAAAACGTGGAGAAGCCCGTGTTCAAAGAAGAGAGACACACACCGGCAGAAAGAAGCATACACAGGGCACACAAGACAACCGCACAGTCAGCCAGACATACACAAAAAGTAGGCAGAAAATTAACAGGTCACACAACAAGAATTAATAGGTCCCATGAAGAATCTACATGTAGAAGAAAAATAAAAAAAATAGCACAAAGAGAGAAGAACATTTCTGCCCATCTAGTCTTTTTTTTTTTCTCACGTAGAGACTTCAGATCTTAAACATTACCTGGTCTCATGTTATATACAGGATAGCTTTATGCATAAATTCCCTCACTGTATTAACATCTACCACATTCTGATGGGCAGAACATAAACACGGAGATTTGGACAGGGAAGAAGGACAACAGGCACAAAGTTATTTGTGAGCAAACAAGAACTAGTCAAACGCGCACAAAAAGTACACACACACACACACACCTATATAATGCAGTTCCTCTTTGAGAAGAATTTAATGGCTTACTAATGCAAAAAGGGGTGATATATCTTCAAAGCCTATCTCTCCCTAATTATTGTGTTTCATTTATTTGCAGCTTTAGGATTTTATGTAATGAAAAACTCACCAGTACAACTGGGAGTCCATTATTTCTAACCTCAGACTTTATATGTAGTATATCAGGGAGACGCATGTGAAGACTGCATTATTTTACTTTGGTGCCTATAAGAAACAAAAATATCTCTAGAAAACTAGCCGCACAGGTTGCCTTTCTGCAAAAATTGAAACATGATTAGATTCATTAGGGGGCTATTAGAGTTTTTACCAACACTTTTTTTATGTCATATATATATATATATATATATATATATAATTATTATTATTTTTTTTTATTTAATCTGTTTGTGGTTACTTATATAACAAAAACTATGTCCAATACTCAAAACTGTTTAAAAATCAACTGTACCAAGCAAAATAAATATAAATGAGAATCTGACATGACATCTGCAAAATACCAGTAAGAAGCTCATTTTTACATTACAGGAATAGTGACATATATATATTACATACATATAAAAATATATTACACACACTACATGATAAATAAACGCAAACTCATACACACTGGAGCACATATTGCTTTTTACAACATAAATAAATATCTGACTTAATTTAAAATTTCTTTTTATTTTTTTTTGTTATTTTTTTTTTTATAAAATATGACCCAGGTAATCTTGGCCTACAAATCCAACTATCGTAAGGAATTTAGCAATAAAAACGATCATGACAGGAAATGCCATCCCAGAAAAGGTAGCAAAAAATTATCTTTATATAGCAAATTCTTATAAAATAAAGTTATAAAAAGGTAAATGTTTCAGTCAGTGATTTGCTTTCAATCATTTTTAAATCAATATAAAATAGAAGTAAGTATGAATAGCTAAATATATGCTTTTCCCCCATAAAGACATGGTTTTGTTATGCCTGAACATCAAGGTACTAAAATATTTTTTGTTTGTTTTGTGCCTCTTTATAGCAAGAGACAAACCTTATCTAATGTTCTTATCGATTTCGTCTAGTGAGATCAACCTATTTTTAACTATGTTACAGTTTAATAGCTACCAAGAAAATAAAAAAAATATACAAACACATACTAACATAATACAAGTGAACGCAATTGAGCACCAGTATATAAATTTACACAAGCTTACTAACCAGTTTAAAAATTATCATGCGGTCGGGCCTGCTTACTTTGGCTTTGTCATTACATTACATGTATGTATATAGTGCCAGCAGATTCCGTAGCGATGTTACAATCAGCGGAATAAATGTAAAATTAAACCCATACAGGACTATATCTTTAAACACACAATTTTAAAATTGGATTTGACAGATGAATATAATATACAGTAACCTAGTAACATAATTACTTTATGCTACACATAACAAAAGAAAAAGTAGACCAAATGCCTGTAACGGATACGAATTAAGGCAGAGAAGCAGGCAATTTTTTAAAAAAAAAATGTTATGCTCTTTGTGCCTTAAAAAAAAAAACAACAAATTTAAATATGCAATTTTAAAGATTCTGTATACAAGCAGGCCGCCGAATCAAAAACCTTCAGCTACACACATTGCCGAAAAATCACCAAAATGACAAAACACTGCAATTTATTTATTTATTTTTTGAAGTTACATCTAGCATATGTAAGACTATAATAAAATGTTAACGCTAAAATGTCTGAAATGTAGCCTACTGCACGTCTATAGCTCCACTTCACATAACAAACACTATGCATGTCATATCGTGCTCATCCTGTACACAAATGTATAGTTTCAGCTTTGATTTTTATACTAAATTACACACCAGCTCCAAATGCCCAAACGCGATAAAAACAAGAGAGAGCGTAACTTCCCAATTCCAATTAAATATAAGAAATCAAGGCCTGTTTTCTAGAAAGAACCCCACCCTAAGCAGTAAAGCCACAAATAACGCAGAGAAAAACCGTTGTTAATATATATATATATAATATATATACAATCCAGATATATTTATATTATCATGTAATATTTTAACGAACAGGCGATGAAATTCAGCCTTTCATCTGGGTATTATTATATAGATATAAGCAATCATTTCTTGCAGCAGTTGTTACGGTTGATGTTCATGCGGCCTTAAAAAAAAAAAAAAAAAAAAAAAAAAGTACATTGGAATAAAATAACATTAGATGTCGGTGTTTATTTAAGTGGATGCTTCTCAGTTATTAGTGTTTGTGGCAAAGGATTTTTGTGACTGTACTGCTCAGCAATTCTATTTACATCAGCAGTGCTAAATGCCCAATGGTGAGAGGGGAGCCAATCAGATGGCAGATTAGATGTCAACTCAGAGGCAGCTGTCTGGAGACTATTACAGCCAGTTTACCTCCACAATTCAAATTCCAAACCTTGCATTGGAGATCAAGTCACTCTTTAGACTCAAGCTGCTAGCAAGAATCACAGAGTGATCCAGTGCAGCTTCCCAAGAACAGCTAGCAAATCAATCCAAAAAACAAACAAATAAATGCTCTAAAACCCTCATCACATCATGCAAAGACCTCTGATTATTATACTGCCTGATAAAGTGTTTTTTGTTTGCCATCTAAACACAAAACCAAGTGGCAAATACAGCAATGCCTTGCTTAAAATCTAGATAGGTAAAGGGTGCCTCCATTTTATTCCCAGTACAAACTATGGCAAATGGAATTTTCCACCATAAACGGTTATTCATGCTGATAGAATGATTAGTTAATTCAGTGCTTGGTGTATTGAAGTTTATCACACACAAAAAATGCAATAAATTTAGAACATATGAATATGCATGATTATGAGAAGCAATATACCTCTGCAGATTTTTTGGGTAGATTTGCTTTTCTCCTAAATCAGTGTTAAGATTTAACCCCTTCTGTAGGGGATTTAAAAGGGACATAAAATTAATATATAAGAAAAAGGCAAGAATAATAAGCCATCCAACAAAGGGGTAGTCAAAGGGTGTTTATAGGGAGAAACAAGGCAACATGGTCCTAATTCCTGGTATAAACGAAATCCCCAAAATATTGTAGACCAAGTCATAAATTATATGTAGGGGTTTTATTCAGTATTTGGTTTCTGGGTCTTGAAAATCTGGCTTCATAAAACAACGACACGACTGCAAATCCTCCCCCACCAGCCTCTCAAATGGCTGCAACCCTTTATAAGGAAATAATAAAAAAAAGTACATGGGACATGCAGCAACAAAACTAAAGACTTGTGCAAAAAAGCTACACATCCTAGAGTATGGATTTTGTTGCCAGGGGTTAATACTGGCATGTGTGTAACATGTTTTAATACACATATAATGTTACCTGTGATCTGCTGATGCTCTGGCCAGTGCTTCCAGGGCTCATAGCTGGATGATTCCTTTGTTGTGCTCCCCAGCCTGTGTTTGCAGCTCCATACTGGGACCCCATGTCTTTGCCCATTCCCATACCTCCGGGCTGCTGGCTGCTTGACGATTGCTGCTGGGGGGCACTGGGGCTACTATAATCGGGGTAACTCCCTCCATAGCTTCTCATCATGGGGCTTGGGGAAGTCAAAAGCTGATTAAGGGTAGGGGTAGCCCCTGATGGGTGCTGGTTCTGTCCCTGGTACCTCTGGAAGCCCCCTGCGTTGGAAGCACTTGGTGCTTTGCCATGGCTGCCACCCCCTGCCCCCATCATTATGTTGCTGCTACTTGGGTTGCTAGAGCTGCTGTGTCTTGGGGAGCTCAGTACCCCATATCCAGGGGCTGAGCTGCCATAGCCTCCTGCTCCTCCTCCTGCAGCAGCAGCAGCGCCGGCCCTGCCGTATCCCTGGTAGTGGTCATAGGGGCTGCTGCCATAACCTTCATGGGAGTTCTGCATGGGGTCCATGGTGCTGCTTGGGGCCGCAGATCCGGAGTGCATCATCCCCATCCCAGGGCTTTGTTGTCTGCCATGTTGATCAAAGCAAGGCCCCGTTCTGTTTGCTGCACTGCCATAATAATTATTAAACTCAGACACCGACGAAGAAGAAGAAGAGGAGGAGGAAGATGAAGAAGAGGACCCCCCGTTCCCACTGATGTTGTTGTTATTATTATTATTGCTGCTGGTGCTGCTGTTCGTTTGCGGCTGCCCCGCTCCTAGCATCGCATGATCATACCGACCGCTCATGGGCTCCCCAGTCATCATTTTCCCCTGCAGATCATCCTCTTCCCCTGCCTTGCCAGCCCTCCTAGGCTGGGGGTCGCCCTGATTAACCAAAGTAACGTCCTTTCCTGCTGCACCAGCGTTATTACAGCTCTCTTCCCTTATACCACCATGTTGTTGCTGCTGCTGATTTTCCATGTCTGACGGTTCGCTGCTGCTGCTGCTACTGCCTCCTCCAGGGCTGTTTTTACTCGGGTTTGGTTGCTGTGCTGCCCCTGCTAGTTGCTGCTGAGGCAGCAGCTGATTGTGTTGCTGGGGTGGATGGTTGAGGTGGTGGGGAGGGTGCTGCTGAGGGTGGTGGGGATGGTGGTGAAGTGGGTGAGAAATGGGTGCAAGGTAGTCCCCACCGCTACCCTTCAGTTTGTGGTTGGGGATCCCACCACCCATCTCCATAGCCTGATAATGGGGAGACACTGCAGAGTTCCTCCCTTCCTTCAGTCCCGTGTCTGAGCTGCTGCTGCTGCTGCTATTATTGTTGGTGTTATTAGTGGTGGAGGAAGAAGATGATGAGGATGAAGATGATAACGAGGTTGCATTAGCCATGCTGCCTTCAAGGTGGTGATGGTGGTGGTGAAGATGGTGGTTCAGAAGATTGTGGTGGTGAAGGTGATCCACACTATTGTTGTTCATGCTGCTGTTGGGGGTCCCATCGCCCAATCCAGAAATAGATCCAGTGTCCGTTGCTGTCCCCCCCGGGTTCAGGTCCTGATTAAGGCCAGTGAGACCTTGGTTTTTCCCCTTATTGTTAGCATTAGTGGTCGGAGCTGCAGCTGAAACCACTTGCGCGGCCATGATCATTGCAACATCTCAGTCAATCCCAGTAGCAGCAGCAGCAACAACAACAAAAAAAGAAACAAAACCCAATAAAATATTCAACAAAACAAAAAATATTCTTTTGAAGGAAAAACAACAACAAATAATCACAGCACAGGATAAAAAATATCAAATTCCAAGAATGAGAAACAAAACAAAAAAAACCAAAGCCAGCAACAATGAAGTTAACAAAAGTAAACACAATCCTTCGCTCCAAGTGAATTAAAAAAAAAATATCAATAAATCATACAAAAAGCCACGGTGATCCTCACGGCCTGTGTCTTTCTCTGCTATGTGACTGCATGCTGGAAAGTTGGGGCTTTTTGTTGTTGTTGGATTTAAAATGAAACTTTTCTCAGCTTGTCTGTGCCTCTCTTTTCCTCTCTAACCCGGATATAGGTATATACACGACTGACTGAATCTATCTGGCCCAGCATGGCTTGAGAGAGGCTCTACTAACCATTATCCACTTCTTTCTGATTACTCCAGTTCACATGGAAAACCCGGACTGGAGTCCTGTTCTCTCCCTGTATTGGGATCCTGGGAAGATTTCTTGAATGAGAGAGAGAGACAGGAAGTTCTGTGCAAACAGACACACAGGATGGCTATTTGCATACAATGCCCTGGTTATTCTTCAAGAGAACAGATCTCCCTCTGGTCCTACTCCAAGCAACTAGCAGGCAGCAAGCAGCTGCTGTATGGGGACATGTGATTTGGGCTTTCGGCTTTCCTCCCCTGCTTGCTCTCTCTCATCCAACCCCCTCCCTTTCCAGTGAAACAACAGAGGGAGGAGTGGTAGCAGACTGCAAGAGAAGGGCTGCAGGAGGAAGGGAAGCTTTACTGGTCTCTGCAACGAATCACTAAAACAGAGAGCCCAGCAGACACAGGAGAATGAAACACGGATTAGATTTAATGTGAAGTGACCAATAACATTGTGCAGTAATAGAGGTTCAAGTAGTTCTTGTGCTGGAAATCTTCTATATTAACCCAGATTTAGGGGGGGGGGGTAATCAATTAAAAATAAGTTTCTGGAACTTCAAACGTTAAGTTGCTTTTCACCTTTCTTATAACCAGTCTAACACATGCTAAAGTGTGTTAGTGAAGGGCACACTTTCCGTAACGCGGGTAACCCATGCATTACCCATTTAATTTCCTTTACATTGTAAAATCACCAGCGGGACACTCAGAAGCCCACCGTTCTTACCAGGACCTTTGAATGAAAGTGCCATAAGGCACATGTGTCAAATTCACAGGCAGGGTCCCAACTCCTGCTATCTTTATTTTTAAGTGTAGCTTTGTTATGTATTTGTTAACCCCCCCTATATTTAATTTGAACAGCGCTACAGACTATGTTAATATGTTCTATAGCTTTGGCAATATTAATGGAGCATTTGCTTAGTGTTTATATTATCCCTCATATGTAAAGCTCGTTCTACTCTAAAGGAGTAGAGGCAATAAATATGGCAACGCATATTAAAAAGAGTGGTTGTTCTTAATGTTTTACACTCTTTTTATTTGGATGCACTTAAAGGGACACCCTGGCCATCATATGCACTTCCATGCATACAATAGTCCATTTTGCAAATGCATTTACCGCTTTTCGCCACCTGAGCTTAAAGCCGTGCAAGAGATGTGTTCAGCCAAACCCATCTCCCTGCAACTGATACACTCACTACCAGTGAGCTCCAGTCTCAGTGAAGATGGAAAGGGGTCTGTTCAGACTGGCCTGCAAATATGTGGGAAGTGCTGACATTGATTTAAGTGGGAGCATTTCCTACTACTGATTGACTGCTTCAAGCAGCCAATCAGCAACAAGAATAGTCGGACTATGGAGGACGAGGGTTTGTGCAGGCCAGACTCTTCTGTGTCAGGCACGTCACCCGAAAACAAAGGGTTAACTACAATTGACGTGCCCGGACCGTCATGACTTCAAACGGGTGCAGAACGACGTCGAGGCATTCAGCAACACCGCGATCGGCATCAGGGGCCGTTGTGGCCCCTCCCTGGGGGCGTCCACCATACACTGTATGGTAGCAGACGCCCGTTTCAAAAGAGATTGCCTCCTAAACTTCAAAGGTGTCACTGAAATGCCTCGATTACGAGGCATTCTGCAACACCGAACTCCCACCTCAGGATGTGCCATGACCGCTCTGGAGAGAGGTCACAACCGACACTGCGAGTGATTTTGCCCCTCGCAAGATGGCGGCGTCCTTTAAAAAGAACAATGGAATTGAAAAGAGTTCTCAGGAGGGTCTAGAGCAGTGGTCCTCAACCTTCCTAATGCCGCGACCCTTTAATACAGTTCCTCATGTTGTGGTGACCCCAACCATAAAATTATGTTATTATATATTGTGAAATATGTGTTTTCCGATGGCCTTAGGCAACCCCTGTGAAAGGGTCGTTCGACCCCCAAAGGGTCGCAACCCACAGGTTGAGAACCGCTGGTCTAGAGAGACCCTCCTGAGAATCTGGCTCCACTTGCTGGTTGAATAAAGGTACTGCATGCAACCATGCAAGTCAATGGAGCCCAGCTTTCTAATCACAATGTGATTAGTAAAATAAATTTAAAATAATAATAATAAAAAATGTAAAAATAATTTCCCACTGATGTCACCATCAGGGGAACCTTTAAGTTCAAAAATTCATAAAATTGGGCAAGTCATAAAATTAGCGCTTTAGCTTAAAACAATTCTAGCATGGAAACTGTTAAAATACTGGAATGTAAAATGCCCATGGGGGTGTCTACTTTTAAAAAATGTATGAGTTGATGGGGTAGATTGAATTGGCCGGGTTCAACAATGTCCCAATTAACAGAGGGGGAAGGATAACCACACGTCTAATTTCCAATTAGAAAAATGCACACGTCCCAAATGTGGCCTTTTAGCTCCCCAAAAAAACGACAAACCCAAGCATGTGGGGTATCACTGTACTCAGGATTAGGCATCTAAAGAAAGCCCTTCTTGTCCTGAATAAAAAAACAATATATAACTTGTGTGGGTTCAGTAAAGGGGAAAGAAAATTACAGCTAAACACGAGCAGCGCAGAAATGTTAAAACAGCCATTGTCATGAAGGGTACAAAAAATAAAATCAGCCATTGTCACGAAGGGGTTAAAGAGCCATCATATGCACTTTAATACATAACATAGGTGC
Organism: Sceloporus occidentalis; assembly: GCA_023333645.1. Taxonomy (NCBI): domain Eukaryota; kingdom Metazoa; phylum Chordata; class Lepidosauria; order Squamata; family Phrynosomatidae; genus Sceloporus; species Sceloporus occidentalis. The sequence goes on along the minus strand of JALMGF010000054.1, from coordinate 887,303 downwards.
GTGGTCATTTTAATTTTTGTGTGGTTCATTTTACTAGCTCTGCTGAATGCTGCATGCAGAGGTCTGTAAAGTTTTCCAACGTTCCTGCCTTGGATTGGCTGCTTAAGCTGTCAGTCAGTGACAGGACATACACCCACTCAATTCATTGGAAGTACTTACTGTTACCATTGGAATGACAGCTTAAGCAGCCAATCAGTGGCAAAAAATGATTGCTAACTGCATATGCAGTGCATTTTTGGGGGTATTTTTTGTGTGTAATTTATTTTTAATTATCATTCATTCAATTATTATTCCATGGAAATACCCTGTCTAGTTTTCAATAATATAAGGTTTGATTGGTAAATTGAATTGGTTGGCATCAAGGATGTCCCAAATAGGACATGGGGGGCAGGGTGATCAGATTCAAAGTTAAAAACTGAAATTTGCATGCCCCAGATGTGGCTTTTTAGCCCCAAACAACCTGACAAACATATACGTGGGTGGTATAACTGTACTCAGGAGATGTTGCTGAACGCATATTGCAGTTGTTTTTTGACATTGACCAGGAGCTGTAAATTCATACCTGTAGTACAATGTGTGGAAATGTGGGGAAAAATAGATTTTTCTAAACAGTCAGAAATTGTTTTAGGTAAATTAGATTAGCCTTTGGATTAGGCCTTCTTGTCCTGGAAAAAAACTACACAAACATTGCAGAAATGTTAACCCCTTTGTTACCTTATGGACGTACTGGTACGTCCTAAAAAAGCATTCAAAAGATACCCTTAGGACGTACCGGTACATCCTGACTTTCATGCAGTGGCAGGGAGATGATCAAGATAGCCTGGACTCCTCACTGTCAGCAGAAGCCAACATCAGGCATTCTTTTCCGTGACACATCACTGCTGATATCAACTAGAGGGTCATCGGACAGGATATCACCTGCAGGGTCTGTCTAGACCCTGCTGGGATATCCAGTCACTCCTCCTACTGGACAATCACATGCATTGCAATCCCCAATGTAAGTCTATGGAGACTTGGTGATCACAGTGTGATCAGTGCAGGGAGATCGCAGGAAAGAGAGTGAGAAATAAAGTTTCTTCCTACAAGTGGGGAAAAAAATCATTTATTTTGTAAAAATCACTAAAAATAATGAATACAAAATAAACAATAAATGTAATATGACATCACATGATCCGTAGAGAGATCACTCTTGAAAAAAACGTATATCACGTTGCCCTAGCACTACATACCAAAAGTATAACCCCCCAGACCCCGTTCACTACTCCCAATCCAGTTAAGCCATAACTATTAAAAATACTAGCCTATCGAGTACAATCTAAGGGATGAATGTGGCCCTCTAGAACATAGATATTTTGGGTATTTCTGGGGTTTTTGGGGATGTTGCTGAACATAAATTTGGTTGTTGTTCAACAGGGGGACCTAATGTTAAAAAAATTATTTTGTTTTTAGATGTTTGACATACTAGCACTCACTGTTATTTTTGCACGTTTCTATGTTTTCAAGTATAAGGGATATTTGTTCAGAAAAAAAGGATGTATAATTGGGGTGCTTTAAACATGGAAAGGGGAATCTTAATTAAACCCACATATGGTAAAAATGGCAAGAAATTTATGGTATTTGGGGAACTAAAACACTGCGATAGTGAAGGAGTTTAAACAGCCGTTGTCACAAAGTGGTTAAAGTACTCACGGAGTACTCACATTCCTCTATAGAAGGAGAGTCAGGGAAATTAAACTGCCTTTCAAACTACTCACAGACTACTTTAATATGCATTAAGATGATTAATAAGCAATGAGGTATTTTTTCTCACCTTAACTGTGTAATGTGTTTGTTCAGGAAAGATTTAGTTAAGCCCTTCAAAGTGCAAATCTGGACCGGACCAGGGATGGCTACATGAGTGTGCCCTGGCTGAATATAAGCTGCTGCACACTGCAAAACCCAATCTCGTGCTAGAGTGGCAGTAAAGTATGGGGCGCTATCTGCACTAGCTGGATTGTCACTATAGGCATGTTGTAAACACAATAGCTAGCTTAAAAGTGGTTCAACCTAAGTTTCTCAGAAGGATGTGTCCTTCCATATTAAAGTTATACTACACTAGGTAACTGGGCCTAAACATAATAAAAGTAATGCTGCATTCTATTCAATCATTGAACAAATAGTATAATTTGTGCTGTGAAAACACATTTTTGATCAGAAAGAGAAGGTGCTATCATGTGTTAGCAACAGTAGCCTAGAGAACCTCATTCCCAAGACACTAAAGGGTATCAGAATAAATATTATTATATAGCGACAACAATTTATGCAGCGTTTAAATAGTAACACGATCTGCACATCTATATCAGCGCAGCTACACTGGCTTGAACCTCACTTATGGAGGTGCTTCCTTCTTCAGGTTCACAGTACTGTTTGTCTTTAAAGGGACACTTTAGCTACCATATGAACTTTAATGCACGTATAGCGCCACCTGGTATGCACTTACACTGTGTCCTCATCCACCCGCTCCTTGGCTCGCAGGAAATGTTTTTGGTCAAACACATCTACTGCTTACCAATTCAAATATGCGGTATACTCACCACCAACTATGTCCAAGGAGACCACTGCCCCTCCCTCCCCCGTACAAATGCACGTAAATTGTTCCTGTCGATTTCAGCCAAAATTAGAAATAAACTTGGACTGTGGAATGGGCAGCGCTCTACAGTATCTTAAAATTGTCCAAACACCTCACGCCCCTCCTGCTATAAATATACATTAAACAAAAAAAACATTGGCTACTTCTAAACTCAAATCTATTTAGCAGTTTTTTTCATTAGCTTTTGTAGATTAATAACAGATCTTTCAAATAAAAGCCAGATTTTTATTTTTTTATTTTTCACCATTTTATTATTTTTTCTAATACCGTATTTGCTCGATTATAAGACAACCCTGATTATAAGACGACCCCCCAAAATCTGAATAATAATTTATGAAAAAAAGAAAAAGCCTGAATATAAGATGACCCTATAGGAAAAAAGTTTTACCAGTAAATGTTAATTCATGTAAACTATGTGAACAATTGTTTGTTAATAAAATCTACGATTGAGAAAAATATTTTGTTTTTATTTTTTTTCAACCTGCCCCCCCCAGTTATGCACATCTGCCCCCTGGCTTGCCACTCTGCCCCAGAAATGCCTTATACCCCCTATATTCCCGGACTAAACACCGGGGGACTCAGAAGCACCGGTAAGTTTGGAGGAGGGAGGGTGTGTTAAATTGGGGGCATAAGGCATTTCTGGAGGCAGAGTGCCCCATGATATGCCGGACTAAGCACCGGGGACTCAGAAGCACCGGTAAGTTGGGGGGGCATAACACAGGATGATCCAGGTCCCTTGCATCGCTGCAGGGGATCTGGATCTTAGTCTCATAGTCAGACCTATTTGAGGTCTGATTATAAGATGACCCCGATTATAAGACGAGGGGTATTTTCCAGAGCATTTGCTCTGGAAAAAACCTCGTCTTATAATCGAGCAAATACGGTAGATAGGTAATGTTGGCGGGCGATTGGTCACTGCAATTAAATTATATATATGAGCAATACCTAGTTAAGTGCAGGTCATAAAGTCCTTAGGCCCTTATGCATATTTATTTGAAATGTCTATTGGTCTCAGAACATGTGGAAGTCTCATACTATGTCTGATTTCCTGCGCTATTAAATTCATGCTACCACTACTCAATATCAATGGTGCAATCATTTCTCAATCCCGTTAACATTGTTGCCTTGGTGTCACCCTTGACACCGACCTCTCATTAACCTCTACCTGAAGTCTGTCTCTTCAGTCTCCATCTTAAAAGCATTGCCCGCACTCGTCCCTTCCTAATACAAGATGACACTAAGGTTCTTGTTCATGCCCTTGTTATCTCCCAGCTTGACTATTGTAACCCTATCTTAGCTGGTCTCCATCATACCCGCCTGGCCCCTCTACAATCCACCATGAACACTGCTGCCAGTCTTATCTACCTCACCCATCGGTTTACTAATACCTCTCCCCTCTGTCAGTCTCTTCACTGGCTGCCTGTGCGCTTCAGGATTCATTTCAAAATCCTTACTTTCAAAGCTCCTCATAGTGGTTCCTCTACTTATGTCTCCTCACTCCCCTCCAAATACACTTCCATCTGGTCTCTCCTCTCATCTGATTTCTGTGCTCTGATTTCTTGTTCTCGTGTGCAGTTGCAAGATTTCACTTCTTTAGGGAAACCTACAAACATACGTGTTACCGCCCTTCCTCCTATCTTCCTTTAGCTCACCTTTTTAGTACCTCACCTGTCTTCAGACAATACATATACTAGTGTGGCTGGTTCTTCCCCAGCAGTGACACGTTTACCTCTTGTATCATATACCCCAACTCCTTCTAGATTGTAAACTTGTCTGATCAAGGCCCTCCTTACCTGTTGGTTCTCTATGTTGAATTGTTATATTATTTGCTACTTGTTATGTCATGTTTACTTATTGTACAGCACTGCGTAATATGACGGCGCAATATAAAATAATAATAATAATGTTAAATTGTTTGTAGGTGAGTACATTTCCAAATTGCAATGTTTACCTTAGGCATTTCTACTGTTCAGAAATAGATCTTCATGGCCATACTTATCAACGGCAATCCAGTCATCCCTAAAGATTTGTTTTACCATTTCATTTATAAATGCTGTTTATAAACACATGGACTGCCAAGGGAGTAAGAGAACAGAAACTTGTCCCAACTAATACACAAATCAACAGGCTTCCAAGTTAGATCACCAGGAACAGAAATATAGGAGATTAGTTATTTCTCTTATAATTAAATTGTGTTCCAATGGTTTGTGAGCAAAAAGCTAAACAGAGGCTAATGGTAAACACAAACCACAGTGACTAGTGGCTTGGTCTGATTTGTTAGGATTGGAAGAATGGCAGCTGGAACCAAGATGGTTTAAACCATTCTATCAAGTGCTCTAGTCCTCATATTCACATGTGGGTAAAGTTTGCATGCTTAGGGATGTTACTTGTGCAATAGGCAGTCCTGCATCTCCAATTCCATATCTATATGGCTATTTCTGATAACAACAAGAAAAATGATGACCACAGCATAGTTTGTTTGGCCAATGTAACAAATACATAGGAAATATGCTCAGATTGTTGTACTCTGTACAATATCAAGTTGAAGCTAAAATCTTTTTCCAGAGCTGCATTATTATATTTTGCTATAACAGAATTGTGAAAAAGAGTGCATTGGTATCTAATGTATACCTGATGCATTCTGGTAAAATGTGACTCTTCCCTAATATTATTAGTTTCTAGAAGCACATTTTTAACGGAAAATATGTTTCATTCATCCAATGTGGTAGACCAATAATTCTAATAAAAGGTCAAAGTTTGACATTTGCCACAACATATCATAAATGATTTACTGCAGGCATAGCTTTCAATAAGTGTGAAAAATATAGGCAGATAAATGATGGCTATAGAGCTGTACAAGCTGGTACTGCACTATGGAGCCATGGGACACACTTAAGGTGAGGAGTATTTAAGCCAGTTCCGTTCTTACGAACTTTCTACACATTAAAAAAATTAGTCCAGTATGCAACCGACAAGACTGTCTAATGGGAACTGCGTGCATTCTTAAGGTTGGTTCAGCCATTGCAGGCACATGCCAGATGGTTCCCCTGGCCAAGCTCAGTGGAAGGATGGAAGATGGACTAAGCTGAGCCAAGCCAGGCATCTGCCTTGAGTCAATGTTGGCTCACTCAGACGAAAGATGGTATTTATAACACGTTCTTAGCATTTTAGCATCCTAGCACCTATCTCGCTACACCTATTGCGCTATTACCCCCAAGACTGACTAAGAGTAGTCGTCTCTTTATTGACCAGATTAGTTTCATGTATATATATCCATCTAAAAGAGTGCTAGTTTATTCCAGTATGTCATCCTTAGGTTGTCCTTTCTTTTTTTTCCTGAACTCTTTTCTTATTTATATTTTTGTTTAATAATTTAATATATTGAGAAAAAATATAATTTAATATATTGAGAAAAAACTCAATATATCACATACCCGAATATCTTTTTGTAATTCTACAATAATTTATAAAACTAATTTACACTTTCAGAAGGTTACAAAAAATAAGCCTTTTTGTGCAAGAAACATACATTACATTTGCACTTTTCGTTTATTTTTTTTCAGGCATAATGTACTTGCCTTTTACTATAAATAATTACAGATAAAACTAGGGGGAAAAATACACATTTAAGATATTTATGTGAAATAACTGCTTTAGCAAGAAGAAAGTCTGTCTGGGAGCCCAATACTTAAAAATTGCATATCTGCCTCAAATGCACGCAAGCATAATCAAATAAAGGTTAGGAACTTAAGACATATGATAAAAAGTGTGGAAGCCAATTATTTCCACTAAAGAGCTTATGCATACAGTTTGCTGGAGTGCATTTGTATACAATTATGCCTTTTTTCTGTAAATTGCTGAAGGCATTGGCTCCACAGAGTGTGTTTAGATAATAAGGTGATCAGTTCAAAATGCCGCCTGTGTATGCTGCAATAACCGTTTCCTTAGAAAAGCAAACGCATTACTGCTATTAAAAGGAAAAACTCCCCAAATTATAACAATTATTTTGACATATCTAAATAAACATTGTTTTTATGTTCAGTTCATTAGGAAAATGTACTGATTTATTAAAACTAACAATGAGCATGATTTAGCCTTCACACTAGTTATGGCCAACACAAAATGTTGATGTTGTAAAAATATGTCTAACCCGAGCTTCATAGAAGTAAATAACAATTATAGTATGTTGAAATACTGTTTTCTGAGTATGATTCATATATGCAGATAGACACTTACTTTTTCTGTCCATTTTTCAAAGCATTCTCATTATACAGTATTTTTTCAGACCTATATATATATTGCTGAATATTTATGTCATGTAGTGAAAAACCCCTGAATTCCTGAGTGTAGGTGGTAATTAAAATGATAACATTTACAAGGCCCAAATGAATGGATACCTAGTTATAATATTCATATATTGCTGAATGCTAGATTTTAAAAACTCATCTCTAAGGTGCAATCTAAGAACCCGCCCCACATCACCAGTATCTGTTCCTGCCCCCTGGGTCGGTCCAAAATTGTTCACAGTGTATAAGCCTTTGTGAGCATGCATGTATGTATGTATGTTTGTGCCTGAGCATATATGTGTAAGTATGTGTGAGCATAGATGTCTATATATAAGTGTGTGTTAATGAGTATGTGTGCATGTGTGTTGGTGTGATTGTGTAAGTCTTGTAAGATTGTGTAAGATTGTGCAAATGTGAGAGTGTGTGTAAAAATGTGTGGCACTGCATATTTATGTTCCTGGGGGAGAGGCAAGGGAAAGATGGGGAAAAGTTGCCAAATATAATAATGACGAGTAGAGATAAGGAGAAAGGAATGATATTGTATATTGAAAGAGGGGACATATGTGGACAAATGGGAGAGATAAAGAAAAAAAAAGTGATTGGGATAAAGAGGAGAGAGATAATGAGAGATGAGGAGAAATGAAAGGAAAAGGGAGAGATAATAGGAAGTAGGAGGAATAATGAGAAGGGGAGAGATAATATGAAGTGGGTAAGATAGGGAGAAAAGAGAAAGATGAAGTGAAACTAGAGGAGAGAAATGGAAGAGATGAGATAAATAAAAAGAGGAGATATAATGACAAAGAGGGATGAAAGGAAAGGAGGAGAGATTAAAGAGAAAAGCGAGCGGTAGGGAGAAAAGAGAGAAAGGAAAAAAAGGTGAGGTAGAGAGAAAGGGGAGGAGTGACAAAGAGAAAGTAGTCATAGAAGCCCCGGCGGAAGTTCCGGCAACAGCCGAGGTTGCGTGCTTCGCACAGACCTCCACCGGCTGCCCCCACTAGACACCAAGGAATCTGACAAGTGCACTGGTACGTCAGGGGAGGGTAAAAGTGGCGTATAGGGGGTGTGACAGAATGACCTGTCATACAGGAGCCCAAGGTACTCAGAGATGGCTCCAGCCTGGCTGCCAAACAGGCAGGAACTCCATTGTTAAACTAATGCAATTAACAGGATGGTTACCAGGGGGATATTCAGTAGCTAAAGGGGATTGAAGGTTGGGTTGTCTACATGTACCTGTTTATCAATGTTGATTTATGTTAATGAAGTTCTGTGGCTATATCAGTCTATGTTTTACAACAATAAACGGTTCATTCCTGCTGTACTCATTTCAAGGTAGTTGTGTCTACTTATTGGGTACACATAGCAGGGTTCCAAGGTGTGCATGCTGGCTGGTGCGGGAAGTGACAACAGGAGGATACATGTCGGTGATCTCTGGGAGTTACTACAGCTCTCTTGGTGAACCCGTTACAGGGGGTATAAGGAATATCAGGGAAGCAGAGTGGCATATAGGGGGGTTAAAGGAATATCAGGGAGGCAGAGTGGCATATAGGGGGGTATAAGGTATATCTAGGGCCGGGGTGGCATATAGGGGGGTATAAGCCATTTCTGGGGGCAGATGTGCATAACTGGGGGCAGGTTGGCAAATAAAAGGAAATAAAAACAAAATTGCATTTTTCTCAATCATAGTTTTTATTAAATATGAAAAAATATTTTACATGTGAATTAATATTTACTAGTAAAACCTTTTTCCTATAGGGTAGTCTTATATTCAGGCTTTTTCTTTTTTTTCTAACTTAAAATTCAAATTTTTGGGGGGGTCGTCTTATAATCGAGCAAATACGGTACATACAAAAAGCCACCATTGTTCAAATAGAAAGTTACACTTTCATTTCAAAACTCTTTTTTTACTGGTGTTTCACTTAAATATTTACCAAATATATATGTGGCTCTTGGACAGAACCTTTTAGAAACGTAGTAAAACAATAATTGACTTTTATTTTAAATGTTCATATTCATGAGTAATCAGTAATCAGAATGAATTTGTTCAGATTCAGATCTTCATTTCATAACTAAACTTCACCTGCCAGTACATATAAAAAAAAATGTCAAAATAACAATAGCCTTTGGTATTATGGAATTTTACAATATTCCATTACTCTAATTTAACCCTGGGTCCTTCTAAATAAGTAGACACTCTTAATGCTTGGTAAGCAAAGACACTGAGAAATTCAGTAGTTTCCATGTTTATCTTTAATTAGAAAATCACGCATGTTCATATATTAACTTTCTATCAGAATGACATGTTGCATTTACTAATTAACCTAAAGGGCACACGTGGATTTTATTGTTTTGTGTGAGAAACTCAAGCAAACTTCAATTTGGATTATAGTATACACCATATAATAAAAAAGTTAGGAATCAGCTTTAAAGTATAGAAATATGGTTTTTTGCCATTTCTGATATATAAAACAATAGTAATATATGTGTTTTAGTAAATACCTAAATTAGAATTTTTCTGTCCATTTTTAATACAGCTGCCAGTCAAATGAAAAATCTGCATCACTAACTGCTCTCTATAGCATGTCAACCCCAAGATGCATGATATCTTATTCTATTCTCTGAAGATTTAAGATCAAACCCATAAACTTCCTGTTCTGTGACTAATACTTGAACTTTCACACTGGTATCATTTTCATCCCACCACTACGCTGGACTGGACTGTATGTGAGTCACTGGATATTGCATGTATTACACAAAACATGATACACAGATGTACTAAATTGACAATTTCATACATTCTACTTTATTGCAATGACAATAGTTCCATCAAAGATGGTATGTTATTGTACTTTTTAAATTCTTGTGGTCAAGTGCTCTTCGAAAACAAAAATGCCAACTTGTGGTTTTACTGATTTGAAATACCTGATGATTTTGCAATGTTTATGTTTCTTCATGAAAACCAAACATTGCTGTTTGTCATTTTATAGATACCTAGAGAAATATAGAGATTGTCAAAGCAGCATTACTAATGCTGACACATGCATTTTGTCTTTCACACACCAGGGGACTTCCCAGGGTAAGCTTCCCTCTGCTTACTCTTATTGATATGTTTATACAACAGGAATAATTTTATTTAGGTTTCCAATGAAGGAAACCATAAATGGTACTGAGTCTTTTAAACCGTTGTGGAGTAATTTTGGCCATTATTAAGTACAAATATTTCTATAAGAAGATAACATAACTGTTACATTTGGTGACGTAGCTATATTTATATTGATATCAATTGGTTGTTTTATTATTATTGATCCCTCAGTTATTGTCATGCTCAGAATAAAATACTGGAACCAAGGAGCAGAGAATGGACAGCAGAATGGTAATAGAAGGCCGATAGCGGTAGCTGGTAAATCAGGTTCCAAACTCAAGGTCAAAGACGAACGAGTTCAGCAACAGAAGTTAACAGGGATGAAAACAGCAAAATCCTCTGGAAAATCATAGTCAGGAAGAAGCCGAGTCGAGAACCAAAATACAGCCGAATATTTGAGAAAGAAGAAGCTAAGCAGCTCACATCACAAAGGATAAAGATGGGATGCCAGCCCAGAGTTTAAATAATAAGCCAGTTGGGAAATGGGGTGAATTGGGTCATGCTGTCTCTTTAAGAGTCGTCCACGTCAGCATGGTTAGGTGAGCACGCTACGCGAGACAGGCCTGATTCAGCCTACCTGCAAGTCAGAAGAGTTGGGAGTCCTCACAGTTACACACTGTTATATCCAAAATGAGAAAAAATATATTTACCTTCATCCATTGCAGGAAAGATCCATTTACTTTTTCAAGCAGTCACATAAATATTTATTGTATTTGCCATTTGAAAAAAAAAAGGAAATTGTCGGTCGTGATATAGATATTTCCGTTTAAAAACAAATAAATAAAAAAAATCTTCCACTCCAAGGAGATTAGTCTCAAATAAAAACCATTTGAATTTCCTCTCGGTTGTCAATACTTATTTTATCTTAGGATGGACAAGTTCATGCGCTTTAAGAGCAAGTCCTTAGGAAATGATAAATGATATTTTCCTTGCTGGAACATAAGAAGCACTTCAAGGGGCCTTACCTGACACATAGCAATTCTGCACATCAAGAGAAAAAAAAATCCATGTTTTGTTAAGATATCATACACTTAGCCAAAATTCAGGGAGCTTTGAACCAGTTAAAATACAGGCTGTCTGTGAAGCAGATAAAAATGCCCAGAACATTTCTATGACAATCTCGTAGTGTACTTCAGAATGCCTGCTTAGTGAGAAACGATTTTGCCTTTAGACTTATGAAAACTACATATATGCACTTCACCTAGATTTGGGATTTTGCAAGTACTTGGACTACTAAAATGTCAATGTCATCAATGTCAATTTTAGAAACACCTCAAACTTCACCTAGGGAAAGTATTTTATTTTTCAGGATAAGTTAACCTATTAACCCCTTAACAACAATTGACATGCCTTGCCAACTAAGATCGCTTTAGTCATGTCACTGCATGAGTAACTTGGTCTTAGCACTTAATGTGTTAAGGGATTTGACTGTATGGCTCGGTTCATCAACATTTGTTTCACACCTTTGCATTTGGAGCCAGGGCCCAATATAAAACTTGATTACACATGCTGGGTATGGTCACATTTGACATGAAGATGTTACCTGTGGAAAGGTGAAGGTCCAGACATCCTGGCTACATCTCTGTAGCCAGGATGTCTGGACTGTTTTTTGCTTGGAGGTATATTTGCCTCACTGTCATGCATGTCTTTATCATAAACAGCTAGCAATGTATGCTTGTGGCACAACACAATACAGTAATACAAGGCCCTGTGTGGTTTGCTGCTACACCTTACACATTATTCTTATTTACTATTTTATGTATGAACTGGTCTCTTCAGTCAAATTCATGATTGGAGGAAGGGAGCAAATTATTGTAGTGGGAATTTAACCTACGTTTAAGCAATTCCTCAAGAAAATTTGCTAGCCGTGACAAATGGCCCAGGCATAATTTTCTGAAATCAGCGTCACTAGGAAGAGTAAAAAAGATATTGTAGCAATGGTCACAGAGAAGATAATCCAAAGAAGCTTGTCATATATTTTAGCTCACAGAACTTCTTAAGAGTAAGATATTGAGCAATCTTAGAGTAAGACATAGAACCACATGAGCTTTATTCCTTTGGGTGTCAGGAGACATTTAATCCCCTCAGAGCCAGGGGCAATTTCCAGTTTTTTTTTATATATTAAGCTATTCATAGACACCTAGGTTAAGGAGTTTTTAGCTACATATGGAAGGTTACAAAAGCTTTAGGGATCTCGGAGGTCTTTTTAGGTGCAAGGCACTTGATCTAGTGGTAAAAATACCCTTGTTCACCAGCTTTTGAGGGCTTCAACTCTCATAACCCTCATTTTCATCCTGGCTTTGTAAACACACTCTTAATATAAATGTAAGTATCTTTCTGGTTCTTTAATATATTTTGCACTTGTGATGTCATGTTAGCAGGGATCAGATGTTTTCCCCCTGCATGCTGGCCAATTGATCTGCCAATAGATCAGTAGGTAGCATGCTAATCACTTTTTTTTTGCTAAACAGCACAAGGTGGAAAGCATCCATAATTTTTGTTAAGTTTGAGATAACACTGAAGAATGATTTCTGCGAATGCTATACAGACCCTACAGGATCCAACTACATATGTGGTTAGCAATGTAAGCCCAGTTTCACGTATGTATCCAGCAAGTTAAAGACCTCGAAGTGGCTCCATCTGTAACTGAAGAAGGCACCTTCAAGTCCTAAAAGATGTAATTTATGTGGCTAAACCAGGGGTTCTCAAACTGCGGCCCTCCAGCTGCTGCAGGACTACATCTCCCATACTCCTCAGCCAGCCCCTTAGCTGAAGGAGCATTATGGGAGATGTAGTCCTGCAGCAGCTGGAGGGCCACAGTTTGAGAACCCCTGGGCTAAACCTTGCACAAAGTTTGGACTAGAAAACACGTTTTGATTTTGTCAGGAAATCACTGCAGAATTATTACAATAAACTGTAACTTAGTAACATAGTGTGATATGCAAAAAAGTATGCAACAAAAGATTCAGCATATGAGAGCTGTCATATCAGGAGGAATTTATTGAGCTACAGTCCCGACATTCACATACTGGTATAATTTTTTTTTAGATTTTTACATTGTGCAGTTGCCTGACATTATCCTTTAGATTTTACACCAAAACAATTGCTGCCATTGATAACATCAGAGACAAGACAACATGAAAATATTACAATTCATCTTTTTTACTGTTGCAAAATACCAAGGAACAGACATTTCATGTATTACCGGGATGATGATTCCACACAAGTGATACTATAGCAAATGATCACAATAGAAAAACCCAGAATTTATTGCTTTAATATGCTCCCCTGGTGAGACTACGCTCAGAATGTAAGTTATTGCTGTTTCAAACACGTTATTTTATTTTCTTCTTTTTAAATGTGAAGACATGTTTGACTCGGTTTAATTGACTCATTCTGTAATACTTTAACACAGTATTTGTGTGGTTGTGTACTTTAAAGGTTGACTTAGCATGAGACATTTGGTAACTTGTTTTAGTGTTAAAAAGGACATGAATTTAATTTTCTTTGAATCTAGCACAAATGTCACAGGCATGTACAAATTCGGCAATGTCAGTGAGCATAGTGGGCCACCAAAAATGTGGTTGTAGGAGAAAACGTACATTACAGATTCCGCGATGTCAGAAATATATATAATAATTCTACACAAAAATTAAGCTCGACTCACATGAGTTCAGCTTTTCCTTTCAGCTTCTACTGGACCCTAAAATGACTACTGGTAAAATGTTTACCAGGAAAAGAAATGTTACAACAAGAAACCATAACAATATAATATAGGGTTAGAGAAGCTGGTGTAATAGTTTAATGTATTCTACACTGAAAGGGTAGTGGATAAGTGGGACAGCGTTTCAGCAGAAAAAGCAAAATACAATTTAGTTTAATTAATCATGTATAGACCTAAGGCTATCCTAAACATAAAACAAGACCTAGTAAGGCTTGAGGTGGTATGATAGATAATAAAAAGCATCACATTGATACCATCTGGCAGTGTATGAATTAATGACACCTATGTTACTTTGTTACATAACATTTAACCAAGGGCCTAAATTTCCTTATTACTAAGTAAGTTCCCCACAGGTTAAGGTCTTCTTAGACTTCCTTTGCTGTAACAGTCAGTGTCTTTCTTAAATCTACCCTATATTTGTCAAACTCCACTTAATAACTGCTGATTGCTCCTGGAAAAAGTTCTATTAGTTACAGTAATGAAAGCTGACAATTTTTTTATTTTATATTTTATGTTTTATATACTTTATGGATGTCAAGTGCATTGTTAAAATGTTGTTTGTTGAAATAAAACAAATTAATAGTTCAAAATACAAATGTACATTTGACATGGTTTTATTGGCTAAATGAATGTTATATTTTATTAAAAAAAATAATTTCTATGAACATTATTATTTTTTTCTCTTCCACATGAAATTGATGTTTTATTATGGCTAATATTCAAAGCTTTGTTTTTTACACACTTGTAATATAGAGGTATCATGCAGACACAGTTTTGCCTAGAGCTTTTAAATGAAATAATTATAACTGTAGATTTTCCATTTTAGTTAGCTCTTTTGCAAGCTTGCTTGTAGGTAGTCAAGGGACCATGCTCAAAGGTTGTTTATCATTTCAAATTCCCTTTTTCTGTGAAGTAATATCCTTCTCCCTTCATCTCAAAAATAGCAGACTACCACTAGTACAGGAAATAGGCAAAACTATCACCATCAATCAAGGGGAAGAATTCTTAAAAAGCAAAGACTGAACTAGCTTATTAGCCAATGAACTACATTTCTTTAGGTTGGTTCAAACTTATGCCACAAAAACAATGTATTTAACATTCGTAACATATTGGGACATCTAGTAATGCAAAGATCAACACTTAATTGCTAATGGTTCGGTAATTTTCCTATGTCATTGAGGAGATTACTTAGTATTTACTAATTCCAAAGAAGTTGATTAGTTTTTTACTCAGCCATGTATTAGCCGCTAAATTAGGCTTCGAAATTTTTCTTAAAAGAAAAGAAGTGTTGCAAATGTCCTCATTATTTTATGTAATTTGCTATTTTAGCACCATTTTGTTATTGAATTTAAAACATAATGTGGTAGACAAGGTAGGTGACATTGCCATCAGATGCCAGGAACTAAGTCTCATGCTGGGCTTGGTTTGTTGAGCCAAGCTTGAGCTGAGCTAAAGCTACCTTCATAACACTTGTGGTGGGGTATTTTAGCTGGCTCAGCTCCTGCTCACACTTTTCCCCTGAGCCACATGGGGGTAGGTTTGAGTTTGGGAGGGGGGCCATAAATGATTCATGGGGAGACTCCTTGTCTGCCTGCCTAGTCCCCTCTTATGTCTAAGTCCCCCTGTGCTTAGTGTGAACGGAAAACCCAGTCTGGTCTGCCCTAACCAGAATTCCATGGACAAGCCAGCTACATAGTGTCAATAGTGTCAATATAATAGTGTCAATATATAGTGACAATAAAATGGTGGCCACACAAAATATTGACACTTTGGGCCCAATTTGGACATTTCCACTTAGGGGTATAATCACTTTTGTTGCCAAGGTTTAGACATTAATGGCTGTGTGTTGAGTTATTTTTAAGGGAAAGCACTCACTACTTTACATTGTAGCAGACTATCATTTCTTCAGTGTATTCACTTTTGTGAGATACTGTATATAAAATTTTATTTTTTGTATGTACAATTGTATTTTGTATAGGCAGTTTAAGAGGGGGGGCAGTTGTAATGTCACAAATTTAGCACATTTAGAATACAGCTGACATATTCCTGTATGTTGACTGACTGATCTCACAATAGATCACAATAGATAAGCTGCTAACATGTATTTTTTTTAATGATGACATGGAAGCAAGCAGCCATGTTTAGCTAACAGCTCCTTGGGCAGATCCCTGCCTAAAGGCTGGGATCTGATTTTGTGTACATTTTGGCACTGAGAGAAGCTGCACTGATCAAAAGTGTTCTCTCTGTTCTCCAAACTCAGGGTTATGTGTAAAGGTATGGCTTTAATGGAGTGGCATATTAGTTAAAGTGCAAATTTATTCAGGTCACAGACCAACACAAAATCTCCTCTACTGGTGCTCATTCAACATGTAGTCTATTTGCCAAAATCTACCTTACCAGGAATTTCCAATAAAATCATCACTGTCCTGTTGGGAGAAACGTGGGAAATATCTAATCTACTAGTTGGAAGCTAGTTGGCCTTTTTTCATGATAATGACACACACTTGACAATCGTGTATACAAGTAGAGAGCTACTTTGATAGGACTAAATAACTGATTATAGCTGATTATAGAAATATGAAGTACATGCAGAATCCTAAAGTGATAGATGCCTTATCATTAAGTGATCATGTATATGCACTAATAATGTGGACATGCATATACACTGCATTTTACAGGACACTGAGAAGAAGTACACTTTACATTTTGTACAAAAACAGCAAAATGATTGTAACCTTTTCAGAAGGTAAATTGTGCCCATCGCTATAACATGCAATGCATGTACAATCATAAACTTCATGTATTATTATATTACTAATAACCTTATTTAATAACCATGACTTGATAAAGTAGCTTGATTTAGCCACGTAGAGCCTACAAAAGATATTTTTAATCTACTGCATCCATTTTTCCTTTTTTCTTAATAACAAGAACTTACTATAGGAAGAGGAAATAATGTGAACCAATAAAAACTTCATTTCCCACTCTGTGTGATGATTAATACTTATCACCAAGGGCATGAGCTTGCACTGCTACCTGCACTTTGTGCTCTGCTCAGATGTTGCTTCAATACTAATACCAAAATAATTCTATACATTATAGAAGTAGGACAGAAAGGGGCAATCACAGTGAAGAAAAGGGAAAATTGTAATGAGAACTGCTTAATGAGTATATAAAAAATAATTAAAATTGTGGTCACTGTACTGTGAAAGATCTCAGAAATGTACTTACAGAACTGGACCTAGAGAGAATTGCCACCCCCCCCCCCACTGTGAGTGTGGTCTATAATTCATAGGACGAAAAGGCTCTAGCGGGCTATGAATCTAGTAGCAATTTCAAAAGTGTGGAGGTTATTTCTGCCAGTTCCTACCAAGGAACAAGTCATTTGTTAGTACAAAAATGTCCAACAAAGTTTGAACTGCTTCCTAGAAATGTAACACAAGTATATTATTAAAAGGCAGCATGCAAAAAAACCAAAATACTAATTTTGTTCGCAATAGGAACTGCTTTAATTACCTATCTTTTTCCTTTAAAACAAATATTTTCTTACAGTATTATTTGTAGTCATCAATGCAAAAAAATGTTTCCCAAATAATGCTATACATTTCTAAATTTTGACAAGCAGTATATTCTACATGATGATCACTGGGTCAGTGTGACTGCTTTGGACAACCTTTAAAAACATGTAGAATTAGGCCTGGAATATCACAGGGCATACAGGGTAAATGTCCATGGGCTACAAGTCCCATGCAGGCCTATATTTTTTCAAATGTAGATTATGTAATTTTGTTCTTTAAATATAAAGGCCAATGTCGGGTCTGGTCCATCGCCATGTGGAGTTTCTGTTAAACAGAAAGGGCACTCTTTAAAAGTTGTTTAAATAAATAAAAGAGAAGAATGAACAGAAGAATAAAGAGGAAAAGATCAAATCAAAACCTTGGAATCCAAAGTCTTGCCTTGTGTTCCCTCCTTTAAATTCTTCCCATGACATAACAATAGCAACTACACTATTTGTAACTAGATTTGGGCACCAGGAGGCTCTTCGTGTTCGTCTTCGTACTTGTCTTCGGAGAAAAAAACCCCTTCGTATTCCGCGAATATTCGCCCGTTCCTGTCTTCTTTTCGGGCGAATATTCGTGGCCATTCTTCGTGCTCGTTTCATCTTCGTTTCCTCCCGGCTGCGTAGCAGGGGTTAATACGGGGTTAAGAACACATCGGAGCAGCAGCAGCAGATGCGTTCGCGCCGTGAAGGTACGTCTGTGCGACTCTATTGGTCGCCGGAAGGGGGCTGGTCTGGCATCAACAAATGAATTGCAGAACTGCCGAATGCACCTCATTCGTTGATGGCAAGCGAGCCCCCTGCCCAAACCACCAATAGAGTTGCACACACGTACCGAGGTGTACTGTACACAAAATGACCTAGACAAATGCTCCAAGGAACTTGGCCTCCTTTGTTTTTATCATACACAGTCACACATCCATAGATGTTTCATAAAAGAATAGGGATTATTTTACATTTTCAAATTTGATTTTGGACCACTTGTAATACATGCCTAACATTTGCTACCTATTTATAATGGCATACTTTGCAACAACCCAACTTTTACTGGACAGGACTGGAAAAAAGCAGGACTGTCCACAAAAATGTTGGGTGTGTTGGCAGGTATGCGAATGGAAAAATGTTGGACAAGAACTAAAAAATAGCTTAGGGTTAATGTACGGTTATTTTTAAGATTATTAGCAGTGCACTGTTTTGGTTAAAGATGTATTATTATGTCTAAATAATAATTTAATTTTAATTTTAATGGGTTTATTGAATTTTATTTTAAAGCTATATTTATTATTATTTACTTTATTATATTTATTTAATGTTGTAGTGCTACCCTACCCAGCTATACCTATGTGCACTAGCATACCTAGTTTAGCTAAATTTGATGGGACAGGAAAAAAGCAGGACTGTCCCTGAAAAAGTTGGGTCTGTTGGCAGCTATATGGATGGAAAAATGTTATAGGGGGAAGTGTCACTGTGTCACTTATGTCACTGTGTTATATGTGTTATTGTGTGTGTAATGTTTGGTAGGTTGTGTATCAGACGGAAAAAAATGAAATGGAAATGGAAAAGGCGAATGAGTGGGCAATTGGCGACCCACTCAACTGTTTCACCCCAGGGCAAAGCATCCAAACAACTGTCAGTCCTAGACGTTTGCCAGCGGACTTCCAGAATTCAGACACAAGGCCCTAGCGTAAGCTGGCTACACCGGCGGAGGTAGCAGGCGTTGCCACACCGCAAACAGACGCAGCCAGGGGGGAGAAACTACCCTTACCATTAGGGACATTTGAGGCATGACACTAGCCAGGAAGGGAACTGGCAGAGAAGAGACGCTGGCACCACCACCAGCAGCAGCAGCATTGGGAAAGGCAAATGAGTGGGCAATTGGCGACCCGCTCACCTGTTTCACCCCAGAGCAAAGCATCTAAACACTGTGAGTCCTAGACGTTTGGCAGTGGACTACCAGAGCTCAGACACAAGGCCCTAGCGTAATTGGCTACACCGGCGGAGGTAGCAGGCGTTGTCACACTGCAAACACGTGTAACCAGGGGGAGAAACTACCTTGAACATTTTGGACATTTAAGGCATGACACTAGCCAGGAAGCGAACTGGCAGAAAAGAGACGCTGGCACCACCACCACCAGCAGCAGCAGCATTGGGAAAGGCGAATGAGTGGGCAATTGACGACCCGCTCACCTGTTCCACCCCAGAGCAAAGCATCCAACGACTGTCAGTCCTAGGCGTTTGGGAGCGGACTTCCAGAGCTCAGACACTAGGCCCTATCGTAAATTGGCTACACCGGCGGAGGTAGCAGACGTTGCCACACCGCAAACAGACGCAGCCAGGGGGAGAAACTACCTTAAACATTTTGGACATTTGAGGCATGACACTAGCCAGGAAGCGAACTGGCAGAGAAGAGACGCTGGCACCACAACCAGCAGCAGCATTGGGAAAGGCGAATGAGTGGGCAATTGACGACCCGCTCACCTGTTTCACCCCAGGGCAAAGCATCAAAGTCTGTCAGTCCATGGCGTTTGGGAGCGGACTTCCAGAACTCAGACACTAGGCCCTAACGTAAATTGGCTACACCGGTGGAGGTAGCAGATGTTGCCACACCACAAACACGTGCAACCAGGGGGAGAAACTACCTTAAACATTAGAGAAAAAAAAATGTAACTTTCCAAGCTAAGAGCTGGGTAACCCAACTTGGGCAGATTGAATTTAAGAAAGGCAATCTGCTCCATCAGATGAGGTGCCATGCGTGAGCGCTGTGGACTCAGTATGTTTCCAGTCATAGAAAACACGCGCTCACTTTGAACAGTGGTTGGCGGACATGATAGAAGCTGCTGCGCAACCCATGAGAGTGCAGGCCACACACTCTTCTTTTCATCCCAATAGCTAAGAGGATCAACATTAGGTGCAGAAGGAACTTCACAGAGGTAAAGTTTGACCATTTCAGCAGCACTACTCTCCTTTCTGCTGCTAGCTCTGTCAGATGGTCCAACTATACTCCCAAGTGCCTCTTCCCAAAACGCAGCTGCTCCACTCAGCTGTGTTGTTGTGATGCTTGTGGCACTGCTGCTGCTGGTGCTGCTGCTAGGAGTAGCAGACCACATAATCTCTTCCTCCTCCTGCACCTCTCCCTCCTCGGACAGCATTCCCATTTTACGCTGCCAGTCATGCACCTTGTTGACCAATTCCTCCCGGTAGCTACTGAGAACATTGAATTTCAAAGCTAGCTTTCCCTTAATTCTTGGATCGCAAAGGCACGCTAGCATCATTTCGGGACTCTCTTCCATGCGTTTGCGAAGGTATACTTTTAGCAGATCCTTCAGCTTCCTGACTATGGCTGCTACGTCAGGATGTAGAGTGCCACCTTGAACAGCCTCACGGTTTTCAAGGAACACATCCATCTTGCTGCCTAGATGGGAGAACACTGGGATTACCTGGGCCAGACTGGCAGTGTTTGAGCTTAAATTTTCTGTGGCATCACTGAATGGTTTAAGGACTGCCACTAGCTGGGCGATCACTGTCCAATCCTCCCTATTCAATGGAGATGTAATCCCAATATTGTGCTCTGAGGCAAGATTATGGATTGCCCTCTGCTGCTCCAAAATCCTCTCCAGCATGTCTAACGTGGAGTTCCACCGTGTACTGACATCCTGACGTAGGCAGTGTACGGGAAGACCTGACCTCTCTTGCTCTTCCCTCAAAAGTTGGCTAGCCTTAACACTATGGTGAAAGTGCCCAGCGATCTTTCTGCAGCGGGACAGAACTACTGCTGCCACATTAGTTCCTTCTGACATTGCTGCCTTCACTACAAGATGGATGATGTGGGCTGCACAGCGCACACCAACAATATGACCATCTCACAGCGCTTTCACCATATTGGCACCTCCGTCAGTTACCACAAAACCAACTTCAACATTGGTGCCCGCCTCTGCTCCCACCCAAAGGCTAAACATTTTCCTCATTGCATGCAGAATATTTTGGGAAGTGTGCTTTTCAGCCATCACTTCTGCATGGAGAAGGAAAGATCGGTAGCCTGCTGCAGCAGCTTCCTTAGACACACCGGGCTGCCACCAGTGTGCTGTCAAAGAAAGAAAGGCATGCTGGCCGCTAGGTGCACTCCACAAATCTGTAGTGAAATGAACAGACTGACCAGCAGCCTTGGAAAGCTCCTCTTTCACTGCTGTAACACAGGACCGATACAATGAGGGAACAATGTTCCTGCTGAAAGTGGAACGTGACGGAACTGTATATTGTGGAGCCACAGCCGCCATCAATTGTTTGAAAGGCTCCCCTTCGATCATAGAGAAGGATGCCCCTCCAACAGCAATGAACTGACCAATAAGTCGCGTTACTTTATTGGCCTGCTGTTTGGGCATTGACCTTTTGGATTGGAATGCCACAAATTGTTCCAGGGTGGGCTGGACATGCAGTGCTCCAACCTGCCTTGGTCTCTGGCTGCCAGCACTAGCTGCTGCTGCTGCTGCTATTGGCTCAGAAGCAGCTGTTGGGGTTTTTCCACGGCCACCAGCTATGCTGAAGAAGTTTTACTTCTGCATCTTTCCCCAATAGCACAGCGTTGTGTTGAGTGCTGAGGTGATGCTTCATGCTAGCACTGGTAAAATGGCCAGACACTTTTCCTCTGCCTATTAGCTTCCCACAATGTTTGCACTTTCCATAGCACCCTTCTTCAACATTTTCAAAGTGCTCCCAAATTGGGGCGTGCATAGCCTTGAAGTGTGCCTTGGGTGCTGCTCCTACTGCTCGGGGTGGATGAACAGAGGCAGAACTAGTGGTGGTGGGACTGGTGGTAACAGTACTGGCCATAGTGGGACTGCTAATTGCTTTAACTTTAGATTTGCTAGGTTTTGCTGCTGCTGGTGGTGGTGATGGTGATGATCGTAGCGGAGAAGGTGGAGGCTCAGGGGAAAATTGTGCACTAGTCATTTGGACACTGCTCCCTGAGGAATCTGATTCCTGACCACTCATCTCCTCTACTTCCTCTGGCTCATAGTCTAGTTCTTCATTAGCCAGATCGAATGGAATTCCTGCTAGGCTGGAGCTAAGACTGATATCGTCGTGTGACTCGTGACTAGTAGTAGTGCGAGCAGGAAGAACAGACTCTGTGTCATGACCACCACCACCACACTGGCACTTACCGCAGAAGTTTTTCTATCCAAAGTACTAATGCTGAAGGAGAAGCCCCCGGCGGCAGCACCCCAGGATTTAGAGGATCCCAACAGTAAGGAGGCCAGCTAGAAGTAGGTAATATTGGAACGGAGTTGGATCAACAAGGTATTGGTCTGCACTTAGCCTCTCAGTCTCAGGCTCCTCTGCTACCTCGCTAGGTGGAGTTCCACTATGTGTAGCCCTCTCTCTAACTGTCTTCACAAAAATATTGTAAGGACTTGGTGGTTTGCTAGAGGTACTAGGAGGACATGGCGTGGCGGTACCGGTGGGAATAGTAGGCGCAGCACTAGTGGTGGTAGAGGCGGTAGAGGTGGGGGTGGTGGTGGTGGTTTTCCCTACAAAGGAATGAGATCGCTTTGGTTTGGGACCCCTCTGAGTCTTGCTGCTAATTTGGCTCTGCTTGGTACCTTGCATGCTGCTCGTGGATGGGGAAGATGCTGCTTGGGGCAAAAGGCACTTCTTTTTACTCACTAGTAGAAGTACTAGTTGCACTACCCTTTAACTTTGAACGTGCTTCTGGTGTTTCAGGCTTTCCGTAAAAAACCATAGAGCTTGTGGGCCTAGCCGCACTACTACTGCCTGCTTTTGGTGCCTTTCCTTTACTTAATGATCCTTCAAGCAATGCTTCCCCAAATGATAAGCGAGAGCTTGGCCTACTTGGCCGACTAGACTGACGCAAAGGCTGCATCTTAGAACTGGTGGTGGTGCTGGTGGTGGTAGATGGAGCTTGTCCCTCCTTAGTCCCAAAAGGAGGATCCATTTCAAATTTTGTGTTGTGTGTGTAGTGTAGTGTTTAAAAAAACTTTAAAAAAAACTTAGAAGAAAAAAGACTTTGAATTTACCTAAGAGCCTATCCTACTACTATGCTAAACCTAAAGCTATATTAGTATTCTAGTCTAATTCTAAGCAGACGCTCTCAAGCCCACTAAACTAAAGTGAGGTTAAGTTAGATATAATATTATATTATTAATAGATTAGAATTACTTATATTTTGGATTATAGATAGAATATAGATTATGAATTAGAAAGAATTACTAATATATATTATAGATTATGAATTAGAATTTATATTATATAATATATTATAGATTAAGAAGATTAAAGATTAGAATTATTATACTACAGCTAGTAGCTTGAAGCTTTGCTTAGTACAGTTGTTGTCGTCACACAGTCAATTTTTCTTGAAAAGAAATTAGAAATAAAATAACATGTCACAGCAAAACAGTTGGCTTTACTGCTTGCTGAAACACACAGCACTTATGCGGCTGCACTCACTAGCCCAACAAGTTCACTTCACTGATGGACTGAGGTGAGCAAAACACTAAGGGTACTTTTTAATAAAATTAAAATAAAATGTAAAATAAATGAGAAAATCTTTGCAAAACAGTTAACGTCACTGCTTGCTGATCAAAAAAGAACACAGCACTTATGCGGCTGCACTCACTAGCCCAACACGTTCACTTCACTGATGGACTGAGGTGAGCAAAACAAATGAAATATTATTAATTAAGAAAAATTGACTTGGTCTCTTGCTGTTGCTAAAACAAAGCACAAACTATAGAGCTGCAGCACCAGTACTAATAGATTATCTGAACTATAAGCTAGTAGTAATTATTAATTATATTTTTTATAGCTCATTTAATTAACTATTAAGATAAGAATTATAGAATTATTGATATTAATGATTTTAGATTAGACACTAGTAGATGTCTTGAATGTCTACAGTACACTCTACACTAGTATACTATTACTAACGTAACTATAGTATATATAACTGACAAATATATATATAATTTTATAATGTATTCAATTATTAATTATTAATATTACTGATTTTAGATTAGACACTAGTAGATGTCTTGAATGTCTACAGTACACTCTATACTAGTATACTATTACTAATACTATACTAACTATAGTATATATAACTGACAAATATATATATAATTTTATATGTATTCAATTATTAATAATATATTCTATTACATTATTTATAAATTCTATTATTTAATTTATTATTTAATTCCCTGCGCGTAACGACGGGAACGCGGCTATGACGCGGTGAAGGTCCGCGTCAGTCGATACGCAACGTACGCAACGTACGCAACGCCGCGGCCTGTAAGTAGCTCACCTATTTAAACCCCATTATTCTCTCCAGTCTTCACCCGTTCTAAGTGTTATGCTTTTTGGGTGTGCTGTTTCCTGTATTATCTCTATTGCCTTGTGTACCGACCTTTGCCTGTTTTTTGACCACGATTCTTTGCTGCCTGCCTACGACCTCGGACCTGTTTACCCGTTTTTGCTCCTGTTCTGCCTGCCTTGACCTCGGATACGTTTGACCTCACTGCCTGCCTTTGCCCTTTGATCGCGGACTGTTTACTGGACTTCTCTACAGTGCATATCTGCATAGTAGGATCCTTCTTCTCTCCCCGACCCCGTGACAACTGTCAACTCAACAGCACTACACAGTTGATGACAAATTCAATAAAAAAAATATTAAATTAATCAAATTATTATTATTAAATATTAATTCAGTAGAACTGAAGTGAGGAAGAGTACACTGTGAGAAATGGCAGGCTGAGGCTTACCAGTCTCACACAGAACAGAACAATCTCTCTGTAACGCTTGGATGCAGCACAGCAGTGTTGCCAAAGCAGTCACAGCGAAAAATTAATGGATCTCTCAGGCAAGCTCTGGTCTTATAAAGGCGCCTTCAGAATTCAAAAAACAGCAGCACAGGCATTGGACGAGACCCTTAGCGTGACGTCACAAGAGTGAGCTGATTGGAGAGACGAGGATCAGCTCACTCCTGTTTGAAATTTTGGCGGCTGCACGGTAAAAACGAAGACGATCTTCGATTCTTCGTGGTTGTGAGTCTTCATCTTCTCCTACGTTTTGCCAGCACTGTATTCTCTTCGGCGCATCTTCGGCACGAACAAAAAAACGGCCTCTTCGTGCTCGTTTCCATGTTCGCCCGAAGACGAATGCGCAAGTCTATTTGTAACCCGTATACCCAACAGACCCATCCACTACATTCAACCACTGATACCATGTCATAAAATTAATTGACCCTGAGATCAGCTTCAAAATAATGGATCGAAACTAAGCACTCTTTATTGTACTTTGTTTTACTTTGTTTAAACAAATAGGTAAAAACAGTCAGTAATTACATTTGCTCCTTCATGCTCACAAAAACAATGCTTCGGTATACTGTATTAATACAAGAAAGATTTATCTTTTTGTTTATTGTAAGAAATATAAGAGCACTAATGGTGTCTGCTATGAATGCCCTGTGTAGTATACTAGTACTATGTGCAATTACATTACCAGGGCTATTCATAACTCCTGGGTGCTGAACTTATTAAAAGCAAGGTATAGAAAAGACCAAAATCTCAGTATAGTTAGAATTTTATGAAGCCTGTTTAGAGACTTAGTGTAATACTTACCCACAGTGCTGCTCTTCCAAAAACCCGACTCTCTAGACACATAGCTAGTGTGCATTAGCGAGTCAGGATAAATACTACGCTTTCCTGGGAGTTGAATTGTTCTTAATCATAATGAAAATTGTTGTAATTAGGAGAAAAGTTATATTGTTGTAGTTAGGGTTGGTATGTAATATGAGTTATATTGACTCCCTTTTCCATCATCATGTCACATTTGAGGGATTTCTGATACATCCCATCATCTGTTTTTTAAGTTTTCATCCCAGTGGAACAGAATGGCTCCATCTTGACGTAGTACCCAAGGCAGCATTTTGTTCAACTGAAATTCAGAGAGAACCCAAAAAATCAATGGAGCCTTGCTTCAAGCAGCTTAACAGGTAGCTCTCAGGATGATTCTTAGCAAGTCTTGGGATAACCAAGAAGAATTGGGGTAATGGAAGTTCACCTGAATTCTGAGGATCTCAGTTGTTGTTATAGTTGTTTGGTATAATACAGGGAGCTTTCTGATATATCTATTCTACTCTTTACTCTCTTGTATCTGCCTTAACATGATATAAAACCTGGGTAAATAGGAGGCCTGGAGGTTTATGGAATTCCCCACTCTCAATCCACTTTCTTGTTTCTAATTCATGATGTATTCTGTTCAAGTTGTGTTTGGACATCATTTTTGGATGTACAACTTTAAATGAATGCAGTTCTGTGTAGAATGATTAGAGTTTGCAAATTATGTCTTATTCCTCTTAAGGATCCCATTAACCCTCTACAGTGGCGGATAATATTGCTAATACTTCACAAAAAAAACCCAACTAAAGCTACATGATTAAAAATAAAATGTACAATTAAATGTGCACTCTACAATGGATTCCAGACCAGACGGAAAAAAGCTTTAAGGTACATTAACAGTCATAGAAATAGGGACAGCCCACCCTGCTGGCCTAACAATAATTGACAGGATATATTTTTATAGCAGACTGACTGAAAATCTCATGTTGTCCCAAGAACTTATGTCAGATACTAATCTCACTATTTCTTTTAATTTTTAAAGATACTTATTATGAGCTTAACAGCTATTTTCTCAAATATTTTTTTTGTTTTCAGATCTTCTTCCCTGCCATCCTAATAACTGATCATTTAATTAAATGTTTTGTTATTAATGTTTGTTACTTTAATTGCCTTTTCTTCGCTCTACACTTGAAGTCTATACACATTTTAGCTTCTTGAATATCTTAAAAGTAGCAATTTGTTGAGAGGTCTCTTAATTATGCAAATTACTGCTTTTTCAGAAGGTTCATGCTTGTAAGGCATGATAAATAATAATTCAGAATATGGCTGATCATTATATTATCATTTCCGACCGCACAAATCCTTTTTTCTCCAAAATATGCTCATGTTAGCTGTTTCGACATAAAGAGTTAACCCTTACATCCTTGAAATGAAACAGCCTTAATTACCAATGTCTTCATTACTTATAATACCTAGATCGTACATTTGAACAGGGCCCTCCTTACCTCCTGTTTCTGTAATTGTCCAATTGCTATGTTATATGCTACTGGTTATGTCCTGTTTCCTCATTGCACAGCGCTATGGAATATGATAGCGCTTTATATAAAATAATAAATCCTAATAATAATTAACCAACACCATACTTTAGTGAAGTGATTCAAAAATTGTCATATAATGTAATATACATTTTGTACCACAGGCACATCAATAAGATTTTTATATTAGCTGCTGTAAATTTTCCTTATTAAACATGAACCATATCTGTCCATTGGATCTCTGCTAGTCCAGCTAATTTACTGCTGAACAAATTCCCCAATACCTCTGTGTTTATCTAAAGTCTTTGTTAACTTGTGAATTGCGCTTTTGTATTTAGAAAAGCCTGTGTTAGCTTCATTAATGCCTGAGGAAGGGACCTAACAACATGGTCTCGAAAGCTCGCAATTAAACTCTCAGTTAGCCAAGAAATGGTATCATTTTAACTATACTTTTCTCCTGTAAATTTTCCAGGTAAACTTCTTCATCCTGGGACTCTGAAACCATTTTCCTTGAACACACTCGCCCATTCTTCCACATACACACTTATAACACACAACACACATATACCACTTACTCCAGGATCATACATGAATTCTCAGGTTCCCTTATCTTCCGTGTCTAGGTCAAGGTGCCGTTGTACTGCCTCAGGGTCATGTAACATTGCCACTTTTACAGGGTGCCTGGATGCTGTGCACCTGCTACACTTGTATATTAGACCCTTTAATTAAAGATCTTCATATATTTTGCAGTCCAGGTAAATTAGTTATACATATGCATTCATTTAAAAAAATATGGTGTGCTGTTTTTTGTAAGTTGCGAGATAGTCTGGCATAGGTTACTTTGCTATAAAGATACTGAAATTTCAAATTATACACTAGACATTTAATTGCATTTGAAAATAATAGCTTCAGACTGCTCTAGCAGATTCATAACTTTGTCTATAATTTGATTTCCGTATATGGCATTCTTCAGTGATTAACTTATTTCTTACACTACTTAAAAAGTAGTTCCATGCATTTGAGACAAACCCGTCTCTGAAACAGAACATGCATTTTTTTAACCTATCAAATGCTAGATGTACACATTGCATTGTGGGATGATGTTTGTTCGATATACAAATGAGATTAGCATCCTTATTATTATATATGTTTTATGATGTCTTATTTACACATGTCTCATTAAAGCCACAAGAATAATATGTTCCACTTGAGAAAGGATCACATTGACTATCCAAATATCTTAAGAGCAAATAAACTTTTTAATGTGATATTGGTTTGTAAATATAATATTTTTAGTGGCCATTGTTTTGCAGCATAAGATTATAATTACACAGGAACCATGAGCTTGTGGAAGAAAAAGGCCAACTCAGTTTCATGGTGCTATAGGTTAAACTATGCAAACCATAATTTGTATAAACTGCACTTTAGTATAAGTGGAGAGTTAAGTGGTGTTAGCCATAAAAATACCAGAAATAATTAGTAGGATAATACATTTATTGGTTGAGTAGAATTAGAGGGCAAGCTTTCAAGACAAATTAGGTCTCATCTTCAGGTTCAAACAAAAATTAACTATATAGCTAAGTAACAAGTAAACCAATATATATAGGTAAAGAGAGCACTAGAACTAGAGTCACCAGAGTAGACTCCAGTCACATGCCCTTGTATATTAACACTTGCAAAACAAAAAAGGTCTGCAACTAAGTTAAGTTACAAGTCAATCTGTACTTGCAAATCCTCAGGCAAAATGAATTCTCCCACATTCCATGGTTTAAACAGAGGCTCCCAGGCAGTAACGTATCAGGCTTACCGTTGTGGAGCTCACGCACTTTGTGAGGAAACTTTTTCCTGCCCAGGTTCCTGCTAGGCTGTTTTAGAGGCAGAAGTGGCACAGGCAAACTGCTTTAGGAGCAGAGGTGGCACAGGCAGGCTGTCTATTTAAGGGGCAGAGGCGGCAAATGCAGGCTGTCTGTTTCAGGGGCAAAGGTGGCCTGTTTCTGAGGCAGAAGTGGCACTGGCAGGCTATTTTATGGGCAGAGATGGCACAGGCAGAGATGGCATGGGCAGAGATGGCACTGCCTGTGCCACCTCTTCAGGGGAAGCAGGTTGCTTCAGGGGCAGAGGTGGCACAACCAGGGACAGAGGGGCACAGGATGGCTGTTTTAGGGACAGAAGTGGCACAGGCAAGCTGTTTCAGGGGCAGAGGTGGCAAAGGCAGGCTGCTTCAGGGGCAGAGGCCTACCACCTCAATGTCTGGCTTAGTATATATCAGAGCTGCACAACTCCAGTCCTTGTGGGGCACAAACAGGCCACGGTATTTGGGAATCCCGGCACAAACACGGGCGTCTCAGTAAAAAAAATTAAGTAACTTGTTTTCAGGCAGGGATAGACACAGAGGTACCACCATCAATGTCTGGCTCGCTATATAGTGATGTGATTTATGCTGTACCATATCTGTTCAATAAATGTTATTTATTTAAAGTTATTTCATATTTATAAATTAATAATTATTTTTTTCAGATTTCTAGTTTTTTCCAGTTGACACACAGTTTACAAATTTGTGAAGTAAATATTCTTGCCAACATTAATTTTTTTTGTGGGTGTCTTTACATTTTGATCTGCCTCGTGCCAAATATTCTAGGCTGTTCCCAGGGCCCTTTTGAAAGTTAAAATGTAGGCAACCTCTCCATTTTATTAGGATCAGAATAGGCAGTTGAGGGGAAGGCACATCTGGGGCCTGCGTCTCCCATAGAGGGTTTTAATTACCCCTAGTTCCAACTCACATTTAAAGTCCCAATTATCTTACAAATTAGTGAATTCTCAAGCTTTTTAAACACACATCTCCTGCATGTGAGCCTATGCAAGTTTTTTAGTGCAAATGCGAGTTGGCGTTAGTGAATTTGCAAGTTCAACTTTCATACGCATTCTGAAAGCTTGCTGTTGCAGACTTTTTTGCAAACTTGCAATTGCTCAAACTTTAGTAAATAAACCCCCGAGCGCTAATTGGAAAAAAGATGAAAGCTGTTTATTTATAGAAATTAATATAAACACCAATTAACTACTAATGAAAGTATTTTGAGTTTTAATTTTGTAGAAAATAATGTAATCATATACTCCACACTCCAATACTGTCCCTCCAAGGAGACAGTCTTGGCATATAATTTCCTATAAAACAGACATTTGCACATGATTACATGTCACAGCAATTACAGCATGGTTCCAGTTCTGTTTGGATTACTACAGACAATGGTACACCACACCATCCTGATTAGTCCAATGGCTGACTGTGATATATGTAGGTAATATAGTGACAGAAACTAGTAGATACAGCAATAATAAAAAAGGAGTGATTTATGACAACGCAAACGCAGCTTGGTCAAGTGAGGGATGAATGCATGGAGTTTGAACTTTGAGAAGTAAATTGATGGCACATGTTGCCATGGAGCGTGTGGGCATTTGTTGGGATTATTGAGTGTCTGATTAGTGACGGAATGCAAGTTTGTGGTAGCAGATTCACAGAAACTGCATTAAAGTTCAACTCTCAACTCTAACACCGAAGAGTCAAGTTAAAGCGAGTTGAAAACAGCAAGCAAGTCATGGATTCGTTAACCTAGTTTCTTGTAGCGAAGTAAAGTTGGAACAAATATCACTTTGCATCCCCAGAGACCCTTACTGACTTGGGTGCTAGTACACAAGAATATTGCTTTATATATATATATATGGACCATTTGGTGCAGGTGGGATTATGTTTTTTTGGTAGATTTTGAGATTCGATACCCTATGGGGTGGGGCCTGTGGCTGTTTACACGTTATTCAACCTCCTACCCCAATAGGCATGGACAGAGAAAACATATATGCCTACATGTGTCGTCATACAAATACTGGTCCAATAATTAGTGGAAATTCATGTAATGTGTTGTTCTTACTCAAGAAAGTTGTATTTTTCCAATTATTTAATCAACATGATAATTTGCTAATAATTTGAGCTATTCATTGAAGTCATTTGAATTATATTAAATTATTTGGTATCTTTTGAAAGTGATTGTTTATTAAACTTTTAAATGTATTCATTTCACAAAGTATTGTAGTAGAAGTAAAAGGAAACTATGACTTTACAGTGTCTTTATATTTTTTAACATTAAATAATGGTAATTTACTATACTGGGGTATTTTACACCCATATGTGTCATATTTATAAAATAAGAGCTAATTAAAACGCAAACCAGCAGGTTTGACAGTATAGAAGAAATACTGAATACTGTTAAAGTGCTATGTAAACAGCAGCAAATAAACATGAACAGGTGCATGGTGTTAAAAAATATTCAATTTATTTTTGTTGAAATCTCTTTTTACACCAAACTTGTTCTATTTCTACTTTAATAAATAAGCCATTGCCAAATAGAATCATGGATAGAAGGATTTGCTATGATTTAGTACTATGGAACTAGATCACCCTGTTTTGCTCAGTAATGAAATATGTTCCGTAAGATCCGACACAAAAGATAAATTAGCACATTTTGATGGTACATTCAGCACTTGGCATCATGTTCACATAAGTACTGTAGGGTCTACTTCTGACAGGCCTACAATGCCACCAGCATGCCATAAGAACGTGACATTACAGACACTTTAAGAACGGATATTTTATAATTTGTCTGGCACTAAAACCTAGATTAAAAAAAAGATGAGGGTAACATAGAAACAGTATACAGCGGTTTAGAAAAGTTGACATATCTCAGTAACTGGCAGATAACTACAGATCCACAGCACAGATGGCACACTGTAATCAACAAACTCTCATTTGTGTTTAAAATCCACCTTAGGAGGATTCAGGATTTATGAATTTTATGCCACTTCAGCTGAAGCTTAATTTGCACATTAGTTTGTGAGAAATTCCTGTTTTTTAGTTCTGCACGCTGTATATTTTGATGTTTCATAGCAAATTCACAACCTCATTAACATCAAAGAATTGCTTGTCGTTTACAGATTAGGTAACCGTATGTGGCACTATTGTACAAAACTACAACTATTTAAATATATATATATGTGTGTGAGGTGGCACAGGCAGGCTACTTAAGGGTCAGGGGTGGCACAAGCAGGCTGCTTAAGGGGTAGAGGTGGCACAGGCAGGCTACTTGGATTGACGACACAACATACAAAAAAAGGACCAATGTATTGGGACCAAGTTTTCTGGAAGCACATGACAGTTTCAGGTGTAACGTACTTTATTACCGACTTTGTAGCTGAGGGTTGGAGACCTTGGGACGTTGGCATAGTACGCATGGGCCCTTTGGATCTTCAATAGATGGATACGTAGTAGAGTGTATTTATGTGTCATCTGTCAAAGTCATGTGTTACGTTCTGGTATGGGTCCACATTTGGGTGTGCCAGGGAGCATGGAGGGATGGACTCTGTAGTTGGTGTAGAAAGGAGACATTTGTATAGATTGGTGTCATTGGTTGTTGTACGCAAATTGCGCTACTGGAAGTAGGGTGCTCCAATCATCCTGAACGAATGTAGTGAAACAGTGTTCTAGTGTTGAGTATGTCATCCAGATAAACAACCATGAAGTGGTCTAAGTAATCTCTGAAGATATCATTTAAAAATGTTTGGAATGTAGCAGGGGTCTTACAGAGCCTGAACGGCATCACAGTATACTCGAAATGACCATACCTCGATTTGAATGCGGTTTTCCACTCATCTCAGTTTTTTATTTGAACCAGTTTATAGGCCCCTCTTAGGTCGTTCTTGGTATAAATCTTTGAGGCACACAAATGATCCAGGAGGCCCAGAATAAGCGACAAGGGGTACTTGTTCTTTATTGTAATTTGGTTTAATACCCTGTAGTCAATACTACTACTCAAAGTAATAATACTACTACAAAGAAAATGCCTGCTTCCACAGGAAATTTTGAGGCTCTTATAAACCCTTTCCTTAGATTGTACTTTATGTATTCTTTAAGGACGGTCAATTTGGAGCTAGGCAATGGATATATGCGTCCAAAGGGGATAGGTGCTCCTTGTATAAGGTCTTTTCAAATACATCAGTGAAGGCCCCGTAATCCCGTGGTAGAATAGGGGTCTCAAGGTTGGTGTATTTGTATGTGGTAACTGAGGCGTAGGTAGATTGAATGGTAGGTTTACCAGTACCTGGGAATCTACACTGCGAAACACAATAGGGGGAGGTAAAAGTGATGGTTCCTGAGTTCCAGTCTATGGAAGGGTTGTGGCCCATGAGCCAAGGAAGGCCCAGAATGGCCGCAAAGCGAGGTGATTCCACCACTTCGAAACTTAACAATTCGAGGTGTTTGGAACCCAGAGTTACCATAAGTGGTATAGTTTCATAGGAAATGGGGCCAGATTTTAGGGGACTGCCGTCGATTAGCTGTATGTGGAGAGGTGTGTTTTTTTCTTCTAGTGGGGATTCGATGTTCTTCTTTGGTCAAAGGCCCCCGGGCTGGGAAGGCCTAGGAAGGGACAATTGGTGTTGATTTGTGTGGGACCCATGTTCTTGAGACTTCTCTTGGCAGCATTCCCTAAATATCCTGTCAAGTTGGATAACCAAGGTGACATGTATCTCCAAGGAGCAAGGCGTACCTGTAATGGGAAGTTTTTCCTTAAGACCCCAACGGAAATGATCCACAAGAGCAGTCCTGTTGTAACTGGTTTAGATGGCCAGGTTTCTAAACGCGGTGACATATTTTCCACGTGGTCGTTGGCCTTGCTTAAGGTGTCTCAGAGAAAGCTGGGAGGCAGATACCCTATGGGGGTCGTTGTACATGGCCTCTATGACTCTGGATAATGAGTGCCAGGTATGAAGGACCAAACTGTGCGGAGAAAGTGATGGCCCCATATTTGCATTTCCCTTGTCAGAAGAGAAATTACTGTGTGTATACACAGTAATGGCATAGGTCTTTGGTTTAAGTGTAAAGATAATTTGACAGACGTAATGAAACACTGATATTGTGTATAGTCCCTGGAGAACTTCTCCGGTAAAGGGACCCAGGGCTTGAAGTAAGAGGCAGTGTCTTTGTGCTGTTGAGGAGGATGGTTCAATGGAGGAAACTCAGCAGAGGGCGCAGGTTGCAGAGCTTGTATCTGGTTCTGTAGTTGGCTTTGTCCTGCTTGTAAATCCAATACAGTATGATTAAGGGTGGTGAGTTGCTGACTGAGGTCCGTGATGGCTTCAGCCATCTGCGGACTCCATGGTATGGCTTTCTGATTATGTAATGCCAGGAGTCTCTTACTGGGAAAGATGGAGTCCAGTAGCAGGAGGTCAGCTGACACACATGTGCAATAAGAACCAAACCTACTGACTGGAGATGGAACAGTAAGAAAGAAGGTGAGCGAGTGCACAAGGGCCAAAATATGTCCAAAGGCGAGGTACAGGAAAGGATGAGGCAAAAATCATAGTTTAGTGGATGCAGAGGTCAGGGCTGGCAGCACAGGAACGTGGTCACACAACAGGGAGAGGTCAAAAGCACTTGGATCCGGATATTCAGCAAAGGGACACACACGCGCGTGTACGCACGCACACACGCACGCACACACGCACACACGCACGCACCCACGCACGCACGCACACACGCACGCCCACGCACGCCCACGCAGGCTTCACACACTGGCTGCTCCACAATCAGGAAGCAGTGAATCAGAGGAGGAGTAGGTTTATATAGCCAGGTGATTGGTCCTTAATTGGAGGGAGGAGTAGAGGATTAAAGGTAACCATAGAAATGAAATGCATTGGAGGATACACCCCTTGGTGACCATGCACCTAGTAACAGGGGAATCCAGGAAAAGCATGACACTACTTAAGGGGCAGAGGTGGCACAGGCAGCCTACTTAAGTAGCAAGGATGGCACAGGCATGCTGTTTCAGGGTCAGAGGTGGCACAGGCAGGCTATTTAAGAGGCAGAGGTGGCACAGGCAGGATGCTTCGGGGCAGAGGGGGCACAGAAACGCTGTTTAAGGGGCAGAAGAGGCACAGGCCGGGCAGAGGTGGCACAAGCAGGCTGCTTCAAGGGCAGAGGCCTACCACGTCAATGTCTGGCTTAATATATAGTGATGGGAGTTATGGTAAACTACCGTCAATGTCTGGCCTAGTATACAGTGATATGAGTTATGCTGTACCATATCTGTTCAGTAAATTTTATTTATTTAAACATATTCAATTTATTTAGAAGTTAATATTTTTTTTCCAGTTTTTTTTCCAGCTGCCATACAGTTTGCAAATTAGTGAAAATAAATATTCTTGTCAACATTAATTTTTTGCCAAATATAGGATCCGCTCCGGATGCCAAATATTTTAGGTACGCCCCTGCTGGTACACAATGTAGTAAAGCACCTCAAAAAGCAACAAGTTGCTGGGTTGTATTAGTAGCAGGAAGTACACATTTGTGGGTACACATATACAATGTATCAGACATTTTAACATACCTCTGCAATAGCATTTTGCTCCTGGTCAAAGAAGCAACCTTGTAATTCTAATCTTGAAGCACCAAAAAAGTAAGCATGGGCAGTTTTATAATTGTGTAACACGACTAGTGATTAATGTTACTTTACAATAGTACATAGAATTACCATATAGTTCTTGAAAATATATAAATAAAGTAGTAATAATTGCCAGTTTTAAATTTATGAAAGGCATCTCATCTAGATTATTGTAAATGAGGTTTAATGACCTTAATGACCAGTACATGTTGGAATCTAGGAATGCCTGGGCATGATAGGAGTGTGATTGTTGTTAACAATTATATATATATATATATATATATAGTTGTTGCATTTTTTTGTTCAATTTTGGTGTGTTACTTACTTTTAATAAAAAAAACGGACAAAAAAAACACCAATATCAATATTATATATATATATATATATATATATAATATTGATATTGGTGTTTTTTGTCTGTTTTTTTTATTAAAAGTAAGTAACACACCAAAATTGGACAAAAAATGCAACAACTATATATATATATAAAATGCTCTGAAAAAACCCTCGTCTCATAATCGGGGTCGTCTTATAATCAGACCTCAGATAGGTCTGACTATGAGACTTAGATCCAGATCCCCTGCAGCGATGCAGGGGACCTGGATCCTCCTGTGTTATGCCCCCCCCCTCCAAACTTACCGGTGCTTCTGAGTCCCCGGTGCTTAGTCTGGGCAGCGTGTAGAGCTCTACGCGATTCGCGTAGAGCGGTACACGCTGCTCGGACTAAGCACCAGGGACTCAGATGCAGGGGACCTGGATCCTTCTGTGTTATGCCCCCCCCAATTTACCGGTGCGTCTGAGTCCCCGGTGCTTAGTCCGGGCAGCGTGTAGAGCTCTACGCGATTCGCGTAGAGCGGTACACGCTGCTCGGACTAAGCACCGAGGACTCAGATGCAGGGGACCTGGATCCTCCTGTGTTATGCCCCCCCCCAATTTACCGGTGCGTCTGAGTCCCCGGTGCTTAGTCCGGGCAGCGTGTAGAGCTCTACGCGATTCGCGTAGAGCGGTACACGCTGCCCGGACTAAGCACCGGGGGACTCAGAAGCACCGGTAAGTTTGGAGGAGGGAGGGGGAGGGAGTGTTAAATGGGGGGCATAAGGCATTTCTGGAGGCAGAGTGCTCTGTGAAATGCCTTTTAACCCCCTTAATGCCACTCTGCCTCCAGAAATGCCTTTTAACCCTCTATACGCCACTCTGCCTCCTGAAATGCCTTATACCTCCCTATATGCTACTCTGCCCAATAATATGCCTTTTAACCCCCTAAATGCCAGAGTGGCATATAGGGGTATAAGGCATTTCTGGAGGCAGAGTGGCACATAGGGGGTCAAAAGGCATATTATGGGGCACAGTGGCATATAGAGGGCTAAAAGGTGTATCATGGGGCACAGTGGCATTTAGAGGGTTAAAAGGCATATCATGGGGCACAGTGGCATATATGGGGTATAAGGCATTTCTGGGGCAGAGTGGCAAGCCTGGGGGCAGATGTGCATAACTGGGAGGGGGGCAGGTTGAAAAAAAAAAAAGGAAATAAAAAATTATTTTTCTCAATCTTAGCAATTGTTCACATAGTTTACATGATTTAACATTTACTTGTAAAACTTTTTTCCTATAGGGGCTTTTTCTTTTTTTCATAAATTTTTTAATAAATTAATATTCAGATTTTGGGGGGTCATCTTATAATCAGGGTCGTCTTATAATCGAGCAAATACGGTATATATATATATGATTGTTAACAGAAATCACACTCCTATC
This sequence comes from Sceloporus occidentalis, assembly GCA_023333645.1. Lineage (NCBI taxonomy): Eukaryota > Metazoa > Chordata > Lepidosauria > Squamata > Phrynosomatidae > Sceloporus > Sceloporus occidentalis. The sequence continues at coordinate 849,557 of JALMGF010000054.1, read as the reverse complement.
ATGCCCAGGCATACCTAGATTCCAGCATGTACTGATGGACTTTGCATTATAGGAGTGTGATTGCTGCTAACAATCCTAAGTAATATTGTTATTGAAATCACACTCCTATCATGCCCAGGTTCTAGCATGTACTGGTTGCCTGGGCATGATAGCAGTGTGATTGCTGTTAACAATCATATATATGTATATAATAATATTGTTATTGCATTTGATGACTAACAGCAATCACACTCCTATCATGCCCACTGAGTGAGTCACTGAGTGAATTTAATGTAGAAAAGGAAGAATTGTTCAAAGTATGGGAGGGTGCAAAGTCATAGGGAGGGCAAGGGCAGTACGGGGACCATGCAGGCTGTAAGACAAGTAGGAGATAAGGGAGGTGAAGTTGGTTTCCTTAGCAAAGGTAATAGCAGATAAGTAGGAACGTACCATGAATTTATAGTGTAGGAAGCCAGACATACTGTAGAATGTAGGCGGAAAGGAGGCAACGTGAGAGAGAGCAAGATAGGAAGTGCCAGTCAGACATGGGGAAAGGGGAATCAGAGAAGTTAGTGAGAGAGCATAACATAGAAAAAATTAGGTCCAGGGTGTAAGGACTTACCTGAAGGTGAAAAGTGCCTGTAATGAGAAAAGGAAATAAGAAAGTAATGAAGGAGCAATACAGATATAGTGTGATGGTTCTTGTGGCTGGGAAGAGATAAAAAAAGTTCTATTGACAATAGATGAAATTGAAAATAGCAACAAAAGGATTGTGGGCATGGTACTTGGCGAATGATGGTGGTGGGTTTGAAATAGTAGTGAAACAAACACAATAAACCAGTATGGCAGCAGCTGATTTTGATTAAAGGGGTGCTTCCAAGTTCCTCTTTGTTATTCCTTCTTGTCCTTTCTTGGTAAACTCCCTCGGTAAACTCCTAATTACTTACACTTTGGAAATTGGCACACAGATGAAAAGCGGCCTCCAAAGTCAGATATAAGGGATAGCTGCTTCTTAGCTATTTAACAATTAGGGATAACTCTAACCTTGGTGTAGAGTTAATCTAAATTTTATTGAAGACAGGAGGCGAATATTTGCATTTCCATCTTTACTGAAATCCTCTAGCAGCAAAAAAACAGTTAACATGTTAGAATAAAACAACGAATCAAAACAAAGCAAAATGCATAAAGTCATGTCAGATCCTCCAACATCCTCTTTTTATTATGCTCAGATCAGGTAGCACCGCAACTAAAACAAACTCGACCATGAGGAAGCACAGCTGTCGAGCATAGAAGTAGAAACCGTAGGAATCAGGCTAAAAGAGAAGAAAACATTCTGAAACCAAACTGTATCATATCATATGATATGACTGGATAAGACTCTATACCGAGCAAAAATACAGCATAAGATAATCAAATATATAGAATTTAACGATATATAACATAAAAAATCTGAATAAGGGTGGGAAAAATAACAGGGCGGGAAATATTCGCCTGCTGTCTTTAATTTAGATTATCTCTACACCAAGGTTAGAGTAATCCCTAATTTTATAGCAAGACAGGAGACTTCATATTTACAATTTCAACGCTATGTAATAAAAACTAAAGAAACATGTGAACGAGGGCGATAGTAAAAAGTCCTAAAAGTAGAGGGTTCGGAAGAGAAGAATGAGGACACAGCGTTGCGGATAAATATGCCCGGAGACACAGAGCTATGCACAGCTTGGGATGATCTGGGAAATAAGGGCAGAAAAGCGAAGAAGAAAAAAAATTCGTCCTCCGTGAAATTGAGACCGAAACACCTTCAAATGTATCAAATGCTCTGATGTCCGAAACCCTTCTAAACGATAACAGACACAGGGGAAGCGCCAGCTTTGCGGAAAACTGACGCAAAGAAAATGCAGTGTTGTCCGGCCAGTTTTCCAAGAAAACAAGCATCACGCGATACCCTAATTCCTCAAAGCAAACGGCACACCGTAGGGTCTCTACCTACACTAACAGCCTGACAAGGAACGTGCGCCGCCAAGATATCAGAACGAACGACATACGTACGGTAGGATCTCCCTAGAGAAAAAAGATGAGCCAAAAAAGTCAAAATCAATACCACTGGTGCTGTAAAGGGATCAAGATGTTGTGCCATGCACCAGCTGTTCCAAGTTCCCCATGCCTGATCTCCTTGTGCCTGGGGCCCCCGAGTCCCAGAGCAGGTTTCGAGCCTCAACCGATAATCCCGTGTCAGGCATCAACCAGAGTCCCACCGACCGCAAGGTGTGGCCGCCCCTTTAAGAGGCCTGGCTGGACTTAAACTCACTGTGTCATCACCTAGTTCTGTTATGGACTGAACCCCGCCTCTCTCACCTGGCCTCTTCATCAGGCTTTAAAAGATCAGCCTCACCTCCAGCCCAGTATCTGGTTGTTGTTTTTGCTTCTGGATATGCTGTGATTATATGCCTGATTTCTTGGACTGTGACCTCTGCTTTGATACACCGTTTGTGAACCCTGTCTGCCGGCCCTGATCTCTGCTTACGTTTGACTCTGCTTCTAGATATGCCCTGTCTGTACCGCATACCTGTTTTGCCTCGTGCACACTGCTCTCACTGCTCAAGTGATCTCTCTGTACTGTCACTCTGAGCAGTGTTATTTTGCAAGGGTGTGCACCATCTCCCGCAACTGGGCTCCAGCTCCTGGTAAGTCCTGACATCCCGACACATCCCAGGAACCCTGGATACCAACCAAGCTACCAGTACCAGTCGTTGCTGACACACCAGTGTATGCCGATTGGAGATCTAGTGATGATGGATGGACTTGAGGATCAGCACAGGATAGTTTGAACAAGGTGATCAAGAGAATTGTGACTCCCTGTCTACGAGATGGAGAACCCAGAGAATCATGGATAAAGAGGGAACGCATATGCCCCCAATGTCGGCCATTGCTGAAGAAACGGGTCCACTGCCAGAGAGAAGGAATCAACTAAAGAAATTGGTAGTCTGACAATTTGACCTGGAGGCGTTCAAGGGCCAGAAAAATCTGTGGAGCTAGAAGCCAGTTGCTTGCATCTCGCCAGCTTCTGGAGAACCAGTCTGCCACCAAGTTCTCCTTCCTTAGACTGGGGAGCGATACTGGAAGCGCTGTCCTGCACCATATTCCTGGACTTGGGGGGGGTCCCATCTGGTCCAGGATCTCCATTAGCGTGCTAGGAGGGACCTTTCAGCACCATTTCCCTCACATAGTGAGAAGGTAAAGTATGACCTTGTATCTTTATACCGGTCCTCAGGAACCTGGGATTCTTGAGTGAAAAAACAGGGAGATGGTATTCGCCTTTTTAAGGGGTGTCTTCCGCTTAGCTATCACTGATTTGTCTGTCCACAGACGTTTGTGGGAAGATTCGCCCTCGGGAACCTGATGGGGTCACCCATATCTGATCCGTCAGGAACAGAGATAGCATCAGGTGGTAGCACCTGTGATGGTGTGGCGCGATCAAATGCGTTCAACGCGTCGGGCAGGGATTCGGGTAGCGCCTTCTGTAACCATGCTTACAAAGCAACGGGCATAGATAACTCAGACTCCGACATGCTGAATTCATCGTCATAAGACGACCCTGATTATAAGACGACTCCTCAAAATTTGAAGGTCACGTCTTTGCTCCATCATAGAAGCCCAGCGGAAGTGACGAGTAGCAGCGGAGGTTGTCTGCGTTCCACAGTTCCAAGTTGTCTGCAATCCAGGGGAGGATCCAGGTCCCATGCAGCGCTGCGCAGAATCTGGATCTTAGTCTTGTAGTCAGACCTCTATTTGAGGTCTAATTATAAGACAACCTTGAATATAAGATTTTTTATTTGCTCTGAAGAAAACCTTATTTCTTATAATCGAGCAAATATGGTATTTTTGAAGAGAGAAAAATATTTTTCTCGTCTTCTATCTCTGATCTCCCTGCTTACTGTTATTAAGTGGCAAAAGGGGGGATTATCAAAGACCACTTCAGGGCCTGTACAACACTAATGGAACGTTCCAGCAATTTAACCTCTGAATCTTGTGTACATGTTTAGTGAATATAATGATACTGCTTGTCTAGGCAGGAAAGGAATTCAGACATTGTCACTATAACGGTGCCTGCACAAAGGTCCGTTACACTGTCTCTTTCAGCTTAGAGGCAACAAAACTAATTCTTATTTTTTCAGTCATTAACTTTATCACCATTTTATTTTTTTATTTTGAATACAAAAACATATAGAAAGAAAACTACAACACAAAAAAACAAGCAAAAATAAAGAAAAACAACACTATTCAATAAATTTCCATCCATTTAAAGATTTTGAGAACAATTTAGTAAATTACATAATTTATAAGCATGGCAAGTCTTCACCTTCTACATAATGTACATGGTTCTGAACACTCAGAGTTTTTCACTCTCAAATATTTAAAGATGCTAGCTTTAGGTATATTAAATTGTTGTAACAGAATAGGGAATGGAATAATTTGTCTTTGATAAATAATATCTGCTATTTTAGATCGCCGCCGTATGCAATTCTCTTCGCCCGGTGGGGACTCCACCGAACAGCGGCGTCTTCATCCGCGTAACACGCGATTGCGGACCGCATCTACGAACTATAGGCCGCATCTCCGGCCTTTGTTGCGGCACACGCTCTGCAGGGCAGGCGTCAGGAGGAGAGTGACGGCGTGGAGGCGTGTCCTGAGGTCCAGTGACACAGGTGGGCAGACTGGGGGCGGGGTAAAGTGGTGATGGACAGTTACCATTAATGCAGCACATAGGAGAAGGAGGGCTGAGGGGAAGAGTCAAGCTTTGGCGGGCTATTTAAACCTGCAGCCCTGTGCCATCATTGCTTGATTGTTCAGGTTCCCTATTATACCCCCATACCTCTTTGCTGGATACTTGTTTTTTGGATTCTACGAACTTTGACCTTGGCTTGCTTAACAGACTTTGCTGATTCTCTCTACCCCAGATCATGGATTTCTGTACGTTACTGTTTTTGCCCTTTATTACTGCTCTGTGAATAAAGCCTTTGCTGTTGCACTATATCCTGGTTTTGCATCTGCTATTTTATCTGGTGTCTCTCTACGCTTTGCTTCAACCCCAACACCCCTGAAAACAATTTGTCAATATTTAAATGTCGAGGTGATTGACCAGCATAATATATAAGTAAATTTTTAGTAAAACAATTATTCCGAATTACAAATATATTAAGTGTCTTATCTGTGTTTCAGTGTTAAATTATCGCCCAACATATATCGTGAGTATTTTTTGATGAAATAATATAAATAATAATAAAAAAAAATCTTCTCTTTGTATTTTCATAAGTGGTATCTTATTCAGATAATATGAGCAAATATCTTGTTTTACTACATCTAGAAATATAAAGGAGAGGGGGCGGGAGAAGAGAGGTATAATTAATCTTCATAGTTACTTTGTCTCTGTCTATTAGTAAATAAATTGTTATTATTGCCAGCCTTTCGTCTTTATCCAGTCTTTTAAAGCCTCTGTAGTAGAAAAAGTTTTTCAGTATATTCTTAAGCTTCTTGGAAAACCCCAGCTGTATTTAACATTTTTATCTCGGAGTATTATCAGATCTGGTTGAAATGTTCTTCTCCAATTTCATGTTGTGTATGAAAGATCTGGATATATTTGGATATCCCGAAATCTGGTGTCTTTTGTCTTATGGTCTCTTCTTGCTCTCGGTATCTGTTCCTTAATTTGGTAAGATTACACACTATTACATCTCTAGGTGTGGTTAGCACTATGCTCTCAGGTTTGGTTAGACGGTAATATCTCTCCATTTGGTCTTTGAGAGCTAATTGATCCAGGTGCATATCTTGAAACATTTCTAAAAAAAAAAATCTTTCATTTTACTTGAATGAAAACTAATCAGAAAGGTATTCCATAACACGTGATATATGAGCTTATTAAAATGTGTGGGGGGGAAATATATATAAAATACTCCCCCAATGTTGCACTGCAGCACCCAATCTGAGTATTCCTCCAAATACTCCAAATTCAAACTCATTCAGAAAAAGGGGTGCATGTACATAGGGAGAAAACAAAAACAAATCCCACAATAGTGTAATATGTTGGGAAAAGCAGACTAGAGAAACTTTGATTACACTCGCAAGAGTAGATGGATATCAAGGTCTTCAGTTGTTGTAAAATTTGTCTTTAATATAATATCTTGAAATCTATAAAAGTAAAAGCAACAGTAGTGTAGTATCTTCCAGCTTCATATAATTAAAATACTAAAAACACTTACAGGATATGGAGGCACAACAAAAGAGTCATGCAAACGAGCCCAGTACAACTCAGAGAAGTTGATAAGTGTGTTCTTCCGTCATTCATTAAGGCTATCTGAGAACGTGCCTCGCTGTACGTGTGGCCATCTTAGATGAGGGCAAAGTGCCCTTTGTAAGTGGCAAAATCTCTGTTTTTAGCTATTTTGTATTTCTATTTTTATATATTTAATTAGATCTTCCATCTCTTGTTTGAAGAAACTTTGTGTAACCATTTAGGGGTCTGGCTGTCACGTTCTGCCCAGGCTGCGGAGCTGCATATCTGTCTTGTTTCAGTTTCCCTGTTTTTCTTGGATCCATTCCTGGATTTCCTTTTGCTTTGTTCTGATCTTCCATTCCTTGCTTCTGCTTCAGCTCTTTGCTTCAGCTCTGTTTCCTTTATAAGGTGTGCCCCACCTATGTGTTCTGTTTGTCTCAGTCTTCAGTCTAAGGTATGTCTCAGTGCTATGTGTTTGGTTTACATGTTTGGTTTACATGTTTGGTTTACATGTTTGGTTTACTTCGTACCACTGTCAGCAGGGATTAGCGTTAGGACCCACCGTCATTGGAGTACTTTGACGTAGTGGTGGGCTAAGCATACTATGGCCATATCATGTGACGGAATCTCCAATTGTTATCAAACAGTCTTAGGCTAGTTCTTGTATTCATGTTTGTTTGTCTCTTATGTACCTTTCCCTTCTCCCTTGTATCATCTGAGGATTCCGGTTCCTCTCTCCTCTCCCTTTGTCCTAGTTAATATGTCATATCCTTGCTTAAAGGAGAAGCGTCTGAGGATTCCGGCTCCTCACTCCTTCCCCTGTGTTCCTTGCCTTGTTCCCTGTCCTTTGTTGTGCCCTGTATCATGTATATCTTGTTTAGTAATGTTTATTCTTGTCTGGTTATGTTTCGTGCCTGGTCTCCCTGTCCCTTGTTTGTTATGTTTCTGCTACTACCCTTTGCTTAGCTTCCATACTCCCAGCCTGCAGCATCCTGCACGTGATTCTTGTGTGATGTCTCATGCCTGTTCCAGGGTACCTGCAGGATTTCACTTTGTTCTGGACTACATCCGCTGCCATATCAGGGCGCTGGTGTTTGGCTGCACTACCCTAGGTGCTCAACACCTGGGTGAGTGTGGTCACCCTGCAACCAGGCCCTGTCCAAACTCCACTACCGCACTGTGACTCCTGCATACAATCATCGGGCGCGCTGGGTCCTTTCAGTCATCTGTTTGGACCCAGTCCGTGACAATGGTCGCAGGCAAACGGCCAGGAGTTCGCGGAGTGGAGTCTGCGGCATTCCAGCCCGGCCAGAGGGCTACTTATCATGCGCCCCACCAAAAGGGGTTTCCTGTCGTGTTCACCCCACCTAAAGGGGTTTCCTGTCGTGTTCACCCCACCAAAAGGGGTTTCCTGTCGTGTGCACCACACCAAAAGGGGTTTCCTGTCGTGTGCACCCCACCAAAAGGGGTTTCCTGTCGTGTTCACCCTTTCCAGAGGGTTTCCTGATATGTGCGCCCTTTCCATAGGGCTTCCTACCGAGCGTGCCCTTTCCAGAGGGTTTCCTGATGTGTGCGCCCTTTCCATAGGGCTTCCTACCGAGCGTGCCATTTCCATAGGGTTTCCTGATGTGTGAGCCCTTTCCATAGGGCTTCCTACCGAGCGTGCCCTTTCCAGAGGGTTTCCTGTCGAGTGTGCCCTTTCCATAGGGCTTCCTACCGAGCGTGCCCCACAAAGGGGGGTTTCCTGAGTTGCGGCCAGCGCCCCACTGTGGACTCCCATTATGAGTGCCTGCATCCGGGCTACCCTGGTTGAGTGTTCTCCAAGTGGGCAACCTGCCGTGTACCCTGAAAGAGGGTTTCCTGAGTTGCGGCCAGCGCCCCACTATGGACTCCCAGTATGAGTGCCTGCATCCGGGCTACCTTGGTTGAGTATTCTCCAGGTGGGCAACCTGCCGTGTACCCTGAAAGAGGGTTTCCTGAGTTGCGGCCAGCGCTCCACTAGTGGACTCCCAGTATGAGTGCCTGCATCTGGGCTACCCTGGTTGAGTGCTCTGCAAGTGGGCAACCTGCCGTCTGCCCAGCAAGTGGGCAACCTGCCGTCTGCCCAGCAAGTGGGCAACCTGCCGTCTGCCCAGCAAGTGGGTTACCTGTCGTGTTGGCCCTGTCAAGGGGCTTATCTGCCTTGCCTTCGTCTGGACCTAATAGTCCACTGTGTTCCTGTTCTCCTACCCCTGTTATGAAGAGGACCTGCATCTTGACCAGGGAATCCGTACGTGGTGTCTCCAGCCAGCAAAGCGGTAGTGCTGGTCGCCAGCGGTCGCTCTTTAAGGGGGCTATGAGAAGTTCCCCCAGGTAAAGACACAGTTCCATCGCTATAGGTTTACTGCAACCAGCCAAGTGGTGGAGGATACCTACACTCGTCCCAGAAAATCCGCTAGAGTCAACTTCCTCATTCCTGTTAGGATATTCTGATTCCTGTTTTGGAGGAGATTGGTCTGCTAAGCGGCAGTGCTGGTCATCGAAGGACTCTTACGTTTTTCAGACTCCGTATGCTGGTTCCTGGGTTGACTTGTTTCCTCAGTTCTCCCGTCAGAGAGCGGGCCTTCCTTCTGTTGCTGTTTCTGTTCGCGTCCGGAGGCCGCTCATTCGGAGGGGGATACTGTCACGTTCTGCCCAGGCTGCGGAGCTGCATATCTGTCTTGTTTCAGTTTCCCTGTTTTTCTTCGATCCATTCCTGGATTTCCTTTTGCTTTGTTCTGATCTTCCATTCCTTGCTTCTGCTTCAGCTCTGTTTCCTTTATAAGGTGTGCCCCACCTATGTGTTCTGTTTGTCTCAGTCTTCAGTCTAAGGTATGTCTCAGTGCTATGTGTTTGGTTTACATGTTTGGTTTACATGTTTGGTTTACATGTTTGGTTTACATGTTTGGTTTGTTTCGTACCACTGTCAGCAGGGATTAGCGTTAGGACCCACCGTCATTGGAGTACTTTGGCGTAGTGGTGGGCTAAGCATACTATGGCCATATCATGTGACGGAATCTCCAATTGTTATCAAACAGTCTTAGGCTAGTTCTTGTATTCATGTTTGTTTGTCTCTTATGTACCTTTCCCTTCTTCCTTGTATCATCTGAGGATTCCGGTTCCTCTCTCCTCTCCCTTTGTCCTAGTTAATATGTCCTATCCTTGCTTAAAGGAGAAGCATCCGAGGATTCCGGCTCCTCACTCCTTCCCCTGTGTTCCTTGCCTTGTTCCCTGTCGTTTGTTGTGCCCTGTATCATGTATATATTGTCTAGTAATGTTTATTCTTGTCTGGTTATGTTTCGTGCCTGGTCTCCCTGTCCCTTGTTTGTTATGTTTCTGCTACTACCCTTTGCTTAGCTTCCATACTCCCAGCCTGCAGCATCCTGCACGTGATTCTTGTATGATGTCTCATGCCTGTTCCAGGGTGCCTGCAGGATTTCACTTTGTTCTGGACTACATCCGCTGCCATATCAGGGCGCTGGTGTTTGGCTGCACTACCCTAGGTGCTCAACACCTGGGTGAGTGTGGACACCCTGCAACCTGGCCCTGTCCAAACTCCACTACTGCACTATGACTCCTGCATACAATCATCGGGCGCGCTGGGTCCTTTCAGTCATCTGTTTGGACCCAGTCCGTGACACTGGCATCATACTTATTTTTCAGCTAAGTCATCTGACAGTGACCAACTATCCATCTGTGACTTCTATAGTGTTTCTTTTGAGGTTTTAGGAGAAAAAAATGATATAGATCTTGCTTTAAGTGCTTTTTCTCTGTTTCCTTCTCCCTGGTTTTAGAGACTTGTGTAGGTTTTTGAGGCATTGCGCTTATAGGGAATATGATTTTAAAAAGAGAGCAACCCCACTTAGTAATTATTATCATTTTCCTTTAAGATACCCCTCAAGGCCAAACCATGTTTCTTAGCATAGACAACGTTTATAGCATATATTGGCAAAAAAAAGAAAAGTTCAATATGTATATTAACTGTGGTACAAATTATGTACTTATCAAATGTTCATATGTCCAAGGAGCCCATGAGCTCTTTATGCCTTAGACTTCGTTTGGGCTTGTCTCTGGAATCCTCAAACAAGGGAGTCCGCAGGTCAGGGATGCAGGTGTCCGGGTACTCCAGCTTCTGCTGCTCGTTTCACATAATATGCAGCAACATAGCTATCTATTAGAAATAGCAATGGCGCATTTTATTTATTTATTTCCCCCTTTTTTCCCCCTGTCTCCCTTCCCTTTCCCTCCTCTTTACCGCTGTTTGTTCGCTTCCTCCAAAGAAAGTTTTAGCCCATGCTTCAATATATCATAGCTCTGTATCCTCTGACAAGTGCCTCACAGACCTCAGAAGCATCCCCTCTCTTTTAAACCTCCTGGACAGCCTATCTCTACTGAGTCTCCTTGTCCATCAGCTTCACCGCCCGTGAGTCCTTCAACCCCCGCCTATCGGAACGTACAGTGTTACATCATGACGTTCATTTTATATTAGTATGGTTATGCCATGAATTATGAATTCATTACTCTGTGAACCAGACTCCACATTGTGTCTACATTTATACAATCTCTCAGTTTTTGTTAAGATAATATAACATACATTATGAATATAAAGGGCATCTGTCAGCATAACCAGTGTGTGAGTAAACTTTGTATTTATTCTTCTTGTTGAAGAACTTCCTTTCAATTTCTGAATGGTATGGCATTGTCAAAGAACAAGAAAGCAAATATCTGGTGCATTTTCTAAAAGTTTTTATATTGTCATAAAGCAAAAAATGTTAATAGATAAACAGGGAAAACTGAGCATGTGTAGAAGAGGTTTCTTGAACAATAACAATATATTATACCAGGAATAAGTAAAATATTAAAAGGGAGAGAGAAAGGGAAAACATTATTTATTGATTTATTTATGGGAATGTCTAGGTTTTAGATTCCAACACGTAATGAATAGTCTTATGTATTCACCTACATTTTTGAGTCTTGGGGTAGCACCAACACTTCACTGCCTACCAAGGCATTAGACATCTAGATCAGCAGAGGTTTCTGGGCAACAACAGCAACTTCTGGGGAAGCAGCAGGTTGACATGTAGTTGAGACAAGGTGTGGGACCAAAAGATAGTACTCATGCAACAATTGATGTAGAAGAAGATAGTTGCCTAAACCAAAGATGGAACAAATGGTGCATGGACATAGAGCAAAAAAGGAAGCACATCAACATGAAAAGGCTAAAGTCAAGCACAAGGAATCAAATTCAGAAATAAGCAGCCAACACAGAGCTAAAATACCTCCTTGATCAGTTTCCAGACAGTCTCTGCATAAATACAGTTGTATGAAAAAGAAAGTACACTCTCTTTGAAGTCTATGGTTTTACATATCAAGACATAGTAACAATTTCCTGTTCCTTAACAGGTTTAAAACTTAGTAAATACAAGCTCAGATGAAAACCAACTCATGACATGTTTATTTAACAAAAATAACAAACTAAGTACACCCTTACTGGTGCCATAGGAATTAAGATGCTAAGTAGCAGACAGGTGCTGCTAATCAAATGCTCTTGATTTATTGATCAGCAGCAAGTGTGGCCATAATGCCAAGGAGGAAAGATATCAGTAATGATCTTAGAGAAGGAATTGTTGCTGCCCATCAATCTGGGATGGGTTATAAGGCCATTTCCAAATAATTTAAAGCCCATCATTCTACAGTAAGAAAGATTATTCAAAAGTGGAAAACATTTAAGACAATTGCCAATCTTGCCAGTAGCAAATTCACCTCAAGGTCAGGCAATGAAATGCTTAGAGAAACCGCAAAAAACATCTCAGGCTCTACAGGCCTTAGCATGTTGAACGTCTATAGTTCATGACAGTACGATTAAAAAGAAACTGAATGGTTTGTTTGGAAGGGTTGCCAGGAGAAAGCCTCCGCTTAGGTTTGCAAAGTTGTATCTGAACAAACCACAAAACTTCTGGAACAATGTCCTTTGGACAGACGAGACCAAAGTGAATATTTTGGCCATAATGCACAGCACCACATTTGGCGAAAACCAAACACAGCATACCAACACAAACACCTCATACCAACTGTCAAGCACGGTGGTGGAGGGGTGATGATATGGACTTGTTTTGCAGCCACAGGACCTGGGAACCTTGCATTCATTGAGTCGACCATGAACTTATACCAAAGTATTCTAGAGTCAAATATAAGGCCATCAGAGGAATTCTGCCTCTCACAAGATGGCGGGGCCCAGTAAAAAGTAAAAGCGTTCCCAGGGAGAAAAGAGTTTCCCCTGCAGGTTGACTATAGGTACTGTTGTCAATCAGCTGCAAGCAAATGTAAAAATAAGTCCAAAATAATTTTAAAAAATATAATAAAAATAATAAAAAAAACATGTATCTTCCCAAAAATTCTAGCAAAGTGTTAAAATGTCACCATTTGTAATACTGTGGTGTCATGATTAACTCATATAACGTAGTGGATGCATGGAAGGGTAACCCAGCAGAGGTGGTTAGTTTCTTTGTTTAAGCATTCAATGAGTTCATCTGAGGTTAATTTAATGTGTTTCTTTGTGAATGCCCTCTGTATCTGTTCTGGCTAGAGGTGTCATCTTCCCAAAGGACCCCTGTGGTGATTCATGGCCTAACAGATAAGGACCCTGAGTTATAGGAATTCCATTCCTATCTTAAGTGGGGGGTTTCCATCACCTTTACCCCACCATAACTTATTGGCACATCAAAGATGGGACCCGATTCTTGGGGATGGTGTCATATAATCAGTCATGTGGTCAGAGGGGCGTTTGCTTGCAAAAGTCTAATTTAGGGACAAAGCAGCGACCTCAAAGCAGAACTCCACGATATTCTGTGATCAGAACAACATCATAAGAAACCATCTGGACTTAAGGAGTTCCCACAGGCCTACTTATTGGAGAAACTCGTGAGTGAGGGTCCTGTGTTTAAGTCCTATTGTTTTTAAGAACTGTTTGCCGTTTTATTTTTATTTTGTATGTCTTGTTTTTTGTAATTCTGGCCCTGTGTAATCTTTGTCTTTTTGTTATTAAAATATTCATAATCCAAGTCTGTCTTTGGGCTCTAGTATCGATATCCACAAACCCTAAGAGAGGATAACACGTTACCATATTGTTATTAAGTTTTACAGGATATATATATATATATATGTTAGTTGCCCGGGGTGGGTTGATATATATATAGAGATAAAGGTTCTAATTCGGATTTCTCACGAATCCGGTATCAAAATCGTGAGTGGTGGCAGACTACCTGGGGGGATACAGGCAGGATTTGGGGGTTAATTTGGTATAGCTTATGCCTTGTTAAGGGGTCAAGTTAGTAAATCCAGAGGCCTGGTGCTATTAACCCCTTCATGCCCACGCCCTCCACACAGTCACGGCTTGGCAAGTAGTCCTGACCGTGACATGTGGGGTCTCTAATTTTCATGGGGGAACATTGAAACAGCCAGCTTCAAAAATGTACCACATAGGACATAAGCCCAGGATGACCAGATGTCACTTAGGGGTGTACTCACTTTTGTTCCCAAGGTTTAGACATTCATGGCTGTGTGTTGAGTTATTTTGAGGGGACAACAAATTTACACTTTTATACAGGCGGTACACCCCCTACTTTACATTGTAACAGAGTGTAATTTCTTCAGTGTTGTCACATGAAAAGATATAATCAAATATTTACAAAAATGTGAAGGGTGTACTCACTATTTGTGAGATACTGTACATATAAGAATCTATTTAGCAGGGTTTTCTATTAGCTTTTATAGGAGGACCAATTACGAAGATTAATTTATCAGAACTCCATAACAGAGTTCTCCCGACACAGGTTTAACACAGATAATTTTATATTTAAAAAGTAATGTAATGCTACCATCTTTTACTTTTTAGTATAAAATAAATTCAGGTACCACATCCATTACACCAATATGTATGGCATTGTAACTGTAATTTTTATGGACCCCACTGAATCGCTGAAAAGTTTTCAGATATTTTATAGATGTACAACTATATATACTGTGTGTATATATATATATATATATATATATATATTTTGCCCTGTACAGAATCTACTGGAGCTCTATGAATAAATGTAATATGTCACATTAAGACTTTACCAAGCATACCTTGCTTAAACTGCAGCCAAAACCACTACTTAATAAAAAGTTAGCACAACACACAAAATATGGACTTTCTGATTGGCATGACTATGAAAATGAAATACTGTTCTTTTTTGCCTCTTTTGATTTTTTTCATAACCCAGTAAAATATTAATTTAATGCATCTTAGGAAAGTCAAATATAAGTTGCAGCTGACAACACAATTTATCTTAACCAGTTAGTTATTTGTCATGTTGTGCTATCACAATATGATAATCATTGAAAAACATTGAAAAATCAATTTAAACAACCTAGTGATCTATAAATATTATTTATTTCTGGGAAATAACAAGATTTGCAAGATATAATGTATTTAGCAAATTACCCACATTTGCTCAGTTTTATTGGATTTTTATAGTTATTTTTGTTTTTATGTTCATCAACACACACACAAAACCTCTGTTGAGTAAACATCATTGCTGCATTGAGCACATGGTTTTAATATTGATATATTTAAAATAACTGTGATGTTTTATTGAGACAGAGCAGATAGAAACTAAAACATGACTTTCAATATTGCTGAATTATAAGCCGTCCTTGCTAAAAGTATGACTTGGGTTTGATTACTAGTAGTAAAATGCATCCACATTTTATCTTCCAAATTCCCAGAGAAGATTGTATTTCTGGAGGTAAAATAGAGGTATAATTTTATTACAGGTACCCAACTAGGGACACAATGTGTGCAGATTTCAGTCCAGGCAGCCGGCAAAGGCAGACAGGCTTGTAATGGGCTCCAAAATCACCCCAATAATGCACTTTAAACCACTCTGTTCATATGTTTGTATTCATTAAAGTTAACTTTATAAAATCAAAGAGAGGAGAAACACCTAAAGGCTGCATCATATGCCACATATGGAACTAAATAAAAAATACAATGGCACTTGAATGTGTACAAATGAGCACAACTTACTTAGGCATGCATATATGTGAATTTCCCCATATATAGGCTGTGGCACTTCTGCATTTCTGGCTATTTTATTCAGTTACATACCCTTTACTTCCTTCATTTACTTAGATCAGACTAAGCAATATATCTTCTTGCTATGCATGTCAGTTTGATTTTCCCTCTTTACGATGCTGACTTAACATGCTGATTGCACAGAGATTTTTTGTTTGCATTATTTGAAATAATAAGAAAAAAGTTGAGAGGTATACATGAGAGCATATCAACTATTTTTCCCCCTAGGATTTTTCCTCTCTTTTCTTTTATCTCGCTGATCATGTCACTTATTGTCCCATTATTTTTCTAGCCAGGCATCTATAGGATTCCTAAAACTCAATACCTCTAAAACAGAAATTATCTTTCCTTTCTCCACCACTAACATTCCTTTAACTACACCCATTTTCTATGGTGATCATACCACATCTTTGGGCCCACCGACTTCACCATGTAACATGTCACTCACTTCCCACTGTGCTAGCTTTGCCCCCAAAAAGTTTGTCTGTGCCATATTTGTCCCCAAACATCTTGTCAGTGCCATTTTTAGGTCAAACAGGTTGCTGGTGACATCACCTAGATTAAATACACAGGACTTGTCTAGTACCCAGTTTCCACTCACAGTACTTGCCCATCAGCCAGACAGCACACATGGGACATGGCACCTTTCTTTCTCCTCCTCATTATCTCCCTTTATTCTCTTTATTTATTATTACTATTTCCCCTTTCTCCCTGTCTACCTCTCCCCTTTCGCACTATCCCCCCCCGTTTTCTTATTCACTTACTTTGCTGAAGTCCTGTGGTAGGAGCGCAAGGCCTCATGGTACTCATGGTACATGTGAGTTCACTGCTGAGCACCGGGATATGATGGCATATTTTACGAGGCTCAGTATTAAGTCAGAACTTTACCTGCGCTTGTCAGCAACATGTGAAATGTATAAGTGTCCTTGCAAAAATGGCTGATGTAACCCTAATATACACACCTGCCTATACTTCAAATGGGCTAATTTGTTTCAGAGCAAGACTGGAGGTACGCAAAATGGTTAATTAAAACTGGTACATGCTTTCATGTATCTAGGTTTTTCAGGTCTGTATGAGGGACAGATGGAGAGGTAAGTATAACTTTCCTATAAATTTCCTAATGTTATACAACCATGCATGGGCGGAACCAAGGGGGCATCTGGGCAATTGCGACAACCCCTCCTAGAAAGATGGAGTAATGCTCCAGGAATAGAGATAAAGAGGTAAGTCCTGGACTTACCTGTTTATATCGTAAATTTAAACAGGAGACAGGGTTTAGCAGGGTCATGTCACTGGGTATGTTAGTATGTGAGTCTGGATATGTTAGTGGAAGTGTCTATGTGCATGTGTTAATATGGTTGGTTGGGTTTAGATATGTGTGTTAGTGTTTAGTGTGTTAGTATGTCTGGTTGTGTTATAGTAAATGTCTGGGTATGTGTGTGTGTGTGTGTGTGTTAGTATTAACTTAATACGTATTGTGTTTGTCACACATACATAGTCAGGTAACCCACTGAGCCTGAGGATGCATGGGGGTAGAGTTTGGGAGGGGGGCCATGACAGACTCATGGGGAGACTCCTTGCCTGCCTCTCCAGTCCCCTCTTATGTCTAAGTCACCTGTGCTCATTGGAGACACACGGTGAACAGTGAAAACCAGTCTGGTCTGCCCTAACCAGACTTCTGGCTATGAAGGCAACTGACCAGGACAAACATAGAAACTGTGTGGAATTCCCAAGCGGATCTGAAATTCGCCCCGACCTGCTACAACTTTAACTGGGTGCTTTTTGGACAGTTAACTGGAGGGGTCCGGGGCTATTACACGATACCTTACTTGTGGAGGAGCTCCACAGGAAACCCCGGCAATTATACCTTTTTCTCCCTGGAACTCCCAACTGGATGCGGTAAAGAGGTGTCGCTCTGGGCCTCGCTTAGGGGCATATTTGGACTAGAGAAAGTGGGGACACCGAGCTACCAAATGGCTCTGGTTGTAGGTGAGCTTCCTTGGGGGGACACAGAGTGGCATGTTTTATGTACCCAAGACTATATTTCCACAGGGGGTTCCAGAGTTAGACACCAGGGAGATAATCCTATTATCCTATTGTATTGTTTGTGTATTCCCCATACTGAACCTGAAGGAGGACTTTGTGGGTTTTTGTTTTCTATTGTTGTAAATTGCATTTACCTGTGTGTTTGTCTACTAAAATCTGTACGGTTTCACCTTACACTTGTCTTGTCTGGTTACTGGGTGAATTGAGCTATAGTCCTTGTTCCCGGTTTCACCCCAGAAATGGTCTTGTCTGACGTTTGGAGTAACACCTTGTAATCGCTTCTTTTCCCGGAGGTAAATGCTGTTCCTGGTTACTGAGGTTCTAGTTTCATCTCGGGCTAAGGGAGAACAATTTGGCGATAGTATCCAGTCAGGATACAAGCGTTACCATCACAGTGCTTTTGTGAGTGTCTGAATGTTAGTGTGAGTGAGTACACTAGTGTGTGTGTTTTTGTACTAGTGTGTGTTCATGTTAGTGTTGACTGTGTGTTGAGTGTCTATGTAGGTGTGTGTACGTGTGTCTGGTGGTGCTAGTGTGAGTGTCTGGATGTGTGAGTGTCTATGTGTGTGTGTGTGTTACTGTGAGTGTCCCTCTCAAAGTCAGGCTCTGGATCCAACCCCTGCAACCACAGTGCAACTGTAGGGTACACTGGGGGATTGATTTTTAAGGTAGAAAAGATCTTTTTCTACAGGGATCAGAGAACTTTGTTAATATACTTTACTGTCATTGTGCAAGAGTTTTCTCAAATGACTCATGGGCCACGGGAAATAAAAGTCCCTTCCAAGAACCCATCATGCTGAATGCATACCCAAGTGTACCAGCAGACATTTTCAAATTTATATTTTCACATATGATAATTTTTTTTATTTATATATCGCCATTACATTATGCAGAGCATTACAATATAAACCATATTGGTTCGATTACAGTCCGCACCCAATTATAGGCCGCAGCCTTAAGGTTTGGTGCTATTTAATGTATTTTTAAAGAAAAAATACACATGAGTGGAATGGTAAAAGACCCTTTTACCTAATGGTATCTACTATGCAGTTAGTCATATGTTATATACAAACAGAAACTTGGAAAACCAATAGCCATTTTAAAGTCCCCCCTTAATTCATAATGCACCTTACTTATAGATATGCCCCTCTGCCCCCAGATATGCCACTCCACTCCTCTGATATGCCACTCTCCTCCTCTGATATGTCTTATGCCCCCAGGTATGCCCCTCTGTCCCCCCGACTTACCAATGCATCCCCAGACTCCCTGGTGTCTAGCGGGGGCAGCCAGTGGACATCTGCGCGATGCGCGTAGACAACCTCTGCTGCTGCTGCTGGCCACTTCCGCTGGGGCTTCTATACCGGAGCCCCTTTATAGAAGCCCCGACGGAAGTGCCGGCAGCCGCGGACGTCAGACGGCGTTGCTGATGGCAGCGGGAAACACCCCCATTAAAAGTAAAAATGGACGGGGTGCGGGGCGTGTCCCGCGACCCGGAGGATTCGGGTCTTTCTAAACAACTTCATTCAACTCCATGACGTGCCAGGCACGTCAATTTTTGTTAAGGGAGTTTAAAATGCCATTGTCACAAAGGGTACAAAAATTAAATAAAACAGCTCTGTCCTTAAGAGGTTAAATGGGAGAACCTGATGATGTTAATATATATAAAATGGCCATTAGCTGGTGACCTACAAACTGGCATTTGCAGATTTTGTCACAGAGTTGTGATTTTTTTATGTAAAAGAGGAAAATTGCTAAATCATCAAATAGAAATGTAATTACATTATCCTCTTTAATTGTTTTGGTAAAAACAATTGTATATTTAATATCCATATGCAATATAGATATACATTCTTAGATAAATGAAACCTACTATAAACCTGCACAAAATATGCATGTAAACACACTCTAGTTTGCTGCCGGGACTTGGTGTTATCAGTACTGTTTACCCTTAGTAATTCACGAGAAGCAATTTAACCTTGGGAATGTAGAGCATGGATCAGGTTCTCATGCATAAAGATTTGGCAGTTACAGCCAGAAGGTCCTTGGCGCCTGTGACCGCCAGTCTGTTTCCAGAACTCCACTCCGGGATTTGTATTCAGCTCACTTATCTCCACACAGGATAAGAGCGGCGTGATATGTTTCAGAACACTGGTAACCTTCCGCTGGTTTTGAGCTCTCACAGGATTACAGCTATAGTTGTGAAAAGAAACAGCACTGTGACTGCTAAAAACATGAGGCATTTGTCTCTAACTAAGTGTTTACAAATAGGTAACAGGATTGACTGTGAATGTTTACCACATAAATGGAACCAGGGACTATATTCGTATGAATGTGACCTTCCCTGGTAATGCTTAGCATTCTTGTGCTTTGAGAACGTCCTCTCCCTGCTCTGTCTATGGGCTGTTCTAGGCGCCATCCCCCCTGCTTGTTTTCCCTTCCCACGCAGATAAAAAGAGCTGTGGAAATAAATGTCATGCGAGGAGGGGGGAGACGATATCAATCTCAGCCTAGTTTATTTTGCAGTTTGTTATAGTTTGCTGTTGTACTGTGAAGCACTGTGAAGTTTAACAGTCGTTTTGTGAGCAAAAACCCCCTTAAACTTTTTACTTCATTTAGCTCAGTAATTTCACGCGGTGACTAATGGGTTAATTTACACAGTAACGTCACAGCTAGCAGTGCCTCTACCTCTATTGTCCCTTAGTGATGAATAAAAGGCATATTACCTATGGTTTAAATGCTGCTAAAAATAATTAGGCATTACTTTGCAAGAAGGTAGAAGTGATAAAAGCAGTAGATCTGTTGAAAAATGAAACCTACATAAAAAAAGGAAATCTGGATGGGGGGAGATTCAGCCTTTTGCTGAAATCCTGTTTGAGTGAGGAAGAAAGAAAACTTAAAAAAAATGTTCTAATGAATGCATGAGATCCTTTTGATCTTGTGAGTCAGGGAGGTTCAGTTGTGCCTGCCCTGAAGGTTAGTTGCAAATCCTGGCTGATCTGAAAGTCGATCAGTAGAGGGGGCAGAGGAAGCTTTTGAATGTGAAAGAAGAAAAAGAAAATCAATGTTAAAAATTCCAGCCTAGGAAGCTGAGCTTGAAAACACAAACGCACACACAGATTCTCAATACAGCACTCTTATCACATGTGCACTGTCCATCACACACACACACACACACACACACACAAAAATAGGCATCACAAAAGGCTTGGCAACTGTATTGTTTTGGTTTCAAGAGAAGTGAGATGTAATCAACAGCCTAACAGCTTGCCCTGTGCTCCGAGCTACAAAACACATTTATTTATCGGCCCCGACATGTACAGTGCCAGCGAGGTTGCTGTGTTTTATAGGTGACAATTTACTGAATAATTTAACCCGTCACTAGTTGAAGGGCTTTAACACATCATGCGATTATATTGGGAATAATTACAACGCAGGCTGTATAGCTTAAATGTGATTTGTCTGTGCAATTTTGTTATTCATTTGTGATTCCACATTCCATGTAGCTCATAAAAGTTATTTTATTAAATCAAAGATGTTCACTATATTTAGTAGACTTACGCCTTCTTATTCGGCGAACATGAAAACGAACACGAAAGACACACAACACGAAAAATCTTCGTCTTCGTTTACTAATCTCCCTGGTCCTTTCCCCGACTAGCCTGCCTTATCTACGCAGCATCGCAGGGGTTAACAGAAGCAGAAATCCATAGGTTCGTCGTCAGGAGTTAAAGGGCTGTGCGAACGACTCTATTAGTTGCTTGCAGGGGCCTCCTCCGGCATCAACCAATTGGTTGGCACGGGAGTGGAAATCCGTAGATGCGCCGTCATGAGTTAAAGGGCCATGCAAGCGACTCTATTGGTTGATGCCAGAGGAGGCCCCTGCAGGCGGGCAATAGGCTCACTCTCACGATCCTTTAACTCCTGGTGGCGCAGCTTGGCCTGGGCCCGCTCCAATAGCTAAAGGTCCGTATGAGTGACTCTATTGGTCGTTTGTACGGACCATTAACTCTTGGAGCCAAGTTGCAGCACCAGGATTTCATAAGTCTGTACGCGCGACTCTATTGGAACACAGGAACGGGCGAATATTCAGGAAATACAAAGATTTGGCCGGGGCCCAAGTCTAATATTTAGTTAGTCTAAACCATTATATTCTAATGTTTATGTATTTAACAATGATGCTACTGATATAATGGCTAAAGTATAACCGTCTAGAAATAAAGAAAGTGAATATATATCTTGATTTGGCGAATACCCTTTGATAAAAAAAATGAAATTGGAGTGCATAAACTTAATTGCAATGAACTTTGTGTACTTCATATAACAGATAAGAGATTTCACTTTCCACAAAATATATTGCTATAAATGTCTCAGTTTATAGAGACGGCTACGTAAGTGAAACAAGTACCGTATTTGCTCGATTATAAGACAAGGTCTTCTAATCGGGGTCTCTCTCTCTGACAGCCGGGGAAGGTATCCGCGACGGACGCAGACAAACCCCCAGTGCCAACTCCACCTCCTTCCGGCTGCAGCGGAAGGAGACGTCAACCCGCTGCCCCGGCAATACAGCAGGAAATTGGAAGCACCGGTAAGTGTGTGTGTGCGTGTGCTTGTTAAATGGGGGCATAGGGCATTTCTGGAATGCCTTATACCCCTATATGCCACTCTGGCACTTAGGGGGTTAAAATGCATATTATGGGGCAGAGTGGCATATAGGGTGGTATAAGGCATTTCAGGAGGCAGAGTGGCGTTAAGGGGGCATTAAATAGAGCACTCTGCCTCCTGAAATGCCTTATACCTCCCTATATGCCACTCTGCCCCATAATATGCCTTTAACCCCCTAAACGCCAGAGTGGCATATAGGGGTATAAGGCATTTCTGGAGGCAGAGTGCTCTATACAATGCCTTTTAACTCCCTTAATGCCACTCTGCCTCCTGGAATGCCTTATACCTCCCTATATGCCACTCTGCCCCATAATATGCATTTTAAATGCCAGAATGGGATATAGGGGTATAAGGCATTTCTGGAGGCAGAGTGGCACATAGGGGGTCAAAAGGCATACCATGGGGCACAGTGGCATATACAGGGTTAAAAGGCATATCATGGGCCACAGTGCCATATTGGTGTGGCAAGCCTGGGGGCAGATGTGCGTAACTGGGGGACAGGTTGGAAAATACAAGGAAATAAAAACAAAAAAAATATTTTTCTCAATCATAGCTTTTATTTAAAAAAATAGTTTACATGAATTAACATTTACTGGTAAAACTTTTTTCCTTTAGGGTCGTCTTATATTCAGGCTTTTTCTTTTTTTCCTAAGTTAATATTCAGATTTTGGGGGGTCGTCTTATAATCAGGGTCGTTTTATAATCGAGCAAATACGGTAATTTTGTGGTTGCTATGAATTGATATTTATAAAGGTGGCATACGTCTACTGACCCATCAGGGTTATATTAAATAATGTATATTAGGCTCATATTACTAAACCGCATTGTAAAAGAACAGTAATGATTTGGTAGGTAAAGGTAATAACTACGTGATTTTGTTTTCCTGTTGAGATATATATATATATATATATATATATATATATATATATATATATATATATATATATATATATATTCCAAGTCTTTTTGATTTCTGTCTGAGCATAGTTGGGGAGACATTAAGGGATGCACAATGGCTTCACAGCTCTTGTGATGTAGTATTGTTCTTTTGCCTATACCACAAGTATATCTTAAAATGAATTGGAAAATAAAAATGTCATCATGTAGTGATTACTTTTACCTACCAAATCACTATTGTTTATTTACAATGTGGTTTAGTAATATGAGCTTATATATTGGACACACACAATTGTATGCAGCTACGTGGGTGAACATTTCTTGTAAGTTGTTTTCCTGAGTTGAGTTTCTATTGAAATCAGTAGGGACCCAATTGTTGGGAACCCGTTGTTGCTTAATGATTAACAACAACGTTACTTATGGCACGTTACTTATGGAATGTGTGTCCTCTGATGTGGCATAAGATAATCTCTTACTGTCTTACTGACTCCCATCACTAGAGAGACAGAGACCACAACAGAATGCTAACTATAAAAGATGATGTAAGGCTGTTTAAATTCAGATTTACCAGAGATGATGTAGAAACAATGTCAATGCTCGTTCAAAGCCCTGTCACAAACAAAAACCATCCAGTTCAATGTTCTTCACAACAGCTGCTGCAATACTTTGCCCATAAACTAACCCAATGACACCAGTACTATTATTATTATTATTATTATCAATGCATTGAGTGCCCAATGTTCACCCGTTCCTTTACCTATGTTTGTACTTGTGTGGAGATGGTGCATTGTGTCTGGTGGAAGCAGACTTGGGTACCCATTGACATATCTTTCTTCTGCTCTTCAGCGTTTTGTTAGGGATCCTGATTGTTTTCATGCAAGCTCATTCTAATTTCTTATTTTGTATATTTAATCTGAAAGGAAGGCTATATAGTGCAATAGCTGTACGGTAAGATAACTGACAATCATTGACATATAATATGAGCCTTTTACGGTCATGACTGCCTGCATCTGTAGATTGCTAGTTGTCAGAATGGGCCCTTTGGCTTTAGGTGTGTCACTTTCTGACAGATGTAAAGGAAAATCACATTCTATAAAAATCAGTAGAATAAAAGATAAACATGGCACTTTAACAACATGAAACTACCATTCATTTGAAGCCCCATGTACAATTTTCTCTTTGTGTGTGCAACAATAACAACCTAGCATATGAACGGTTTTAGTATAAATGTTTGTCTGAAGAATATGGAACAAATGCATATGAAATACATTCTCTCTTGCATTACATAAAACGTAAATTTAGGCATTCACGTGGGTTATTATTTTGAATTTGGCCATTTACCATGTTATTCTGACAGGCTAGGAAGGGTACTTCTAACAGGGCAGAGTGTACCATCAGTGTAGAAGAGCTCTGCAGAAGACTGCCACCATGTGGTGGCCTCATTCTTAGCATGCATCACGAAATTTTGCTGCTGCGAAAGGAGCTGCTTGTTTAGTGTACTGGCACAATACACTTCCTTATAAGTAAACTCAAAATAAGATTCTTTAAATTAAATCTTAAAATAAACATTTCTAGGTAAGATAATAAGGAAGGATGTATCAAAAATGCAAAAATAGTCTGCATACATTCCTGTGTTTGTCATCACAGGCAAAACAGTATTGATAGGTCTTATACTACAAATAGAAACACAGAATGTAACTGCAGATAAATACCATTCGACCCATCCAGTCTGCCCATTTTTTCCTGATGTCAGATTCAGCTGTTAATCAGTCCTTGGTCTTGTCTTAGATTCTGAGTAGCCCTATGTCTATCCCATGCATGTCTATTTCCAACAGAAGTGGTAGAGGCGAATACAGTGAGGGAACTTAAAATATAATTTTCTTGCATTACATCTAAACCCCTTACCCTCTAGTATTGGATTATGACCTGTTGTTCCAACATTTATCCTCCTTTGAAATAAACTTCCCAATAAAGCATCAAGATTTGCATGGGAATACTAAAACACGCTTTATAAATGTAGTTTATCTAGAAAACCCAGGGCCGTCTTTAATATTGTTTGGCCCCTCTGCAAACATTAAGCCCTCCCGGTGCTGTATAAGTGGCTGTGGGCACTCAATGCAGGGGTGACGTGTACTTGCCCCGCCGTCACTGCAGATATGGAGAAAACTCTCAGAGTGCGTTCTTCCCTCCTTTTGACCCTTACTACTTCGCTTGAGATGTCCTCACGCCACACGCCCAGGGCAGGGAAGGAGCACAATATTGTGCCAATTGCAAAGTAAAAAAAATGGTATGAGTCTGGCGAGTGACCCAAAACGGACGTGCAACTCGCGATCCCGCCAAGTTTAGTTGGCTCAATTTTTTTCATTTAAAACAATCTTAATAGTTTACCTCGGTAAAAAAATATTAAATAACCATGTGTTTATAAGATAATTTACTGTTTGTAAAGGCCTAAAACAGAAATTGACTCTTGTTGACATTATCTGTACTTTCATCACACATCAAATTGATAAAATAAGTTTTCTGTATTGCTCTCATTGTTTCACTAAACATATAGTCTCCTAAATTCATAGTTTCTTGCAACTGTACTGGTATTGTAGTATAAATGTTCGAAAGGAATTGATTTGGGCTCAATTCTTCCTGCTGTTTATTTAAAAACTACTCCCAGATGTAAAAGGTTTGGCTTTAGCTAAAATACAAGCCAAGGTAAGATTATTTTGTATATGTTTGAAATGGGAAAGAAAAGTAGTCAGAGATTTTGCTTCAATAACACTTTCAGTTTTGGCTTTGTGAATTTTTTTTTATTTCTGTAAATTGCTTGTGTTGGAGGTTTTAGAGATTTTTGACACCACTTTGCTGCATGGTCATGAGCAACTCTAGACTTAAGTTGTTTAATAACTTTGCTACATCTTGCACATTCCATTACAAAAATATGTTGATCTGTAATAAGGGTTATGTCTGTGAATAATAAAAAAATCAGAGATGAAATATAAAATTTAGTCAATATCTCAAAAAATTTAATAAATGCATAGAGCATTTGAGAAATGCTTAATGTTTATAAAAATTTTGCTGTTCAGGATCGCATCTGCGGAGGCACTTACCGCGGAAGTTCTCTGCCCAGAATAAAACTACCAAGGAAGAAGCCCTTCCTTTGGGAATGGTATTTCCCCATGTATAAGACGCACCTTTTTTTCAATGAATTTGGGGTCTAAAAACTAGGTGCGTCTTATACAGTGGTTGTAGATTGCATTTACAACTTCCCAGTCCCTCCCTGCAGTCACACTGACAATCGTCCCCGCCCCTTTCCTTATAGCATCCAAATGACTAAGCAAGTCATCTAACAGTAAGTAAAAAATTATTATTTGGGCTGCTGAAAGTTAGGGCAGGTGGGGGTTAATTAAGGGGCAGTTATGGTTAATGGGGTGTTTAGGGTTAATTTAGGGGCAGTTATGGTCGATGGGGTCTTTAGGGTTAATTTAGGGGCAGTTAATGGATGGGAGTGATGAGGATGAATTTTATGATAAATAAAAATTGAGTTCAATAACTGTGTAATACATTTTTTTTCAAATTTCGGTCCCAACATTAAGGTGCGGGAAATACAGTAAGTATCGGTACTTAGTAGATATAGCAAGGTTCGGGTGCCAGCTCAGGACAGGATACACAACTGGCAACTCAGCAAAGTAGGGGTTAAAGTAAACAGGATAGTCAGAATAGCCAGGTTGGTACACATAGCAGACAGTCATACAAGTAACCCCACTGACTCCTTGTAATGGCCTTTGTATTCTGTCAGGACACGGGTGATCAGGTCGGGTTCAGTATGTAACCCACGGTGCCTGATTATGCAAACAAAGACACCACAAGCAGAATTCCAGGTAATGCAGTGTATTTTATGTATATAACAGGACCAGCAAATAAGGGTAAAACAGTCGAAGCAAGAAACCGGACGTATGGCAAAATAAATACCGGTAATAAGTCTTTTGGAAGGGCACGAAAGGCACACAGCCCACTTGGAAGGGTACGAAAGGCACACAGCCCACTTGGAAGGGTACGAAAGGCACACAGCCCACTTGGAAGGACACAAAGCAGGGAGTCCACTTGGAAGGACACAAAGCAGGGAGTCCACTTGGAAGGACACAAAGCAGGGAGTCCACTTGGAAGGACACAAAGCAGGGAGTCCACAAAGCAGGGAGTCCACTTGGAAGGACACAAAGCAGGGAGTCCACTTGGAAGGGTACGAAAGGCACACAGCCCACTTGGAAGGGTACGAAAGGCACACAGCCCACTTGGAAGGACACAAAGCAGGGAGTCCACTTGGAAGGACACAAAGCAGGGAGTCCACTTGGAAGGACACAAAGCAGGGAGTCCACTTGGAAGGACACAAAGCAGGGAGTCCACTTGGAAGGACACAAAGCAGGGAGTCCACTTGGAAGGGTACGAAAGGCACACAGCCCACTTGGAAGGACACAAAGCAGGGAGTCCACTTGGAAGGACACAAAGCAGGGAGTCCACTTGGAAGGACACAAAGCAGGGAGTCCACTTGATCAGGACACAAAGCAGGGAACCAGGAACAGTACAGGTGCAGAGCCACAGCAGGAAGGTCCATAGACTTCAATACAAAGGCCCTGAAGGGCAGGGCAGGTTCATAAAGGCAGGGTAATCCAGGTAACAAGGCCCAGCTGGATGTAGACTAGGGCTCAACCCAGGTAACAAGGGACACCTGAGTTCTGAGTGCTCCAGAGGGCGGAGGGTGGCCACTAGTGGTCGCAGATGTAAACGCCACAGGTATAAAAAAGCCATGGTTCAGGCAGTGAAAAATTGGTTCCTGACAGGAGCCAACCTTTATTTTCCAATAGCTCTTGACATCAAAGCAGATACAGTTTGTTATCACTCTGTCCTAGACAAAAATGATCTCAAAAATGAACATTTAGGACTATTTGGAGAAAGCAGCTGGAATCTTTCTGAACTAAAGAATCAAAACACTTTGAGTCATGCAGATGGGTTTCTAAATGCAGAAACCATATATGAATAAATGTTCTTAAAAAAAAATGATGACATCAGGTTTCTAAACACCTGTCTATTGTCTTCTATTTGACAACCAATTTTTGTTAAAGAGGGAATGATCAAGAAGGTTTGCACATCTGGCTCGAGAGCATGTCTCCATGAAAATTATAGAAAATTTTATTTTTACATTTTGCCAAATCTCTTATCCTATACCACTTTTTAATCGTGCCCATTATTTTCTCTATGTATATATACTTTATTACTTTCTTAGTACCTGGGTTGGACCCCCTTTTACCTTCAAAACTGCCTTCTTTCTTCATGACATACTTTCTACAAGGTGCTAGAAACATTCCTCAGAGATGTTGGTCCATATAGACACGATGGCATCAGGCAGTTGCTGCAGATTTGTTGGCTGCGCATCCATGATGTGAATCCCCCGTTCCACCACATCCCAAAGGTGCTCTATTGGATTGAGATCTGGTGACTGTGGAGGCCATTGGAGTATAGTGAACTCATTGTCATGTTCACGAAACCAGTTTGAGATTATGTGAGGTTTGTGACATGGTGCATTATCCTGCTGGCACTGTGGCAGTAGCGTACCTGACGGGGGGCCCAGGTGCCGCTCATCAGGGGGGTGCCACCATGCCGCTAGAGGAGCAGGCTCGGTTGGGGAGATCAAGGATCTCCCTCTAACCGGCTTAAAGCACTTAAGGAGCGGGAGGTCTGTTAATGCAGACCTACGATTCTGCTCCCTTGCGATGTGTGCAGCAACTGATGATTGGGATTTGATGTCATATCCCGTCACACAACACTGAAGCCGTGCCCACTGCCTTCCGCACTCACTGCACCGGAAGGACAGGACACAGAAGAGCCAAGATGAAGAACGAAGAGGAGGAGGAAAAGTGACAGAGAAAAGGTAGGAAAACATTCAGTGAGTGTGGATTAGTAAGTGTGTGAGAGTGATGGATGTTATGCTGTAGTTTATGCTGAATGTTTGTGAATGAGCGTGTGTGTGATAGCATGGATGTGTAAATGGGGGGGATAGCATGGCATAGGGAGGCTGTAATCACATTCCTATAATGCCCAGGTTCCAGCATGTACTGGCTGCCTGGGCATGATAGGAGTATGATTGCTGTTAGCAATTATATATACACCGTATTTGCTCGATTATAAGACGACCCCCCAAAATCTGAATATTAATTTATGAAAAAAAAGAAAAAGCCTGAATATAAGACGACCCTAAAGGAAAAAAGTTTTACCAGTAAATGTTAATTCATGTAAACTATGTGAACTATTTTTTTTAATATAAGCTATGATTGAGAAAAATATTTTGTTTTTATTTCCTTTTTTTTCCAACCTGCCCCCCCAGTTATGTACATCTGCCCCCAGGCTTGCCAATCTGCCCCAATCTGCAATCTGCCCCCCTATATGCCACTGTGCCCCATGATATGCCTTTTAACCCTCTATATGCCACTGTGCCCCATGATATGCCTTGTGACCCCCTATGTGCCACTCTGCCTCCAGAATTGAGTGTGAAAGGAGTGTGATTGCTGTTAACAATTATATATATATATATATATACATTAATATTGTTATTGATTTTTTTTGTCTAATTTTGGTGTATTACTTACTTTTAATAAAAGTGTTTTTTTTAAAGGTGGGGGGGCATTTTCGGTTTCAGCCAAGTGAATGCTGAATTCTCAGTTTCGGTCCAGAATTTGCATTTCGGTGCATCCCTATATACTAAGCCAGACACTGAAGTGGTACGCCTACACCACATCAATGTTTGGCTTAGTATATATAGTGATAGGGGTTATGCTGCATTATTGTCAATGTCTGGCTCAATGTATAGTGATAGGTGTTATGCTGTACCACCGTCAATGTGTGCCTCAGTATTTAGTGATAGGTGTTATGCTGTACCACGGTCAGTGCGTGCCTCAGTATATAATAACAGTTATCCTGTACCACTGTCAATGTCTGCCTACGTATATAATGATAACAGTAATCCTATACCACCGTCAATGTTTGCCTCAGTATATAATAACAGTTATGCTGTATCACCGTCAATATATATGTATATATATATATGTATATATGTTTTTTTACATGCTAGAACTCTGTCTTGTGGGAATGCTCATCACAGAGTTTTCGCCCCATACAAAACCACATTGAGATGGGGTCACCAGAGATGATAAAAATGTTTTTAACCTGTTTGCAATAATGTTAGTGAAAAATGTATGTCCTAAAGTAAAAAAGAGATGGGTTGATAGTGGACTTTTTCAGGACTTTGTTAGGTTTTAGGAATGAAAATGACTGTAGCTGTAGTTTTTTTGTGATATACATAACGTTTTGGGTGAACCGCTATAGGACGGTTCACCCAAAATGTAATGTATATCACAATGTCCTACTACTACAAAAAGCAAACATGGTTGTAGAACCAGAAAAAAATATCTAAACAAATTTTCTTATTTTATGCAAATATTCTGACAAATGTAGAAAATATCCAATTTTGAAACCAGGATGGGAGGAAGAGGAAGCTTTATCTTCCGTGAAATGTCTTAGTGTCAGATTGCAAAGAAACACTTATTTCAAAATAAACTAGAAGTGCTGATATATGTATGTGCTAGGGTGCGACAACTTGGCCAGGAAAACGACAAAAGTCATTACTAATCTAAAATGTTCCTAGCATCATTGAATTTGTGATCTCTTTCCTTGTCCATCGAAACCATTGTATTTCTGTCTTGGGCTATGTCAGCAGAGATAGGCCTTTTTGTTCGCACACTGATTGTTGACACTATATCACAATCCATTAGTACTGTAAACTGATAAGCTGAAATGGAAAAGCAAAATTGTTAGCAATGAATACATAAGCACAAAAAGGTGCAAACCTGTAAGCTTGATTGGAAAACCTTTCATGACCAAAACATAACAATATCACGCCATAAAGAAATCACCCTTTTGCTTGTTTGATTTGAAAGCTACACATAATGTTTCCATAGAGTGGTATCTCATTGTCTTCACAGATTTAATAAGGATGAAATTCTCAATCTTTGTTGTTAATACAAATATTTTGCTGACAATACTAAGATTTAGCTTTTTGTATTGGATATAGCGCAAAATTGTCAGGTATTTCAGCAGCTATTAATCAGTTTCTCGATTACAGTAAATCATTCTTCAGAAATTACTTTTTGATATATTTGCTGTAAATTGTTTCAAAACCAGACTGACTTCTCAATCTAGTTATAAACATGGAAATAAATTAACAGAATCCAGTTTTACCGTTCTCTCTGAACAACTTATTTTTTAAGAAAGAACAGAGATATATCTTGTCTTAAATAATTAACTCATTCAAATAAGGGCCTTCCACTTTATATGTAGCATGCTGTCTTTACTTAAAGGGGAACCCCCTCAAGTTTTTTTATTACTGATACTGAATTTGAAATAGTTTTTGTATAAAATAATGTTTTCAGACAGAAGCTTATTAGTCATTTATATGTATCCTAGTCCAGTTAGCTTGACAAACCCCATGACTCCTTAACATGCTGTGAATGGCTCTGTCCTTCTAACCCATACAGACACTGTGACTTATGAAAGTCTATAGAGTAAAGGGTTTCATTGGACAAGCAGTACTTCTTTAGCATAAACAGTCAGCTGAGTGTGGTGTTTGAGCTGGAAAAGTCACCTCAGCCTCTTGATGCCCTAGGCGATTTAATATTTCAACTGTGTGGTAGGACTGGGCCTGGTTTAATGGAAGAAGGAAGAAAAAGCTATCAGAAATCCTAGAAAACATCATTTTTTTTTCTTTAAATGGTTGCCATCTGTGAAGTGAGGCTTAATCGTTTTTGATTAAGAAACAATCATCGGCTAAATGGCACAACAATAAGTGTTCACAAAGCTCTAAACACCTCTTATGACCTATAGAGATTAAGAACACGTTCCCTTGTATTTTTATAAAATATATGAAGAACTTTAATTTTAGAGAATTTTTTTATATTAGCCAATTTATATGAATGTACGAGGAGAGAGCCCCAATGAAACAAAAAATCTAATAGAGAGCTCGGAATTTTTGTTTGTATTTAGTAAGTTTTTTCACTCTCACACACTTTCTCACTCAGTCTCTCAGACGCTCTCTCATTGATTTTCATGCAATCTCTCGCACACGCTCACTGTCAATATCTTCCTTCCTGCTCCATGTCTCAGCTGCTTGTTCTCTTTTTCTTCTGTCTTTTTCGGCTTTTCACGTTATCTCAGCCTGGTAGTTCCGTGACAGGGTACATGCTCTGCGCACATCATCTCCACATTTGGAAGAATTGGGGGAGAAGCCGTCCCTGTGTTGTGCGCCTGGGCTTTGCCTTGTCGCGGCAGTACACTCAAGAGACCAGGATAATGCAGAGAGGAACCAGAAGAGGAGCTGCAGAAAAGGAGATGGTGAAGCAGAGACAAGGTTGGACAAGGTAGGGAGACATTTCTACAAGTCTACTATGCGGTATTATAGAGCATTAAATCAGTTCTTACATGGCAAAATCTCCTGGTTTGGTCTTTGTAATACCAAGTCATTTAAAAAAAAAAAAGATTTGGTTTAAAAAGCCAAAGGATGTCCCAAAAAAATACATGGGCAAAGACTCACCAGTTGTCCAAATGCCAAAAAAATTGGCAGAGAAATAACTAGAGAAACCCATGCATTGGCTGTAACACTGTACTCCGGAAATGTTGTTGAACACATATTGGGTGTTGTTTGGCAGTAACATATACCAGAAGCTGTAAATTCATACCTGAAGTAAAATGTGTGTAAGAAAAAAGCAAAAAAAATACTACCACAAGTGTGACTGGTGGTAGCATTACTGCAAGGAAAGAGTTAAAATGCTAGCATTCTTAAGAGACGGTTTAGAGGGGATGGATCTAAGGGGTTAATGAAGGTGGAGCTTGGTATTTAATTTTAAAGTTTAAAAAGACTATGAGATGTGACAAAATAATAATAGAGTTGTAATAAACACACATTTTAGTTTTATTACCTCCTTACAGATTTTGGAGGATCATGGATAACTCTACCTAGTAACAGCTACTGTTCACTACATCGCTTCACTCAAATCAAATTTAGTAGACTGAATTCATTGAACAGAAACAAGTGCTTGAAAATAATGTGTTATTTTACATAATTAAATTTACCTCTTGAGCAGGAGGTGGTTAATCCTAAATGAAACGTGGATTGAAGAACAATTCCTTAATGAAAAGAACACTCATACATGGGATATTTTAATAAAAATAAATAATGCCTGTGACATAAAGCAAACAGTGCTAATAGCACTAATACTAATCGGCACTTAAACATGGACCCGCAACAATCTGTACAGCATGTTTATGTCTCATAAAACATGGGGTAAATAATAGATTGTTTTTTAGTTCAAATGTTTTCCCGAAGCAGAACTCAGTTTTTAGACTTTCATGACAAATTTTGCTGATTCTGATAAAGGAGATTAAAGGAGAGAAAATGTCAAGAGTTACATCAGCAATTTCATGCTTCTAGGAACCCACACTGTTCCTTGAACTGTTTGTCGTCTTAACTTTGTATTATATTTTTTTAAGCATTCAGTTTATGTGGGATGTTTAGTACTAGTAATTATGCATCCAGTTGCCTAAGGGAAGCAAAAGACTGACTCTGTAGTTTTTTGGGTCCCTGCTCTGAATAAGCCAAAGATTACAATGAGAGCATCAAACATATTTTGTTCAAAACACTATTTCTGATATTAATGTACAAGCACGATATTCGTAAAAACATTGTATGATAGCGTTTATAAGCCATTTGGCATTTAGACATGCCTATCTAAAAAGTTCTACATCGGCTAACTCTTTTGTAAGGTGTTTCATCATTTGTGCTTTAAGCACTGGGAAAACTGTTTTCTTGCTTATAGTTTGCTTGTATGTCAGTGATATACTTGATATAAGTATGTTTGCATATTTCTTTACCAGCAGTTTCCATTTTTTTCTAAAATATAATAGTGTGAATGCTTTGCAAAGAAGCTGCCTACAATGTAAATGGTCACATTGAAAGCAAACATGTAGGCACTGGGGATGGAAGTGGTACCAGAGACTATGCCATAATCAGCAACCTCAAAGCCAACCAGTTTATTGTACTAGGTGATAACACAAGTAACTGGGTCACAGACAAAGCTAGAATTTCACAACTGCAGGAACTATGTCAGACATGAGCCTGTGCTTGATGTGTGCTCATTTAGGACCTGATATGAGCCAGATTCAGGAGTCTCTGATATCAGAAGAATGTCTGGTGCAGTCCTCTTTTAGGCACCGTCCACAGGCAGGTTGAGGAGAACACATGAGGCTCTGGTGGGGTCTGACAGATGGCAGGAGACTCGTCTGATGGGGACTGGCAGGTAACAGGAAGACTAACGGAGACACAATCCCGGTCAGTCTAACCAAAGTCATGCATAGGAGGGAATCAAAAAACAGTACAGAATGGTAACCAGTATAAATAAGTACAGGCTAAAGGGCCAGAGATCAAAACTGTCCAGAGATCAAAACTGGAGGAATACACACAAGACAGACAAACACAGACACAACAACAACAAGGGCTAGCAACCAATGCTCTAGCAAGGGTAGATATAGGCTATTACTAGATAAGCCAAAGGTGTGTCAGAAACCTTAAACAAGCTTGGCAGAAAAAAAAGGGAGACAAGAAACTCAGTAACCACAGAGCCTCCTAATGGCAACATGCACAGCTCCATGCCCACGTTAGCTGGTGCCAATGCTGAGGTCTTCTTGCTGGAGAGCAACACAGGCAGGTGGGTCTAAGGTGTCGCTTGGGGTCAAATCTGGACAAATCAAGCATTCTAGGACAGGTAAGTGTTGGGTAGGCTGACAGGAGCACATAGTGGTTATGGAACAGATACCAGACACAAATGCTTAATTGCAACTAGGGTAGTTGCAATTAAGGGGGAAGGAGGGGGAGAGATCAGGAGGAAAAGAGGGGGGGATAAAAGGAAGGAACCAGCATATATACACTAACTACAGAGACCCACATTCACAAAGACACAGACACAGACCCACATATCAAGATACACACAGTAATGTAAAAAAAAAATATATATATATATATATATATATACACACACACATACACATAAAAGGGGGGGAATGAGAAGGGGAAAAGGGAAGAAGCAGAAGGAGAAAAGAAAACTGGGAAGGCCAAGAAGGCACCACACATCCGCCACCTCCCACTACTCTGACAAGGGCATAGAGCTCAAGCTAGAAAGCAATTCCAACCAGTGGAACCAGGCTCTATTATGACTAGCTCAGCGCACCGACATTTTTTCTTTTCCCTGTTTGCACATATTTGAGGTTGTTGGCTCCTCATTAGTCTGGTTGCAGCTTGCTGTCCAGGGGTTAATAGGGAGGAGGTTTAATTGCACCTCCCCCAACACATTAATAAGGTTTTGGTAGCAGTATAAACTGCTTTGTGTGCCCACTATGTAGGAGGTGAGCGTAGGTTCTCACCCTACTGAGAGTGTGCCTTGACGTGGCGGGTGAGCTTAATTATGCTTTGGCCAATTCATATAACCAAAACCTCTCATTTATATTATGTTTATATATTTGTTGCCAACTTTATTAGGGTAAGAAGCGCAGACAGTTTTTTGTTTTTTTGTATCTATTATGCCTGTCCACCGCATCAGTGGCCGAGTGGACCAACTCCTCTACAACCCGCACCCGTTCCACCCTCCGGACCCATTCTCCTAAGAAAGGAGGGTCTGGCCTGCCCCAATGCAGAGGAATCAACGCCTTTGCGGCAGTGAGTAAATGACGCACCACTGAGGATTTAAACCACGAGATTGTGAAAGTTATGTGGTGGAGGAGGTAAAATTACGGCGTAAAGGGGATTACCTCATCAGTTAGGGCAGTAACCCGTGAATGGACAGCTCGCCAGTATGGGACATTTCCTGATCACGATTGTTCAGAGAGCAATGATGGGTCAGGATTCACACCTTGTCCCACTGTTCCTCAGTGAGAACAATCTCTAAGGTTGCCTCCCGGCGACCAAAAAACCTTGGGGGGACTGGATTCAAAGGGGACAGCTACAGATTGTAGAGCTGAGAAATTCCATGAGCCGGGGGCGAGGCAGATGCACAAAGCGACTAAAATACAGTGAGATCCCTCAACACATGATGTCGATGTCTCAAAGAACGATAGAAACTACCCAACTGGGCATATCTGAATCTATCCAGTGTAGTCGGCCTCCCCACCACCAAACTCTCCAAAGACTTAAGGCCTCCAGTCGCCAGGAATGTCCGGATTCCCCTCCCCTCCGTAGAGGGGGTATCAGGAAAAAGAGCAGTACCCAGACCCGGTAAGAAGTCAGGGTTATCTCTGACTGGGGTGAGCGGTGATGGGATAGTAGATAGAGTTGTGGCCTCCAGTAGCGAGTGCCAAATCCGTAGCAGAGTCCGAATTAACGGGTGAGCTGAGGTTCGGGTCCTAGCCGTGTCAATAGCCAGCCAGGGTAATGACCCAATGGAAAACCCCAATAGACCACTCTCTACTCCAATCCACTGTTTCTGACGTGAGCCATGTACCCACTCCAGTATGCGTAACAAATTACAAGCCCTGTAATACGTGCGAGGGCAAGGCAGTGCAAGACCTCCCCTCGATTTAGTGCGGATCATGGTTCTATACTTTATGTGAGGCAAGTGGGTTCCCCACACAAATTAAATAATGGCCGAACGTACCGAGGCGAAAAATGAGGGTGGTACATTTTGACTGCATTAACCCTGCCCAGCCAGGAGATCGTGAGTCTAGACCAATTGCGGAAGTCTGCTTGTAAAGATGCCAGCAGGGGTGGGACTTTATAGGAGTAGAGTTGGGAGAAATCATTAGTGAGCCAAAGTCCCAGGTATTTCAGTTTAGAGCGGCACCAAGCAAAAGGGAAAGAGGAGGCCAGCGCCACGTGCTCTTCTGGTGACAAATTGACATCCAGTATCTCAGATTTTGACATGTTCATTTTGAAGTTTGAGAGTTCACCATATTCAGCAAGCTTATTTTTCATTTTTAAGAAAACAAGAAAGCAAACCTTACTAGCATGACAATCTTTATTGTTATGTAGATTTTTCTCAGTTAAGATAAGTAAGGTCCAATAATGGTTCACTTAATAGTTTTCTTAAAGGTGAACAAATTTAACAAAAATCTTGCATGTGGTTAAACATGTGCATTTTCTGCTTTTGGGGAAGAGATAGTGGTAATGATAGCCTGGTCATTGCTTTTTAGAAACCATGGAGAGGGTACCCTGATGTACTAAAATATTTGAGAAATGTGGTTGGCATCCTGGAATTTCTGTGACATTCACCACCTGGTGCACATATACCAGATTTTCTACTAATTAAGAATTAAAAAAAATACTAGAAACTGCAAGCAAACTCTAGCAACAAATTACATTTATATAACAAAACATAGATTAAACATGTACATATGTTTCTGTAACCAATATCAATTCAGATATATTTGAAAAATATCACTATTTTCCATCTTCTAGTGAAGGATATATGTTGCCTGTAATATAGAAAAAAATGGCTAGCAGTATATTTGCATTTCTTACCATGGTACATAATACGATTTGTGGTCCACCAGGGAAATTGCCAGTTTAAATTCTTCAAAAGTTTGACATGAAATAAAGTTTTAGTGTGAGTGTTGTTAGAGTTAGTGTGTAATTGTGCATTATTATGAGAGAAGGTGTGTCAGGACTCGGGTGATCAGGTCAGGTAGGAGCCCATGCGCAGGGGATACTTGGGGTTCAGTATGTAACCCACGGTGCATGATTATGCAAACAAAGACACCACAAACAGAAATCCAGGTAATGCAGTGTATTTCATGTATATAACAGGACCAGTAATATAGCCTAAGCAAGTAACCGGACGTATGGCAAAATAAAATACAGGTAATAAGTCTTTTGGCAGGGAGCCCGCTTGGAAGGGCGCGACAGACAGAGAGCCCGCTTGGAAGGGCCCGGCAGACAGAGAGCCCGCTTGGAAGGGCCCGGCCGACAGAGAGCCCGCTTGGAAGGGCACGAAAGGCAGACAGAGAGCCCGCTTGGAAGGGCACGAAAGGCACACAGCACGCTTGGAAGGGTACGAAAGGCACACAGCACGCTTGGAAGGACACAAAGCAGGGAGTCCACTTGGAGGGACACAAAGCAGGGAGTCCACTTGGAGGGACACAAAGCAGGGAGTCCACTTGGAGGGACACAAAGCAGGGAGTCCACTTGGAGGGACACAAAGCAGGGAGTCCACTTGGAGGGACACAAAGCAGGGAGTCAGGAACAGTACAGGTGCAGAGCCACAGCAGGGAGGTCCATAGACTTCAATACAAAGGCCCTGACTGAAGGGCAGGGCAGGTTCATAAAGGCAGGGTAATCCAGATAACAAGGCCCAGCTGGATGTAGACTAGGGCTCAACCCAGGTAACAAGGCACACCTGAGTTCTGAGTGCTCCAGAGGGCGGAGGGTGGCCACTAGTGGTTGCAGATGTAAACGCCACAGGTATAAAAAAGCCATGGTTCAGGCAGTGAAAAATTGGTTCCTGACAGTACCCCCTCCCCAAGGAGCGGTCACTGAACGCAAACAGACTGAACAAAATCTGTACACCTTTAATAAACTGAGCAGAAGGGTGTACTTAACGTGATTTCTTCTTCTTCTTCTTCTTCTTCTTTTTCGGTAAAGCTTGTTCACAGATCTCCAGGTCTTCCTTTCTGATTATATTGCCGTTAGAGGTAATAACACAATCGAAGGAAAGGTTATCTGTGGTGCAATTGTAGGTCAGATTAGGACTGGATGCTGAAGAAGTTGAGGAGAAGCTATGAGTCAGTGCTTTCTCTTTCCATGTACCAGGGGTCACATAGCTGCCCTGTACCCAGGGCACCACTGAGGGCAGTTCATTATGGGAAGCATTGATGGAAGGCCCCTTCTTACCCAGAGATAGAATAGGGTCATGCATCTTTGTTACCAGTCCAGAGGTGATACTAGGGGCTATGGTAGTCTCTGGTGTATCACACTTTGCTGAGGTAGCAGTGATAGGAGTTGCAATCACGGCTGAACAGAAAGCAATAGGAAGTTCATCCATATGGGAGCAACCCACACTGCCACAGACTGTAGGATCACAGACGCTGCATTCCATCACAGAACAATCATCATCAGGCTTCAGCTGGACATCCACCGGAGGTTGAGAAGCACCAGGAATCACCAGGGTTGGTATATACTCCATGGGTTCACTATCCTGGGGAATAAAGCTACTTCCCCTTTTAGCAGAGCTCTGTGGTTGTGACGTAGACTGTTCAATCGGTACAGAGGGTTTGGGAGGTTTCAGAGGACATTGGGTGATCCAGTGTCCCTTTTTGCCACAGTAAAAGCAAGATCCCTCATCACGCCTTTGTTGTAATTCGGTTGCGGTAAGGGGTTCACGTTTCCTAGGAGATTCCTTTTTCATACTGGTAACAGGCTTGTTGGATTTCTCAGGTGATGTAACAGGTGTAGGTGAATGGTCTTCATGAGAGTGATTGGAGTTGGAGTCCCAGATTTGCATTAATGATTTGCACAGTTCAAGCAAGCATTCTCCTATCACTTTGATGACTGAAAGTAACCCCGCTGACTCCTTGTAATGGCCTTTGTATTCTGTCAGGACTCGGGTGATCAGGTCAGGTAGGAGCCCATGCGCAGGGGATACTTGGGGTTCAGTATGTAACCCACGGTGCATGATTATGCAAACAAAGACACCACAAACAGAAATCCAGGTAATGCAGTGTATTTCATGTATATAACAGGACCAGCAAATAAGGGTAATATAGTCTAAGCAAGTAACCGGACGTATGGCAAAATAAAATACAGGTAATAAGTCTTTTGGCAGGGAGCCCGCTTGGAAGGGCGCGACAGACAGAGAGCCCGCTTGGAAGGGCCCGGCAGACAGAGAGCCCGCTTGGAAGGGCCCGGCAGACAGAGAGCCCGCTTGGAAGGGCCCGGCAGACAGAGAGCCCGCTTGGAAGGGCCCGGCAGACAGAGAGCCCGCTTGGAAGGGCCCGGCAGACAGAGAGCCCGCTTGGAAGGGCGCGAAAGGCACACAGCCCGCTTGGAAGGGCGCGAAAGGCACACAGCCCGCTTGGAAGGGCACGACAGACAGAGAGCCCGCTTGGAAGGGCACGGCAGACAGAGAGCCCGCTTGGAAGGGCACGGCAGACAGAGAGCCCGCTTGGAAGGGCACGGCAGACAGAGAGCCCGCTTGGAAGGGCACAAAAGGCACACAGCCCGCTTGGAAGGGCACGAAAGGCACACAGCCCGCTTGGAAGGGTACTAAAGGCACACAGCCCGCTTGGAAGGGTACTAAAGGCACACAGCCCGCTTGGAAGGACACAAAGCAGGGAGTCCACTTGGAAGGACACAAAGCAGGGAGTCCACTTGGAAGGACACAAAGCAGGGAGTCCACTTGGAAGGACACAAAGCAGGGAGTCCACTTGGAAGGACACAAAGCAGGGAGTCCACTTGGAAGGACACAAAGCAGGGAGTCCACTTGGAAGGACACAAAGCAGGGAGTCCACTTGGAAGAACACAAAGCAGGGAGTCCACTTGGAAGGACACAAAGCAGGGAGTCCACTTGGAAGGACACAAAGCAGGGAGTCCACTTGGAGGGACACAAAGCAGGGAGTCCACTTGGAGGGACACAAAGCAGGGAGTCCACTTGGAGGGACACAAAGCAGGGAGTCCACTTGGAGGGACACAAAGCAAGGAGTCCACTTGGAGGGACACAAAGCAGGGAGTCAGGAACAGTACAGGTTTTTCTTTTATTATACCATTCAGTCAACGCACATCCTCAGATGGAATTCCGGACGGCAGTAATACAACATCCTCATGGTATATTTTATACTCACCGCAACACCAAGTGCAACATAAAAACATATATACAAATATATACACAATTTACAAATTTTAACAAAACCACCTCCACCCCCAAACCCCACATACCCAAAACCAAATCAACCGACCAACCACATAACCACCCCTCGCCCCAACCACTCCAACACCAATCCCAAACCCAATTCGAAACCAAACCGCCCAACCAACCACATAACCACCCCTCACCCCAACCACTCCAACAACAATCCCGAACCCAACCCACCCCCAAAGCATCCCTCAAACCTCATCCCAATCCTTCCATTTCTTTGTTTTCCACACCCCTTCCGCGTCAGCCTCCCCAAACTTCCTTAAATCTCTCAAAAAATACACATACATTCGTCCCCGAATCATTCTTACACAACCATCAACCTCAATCAAATCCTTCTTAAAAATCAACAGATTCCTCACATCCCACAAAGACTCCTTCACACAACTTATCAACATCCAAAACAAACGCTTCCTCTTTCTATCCAACT
Organism: Sceloporus occidentalis; assembly: GCA_023333645.1. NCBI lineage: Eukaryota > Metazoa > Chordata > Lepidosauria > Squamata > Phrynosomatidae > Sceloporus > Sceloporus occidentalis. The sequence goes on along the minus strand of JALMGF010000054.1, from coordinate 808,152 downwards.
CGCATAAACCAAAAAACACTTCTTCAAACCCCCATCCATCCAGACCTACTAACTCCTTCACAAACTTCCCCATTCTCTGCCACACTTGTACAGCATACTTGCAAGTCCAAAACACATGAGTCACATTCTCCACTCTACCGCACCCTTCCCTAGGACAAACTTCTGAAACGCACAACCTCCTCACTCTTTGAAACTCCCTCGTTGGCAAACACCCATGCACCGCCATCCAACCCACATCTCTCTGCCTATTAACCAACTCTCTATCCGACAGCATCTTCCATACCTGCTTACTCTGTTCCTCAGTCAAACCACCCAAACCAACCACCAACTCACGATCCCTAATCACCTTCAACACACACCCCTTTTCTTTCCACATAGACACCGTCACCCCTTGCAACTCATACTTTCTAATACCCCACTCAACTCTTTCATAAAACCACGGCACCTTAAAACACACCGGTTTCTTACGATCTACTTCATACAAACCATATTTCCTCAACATACCACCTGCAGCATATCTCAGCATACAACCTACCATTGAATCCTTACTACTCACCTTCATACATACCCGAATATACTGCACCACTAAAAAACGCTCAATCTCAGGCATGTCCATACCCCCATTCTCCAACTTCAACCTCACTTTCTGTCTCCCCAACCTCTCCATCCTCGAATTCCAAAAAAATAAAAATAAACTTCTCACCAACTTCTTAATCACACGTATACCAACAGGAAATACCACATTCAAATACACCAACAACGGGATAATCACAACTTTCACAATCAGCACCCTCCCAGAAAAAGACAACGTCCTAGAAGACCAAAACCCCAATTTCTGACTCACCTTCCCTATGACTTTATCCCAACTATTACATCCATCCAATTTCTCATCAAAATTAACCCCTAACACCACAATCGCATCCCTCCTCACTGGCCACCCACACAATTCTAACTCTCTCCAAACACCAAAAGCTTTACACGCACACTTATCCCAATTAACTTTAAACCCACTCCCCATACAAAACCTACCCACTAGTAATTTAACCCTCCTCAACCCAGCTTGCGTTCTACAAACTATCGTTACATCATCCATATACCCCATAACTTTCAAACTCCTCCCACCACTACCAGGTATTTCTACTCCTCTCACTACTTTATCTCGTCTAATCATTCTTAACAAAGGCTCAATCACACAAATAAACAAAATTGGTGATAACGGACACCCCTGCCTTACCCCAGACTTAACCAAAAAACTCTCCGTCAAACAACCATTTACCATTACTTTACTGCTAATCCCCTCATACAAACTTCGCAACCACCTCAACATCCCGACCGGTATCCCCAACTTCTCCAATATTTTAAACAAAAATCCATGAACCACCCTATCATACGCTTTCTCAAAATCAATCGTCGCAATCGCCACTTCCAACTTCCTATCCATACAATACCACAAAACATCCCGCAACACCATCAAACTATCACTAATCTGCCTCCCCGGAATCGCACACACTTGTTCTTCACCAACCAAACTCGTAACAATCATCCTCAACCGATTCGCCAACACTTTTGCAATCACCTTATAATCCACATTCAATAACGTAATCGGTCTCCAATTCTTCAAATCTTGTCTATCCCCTTTCTTAAATAATAACACAATCACTCCTTCTTTCATAGAATCTAACAATTCACTCTTATGCAATACTTCCATACAAACCTCCATAAAATCATCACCAACTACATTCCAAAACTTGCAAAAGAATTCAACAGGCAACCCATCACATCCAGGCGTCTTTCCCTTAGCCATGCTCTTCACCACCTTTTCTACCTCATCCTTCGTCACATCTCTTATTAAATCCACTGCATCCACACTGTCTACTCCTTTCTCCACACCATCCAAAATCTCACTTTCCATCTCTAAATCTCTATCTTTCTCCACATACAAATCCCTATAAAATTCTAATACCGCATCCATAACCCCTGCCTCTCTCACAACCACACCATCCTTGTTTAACACACTCTCCATCAAGCTCTTCCTCCCAAACGCTTTCTTGAAAAAAAACCTCGTGCACTTCTCATCCTCTTCTAACACTTTCACCCTCGCATGAAACATAATCTTCTTTCCTTTCGTCTCCACATACCGATTCACCTGCTGCCGTGCCTCTCTCAACTCCTTCTTAACATCCAAACCAAACCCACGCAACTTCCTTAAATACTCCAATCGTGTCTGCCACATTACCAACTCTCTCCTTTCATTCTTTGCCCTAGCACGCCCCATTCTTACAAAAAACAACCTCACCTGCACTTTGACAAATTCCCACCACTTACCAACAGACATAAAACACCTTTTCTTTCTTTGCAACCCCACATAGAACCTTTCAAAACATTTCACCACCCACTCATCTTCCATCAAAGACACATTCAACTTCCACTGCCCCCGTCCCATCAACATTTCTTCCACAAACTCCACCTTACATAACAAACAAACATGATCTGTAAAAGGCAAACGTTCCCCAACCATCTCCACCCCATTCATATGTTTTGAAACAAAAATAAAATCAATTCTTGAACACACATTCCCATCCTCACTAAAAAAAGAAAAAAACCTTTCAGACAACTTACAGAATCGAATCGAATCCACCAACCCAAAATCCTCTACCATTTGCCCTAACTCCCTACTCGACCCATCCAAATTAGCACCCTTCCTACCACCCATCCTATCCTCACTCTTAAGCACACAATTAAAATCACCCACCAAAAACACCAATTCCCTCCCCGGCAACCACAATTTAACATGCTGCAATAACACAATCCTCTCCTTCCTCTCCACAGGTGCATATACATTAATTAATTTAAACCCCACACCCCCATACCTAAAAAAGACCACCACCACCCTTCCACATTCCACCTCAACCACCCTACCAACCTGAAAATCAAAACTCCGAAACAAAACCGCCACCCCACAACCCCGCCTAACCCCAAAAGAAAAAACTGAAGGACCCATGGTCCAAGACTGACTCAGTAGAGGCTCCGATAGGTTGCATTCCTGCAGGCAATAGACATCAGCTCTTAAAGCCTCTAAAGCCCTAAACACCACAATTCGCCTTGCAGCTCCCCGAATGCTTCTAACATTGAGGGATGCAACACAGAGAGACCTCATAAATTATTAATCATCAGAACTTCTCCATGCTACACCCCTTATGTCCCAGATCGAAATTTCTTAGTCAACGTCTCCTCCACCACCTCTGAAAAACTCTTCGCGGAGTCTGCCACTCTACGACTAAAAACACCTTCAGGCTCCTCAGAACAAACAGAAAAAGGAGAACAACTTCCGTCGCCTTCCGAAAATACATCCAACCGGGGGGAATCAGGTGAAGACACATCTTCGTACTCCCGAACTCTTTTTTCGGTACTGCAGCCCTCTCCTGCATCCATCATCGCGGCCTCTACAAACCTACCTCCCGCCTGCCCGGGTTCCTGCTCTATCCGCCCAATCTCTGGCAACTCCGCGGCACCGAGTGGAGGATCCTGGATTACCTCCAACAGTGACACTTCCTGTTGGGGCGTGGTATCCATCCCAGGATCCATAACGGCACTTTGTACCACACCCATAGCCACCTTAACAACCGCATCCTCCGACACCACAGCAACCACAGGCTGATCCTCCGGCGGCGGTTTGACAGCCGCTCCGGACGCAAGAGATATTTGCTCCACCAATCTATCCACGTGCGCCGACCGCTCCGCCTCTATCCTCCTCTCCTCCTCCTCCTGCCTTTCAGCAGCCTTCTTGCGCTGCTCTCTAAGCACGGGGCATGACCATGCCCCATGTCCCACATCTCCACAAATATCACATTTTCTAGGATTAGGACATTCAGAGGCTATATGCCCCTTCTGCTTGCAGTTGCGGCAGAACTTCTGGTCTTCGGCGCAGTGCTCCCCAGTATGCCCAAACTTAAAACATTTGCGACAAAATGTAGGACAATTGGGGTAAAAAAGGTACCCCTGATTCCCCCCGATAGAAAAATTCTGCGGAGGATGTACCATCCCTCCGTATCCCTTTTCATCGGGTTTTAAAGTTACCCAAAACCTCCTCCTACCATTATACACTCCGAAAGGGTTCTTCACATATTCAGGTTCTCCTACCTTCGACGCGTAACGGCTGAGAAAAGCCCCGATAGCATCATCCGGAACAAATGGGTTGAACATATGCACAGTTATACACACCTTCCGGACTGCCATTGAAGGACGAAATACAATACCACGTAGTAATGGGTGCTCCGCTTGGGTCAGACTCCGCTCCATCAGATGTCGCGCTCCCCAGATAGACTTGAAGGTGACGTCAAAAAAACCGCGGTATCCAAAGTCCTGAAGACAAAAGATCTCCCCACGAGGCATCTGTAGAAGACCTTCCACAATTTGCATCTGCACCTCCTCCAACGAAATCCTCCTCCGACGTTCTTCGTCCTCGATGCAGATCCGTACCGTATTAGGAAAGTTCGGTACCGCCATCTCCACGATCACAACTCGTTCCCAATGCCAGCTCTGTCGGGACCCCCAATAGCAGCACCCGGCTTAAGACCCCATTTAAGGGGCCGATGCCGGGAGGCCGAGGGCCGAACTCTGCTGACACTAGGACCTCTTGACCAGACCGCCTGTACAAAGTACACTTGGTCTTAGCCAAAAGGCCGAGAAGCGATCCGAGCCACAGCAGGAAGATCCATAGACTTCAATACAAAGGCCCTGACTGAAGGGCAGGGCAGGTTCATAAAGGCAGGGTAATCCAGATAACAAGGCCCAGCTGGATGTAGACTAGGGCTCAACCCAGGTAACAAGGCACACCTGAGTTCTGAGTGCTCCAGAGGGCGGAGGGTGGCCACTAGTGGTTGCAGATGTAAACGCCACAGGTATAAAAAAGCCATGGTTCAGGCAGTGAAAAATTGGTTCCTGACAAGGTGTATGGTAGAATGTAAGTTACTGGGGGGGCAAGGGGCAAGGGGCAGGGGAAGAGCATGTGGCTTTACATGCCCCGCAGCCCAGAAGGTGCCAGCCCTTCTCTGTTCATGCTTAAACATGCTTGAACTAATTTATCATACTAAATCATGCTTCAAATATTTAGTATGTTTTAAGGATGGGTCATTCCAGGTAGGACAAGGACTGTAATGAAGATCAATGATTTATTTCTTATCAGCCCTCATCAGCATATACTCATCAGTATCCCTCATATGTACTCATCAACATACATCCCAGTTTAGTCCACATGAGACTAAAGCTAAGCGAAGGCCCAAAATTGGATGACCGGTACACCTTTTGTTTTGGAAAATCAATCCAGGTAAATAGCCTTCACAATAAAAATTATTTCATATTACAGATATTTAGTCACTAGGGATTACAAGGGTGTAATCAGGATTTATAGGCTCATGACAATTTACTCTTGCATAGCTACTTGTAATCATGGATAATTTAGGGTTATTATTAAACATATTTCTTTTACATCAGTAAACAAAATCTGTTTCTTCACAGAGCAACCATTTGTTCATAAATAAATCATGTGTTCTTTTTAGAAGCTGGCACCTCCCCTAAAGCAATGAAATCTTCAAACCAATATTACAATCTAACCATGTTAGATTTTTCCCATTGATAGTCGTATGTTTGATGCTTCAGCAAGGCTTCTCTTTTATCTTTGCTTGCTTATCAAAATCAATTTGCGGTTATTCTGGGGGACAAATACAAGTTTATTAAAAGATGCTATCTTCAAAGATTGTGGAAAACACACACACACACATATATATATATATATATATATATATATATGTATATATATATACTCATAAGTGTAGTTACAAACTATGTGCTTCTGCTGCAGTTTTATCTGGAAATACACCAACACAAAAAAACAAAAAATAATGCTTTTGGTGAATGTATTCTAGATCAATATTAACTAATTTATATTCCATGAAAATACTAGAGCCACCCAAAATACACATGTGCTCAATATATTATAGATGTAAGCTAATTTTCCAAAGGTGTATAGGCAGTTCCTTACATATAATAGTAGTTAAAAGTAACAAAAATACTATAGCCCCCTTGGAGATCATTTCACCATGTTTAGATCTTGTTTTGGATCCCATTAGCTGGGTTTTGGAATGCGGCATTGTATATGGGCAAAATCAGTACTCAATTATATGTGATATTGAGGAACATATAACACATGGTGTCAATGCTATCAAAAATAAACCACTTGCTTATATCTGATAATTAATATTTTCCCCTTATGAATTCTTAAGAGAACGCATGCCCACATGCCACAAAGATATTGTGAGCAAAGAGGCTTAACTTCTCTCCTGAGGATTTGTACATTTGAACCCATTTCAAAGCAAGAATGTATAACAGTGATGATAAGGGACACCACTGCCTTGTACCACAAATAAATCAAGAAAATCTTTCATTCAAAACCTTGGTGAAAGATGGATTGTATACAGCAAATATTCTATCCATACATTTCTGAAAGAAAAATAATCTTCATGGTTTCTTTAGGGAGCCTATTAATGGCCTACTCTAAGCCCTGTGATAGCAACCAACAAAGAGTGCCAATTGTGCTTGCTAGATGTATGATGTTTTTAGTTTTTTTATATGTTTCATTACCTTTATATCCTCCACTGCTTGATTTAAAAGGCATGCTTTAAATTTGTAATGTCTGCAACCTGCCTAAAAGGGCCAGCATTGTCTTAATCTATGGCTTTTCAGCATTATACAGTTACATAGTTACATAGTAAATAAGGTTGAAAAAAAGACCTAAGTCCATCAAGTTTAACCCTTCTGCCTAACCTTCCTACTCTTAAAATTTCTTCTTGACTCCAAAAGGCTGTCTGATTTCTCCTTGGATCAAGAGGCTCTAAAATATTAACGTTATTCTATTTATAGCCCTGTATGTCATGCCTTTCTAAAACATTATCCAGACCCCTTTTGAAGGCATCTAATGTATTTAATAACACCATAAGGTATGAATTCCATACCTTTATTGTCTTGAGTGTAAAGAACCCCTTTCTTTGTCCATGAAATCTCTGCTCTTTTAGTCTCAGAGGGTTACCTCTTGTTCTTTGTACATAGCTGTTCTTTGTACAGAGCTCTTTATATTGGCCAAAGAACAGCTATGTACAAAGAACAAGAGGTCACCCTCTGAGACTAAAAGAGCAGAGATTTCATATCCCCCCTCTAAGATATTATATTTCCTGAAAAGTCATCTCACTATTGTTTCATGTGCTTACTACATGGATTGGAAATGTATATTGTATAATTTTTCTGAATATATGCTGTAACCTTATTTTGGGATCAGAAGGATGCTGGCAACTGTTCATTGCTTCTCTGTTGACCATTGCCAACATACGGATATTTCTCAGTAAAGGTGAGTGAGGTAGGTAGATGATAGGACCAGAAGATTACGCCAAATGTTGTATGGGATATTTGCTGAAGTATTATTTGACTAATATGTAGTCTGTTCTAGAATATGAGTGATTGGCTATAGAAAAAAGGTATTCCTTATATAATGATATTAGGTATTTTATGGTATAATTTATGAGAAAATTAAACAACCCAGTGGGTCACACTGTTTTTAGTGTAAAGTAAATGTGTATTTTTTGTGAATGACAGATTGTAAGGATTTTCATATGTTCGTCATTTTCTACTAAACATAATTTTAGATATAACTGCCCTCTTTTAAAACTAAGCTAAGTCTACTGGCTTAAATGTGAACACATAAATATAATATATAAATATATATATATTTACTTTTTTTGTATCTTAGTGGTTGTCACAGCCTGCTGAATTTACCTTTCTCAAAACAGTTCTAGTTTTTGCCTCATATGTTTTCAGGTAGCTGCATATTAGCCATTTATACTCTATATGTTCTGTCTTTGTTATTGTAGCCAAATCTACCAGGCAACCACCCTGACTTATTATACTGCCTGCATTAAATACAATTGCTCATTGTTAATCACCCAGCTGAAAATTTTGACTAATAAAAGTCTATGTAGGAAGCAACTTCATAACATTGCCACAAAGAATTAGTTCAGTGTGGTGTTGTCTGTAGAGAAAGTCACCCAAAATCCTACAACAGTGACAGTCTCGATGTATGCAGATAATGGAAGGTTATTGGAACTAATCTGTACTTTTATTTTTTTTAGCTCTTTTGAGTCTGTATCACCTGTAACACATTACGACTGAATCCTTCCTTCAGAACTTCAGATACTTTTGTATCTACAGTCAAATGTATTCATTTTTTTTACTCTGGAAGTTAGAGCCCAAATATCTTTTTGTTTGTTTTATGAGAAAGCCACAAAGCAGTGGCTGAAATTTCCAGTTGGGCATCCTATTGAAAATATTCCCTAATCTAGCTTTCAATTATATTTTTATATTCAGGTCTGGAAAGAATTGTCACGACAGCAGCCCAAGAAGTCCACAAATTGATTATTGTAAGGAAATAGGAAGTAAGGAAACTTTCAGTTTTGTGTATTGCATATAGTGGTGGAGGTTTTGCAGTGTCAAATTAAAGTTAGCATCTCTGAATGCACTGAAACACTGTGTTATGTAATATAAGGTCGGTATTGTTATCATATGTATACCAATGTAAAATTTTCTATAAAAGGGTGTTTAAAAAAGTAATCACAAGAAATGTGGGAAACTGAGGCAGAGACCACGCCAAAAGTAACTCATGTAACATACATGGATTTTCAGAAGCTTAAAAGCTACTTTGCAAACAATCAGAATGGAAACACCGTTGTTTCCAGCCATGGAGGGAAATTGGATGCTGTAAATCTTATGAGTATAACAAGGGATGACCTTGTTTACCGAAATGGGTCTCCTAGAAACAGATTATGTCAGACTGTGCCGCTTTTATAACCAGCCTCCTTTTAAAGGGATTATTAAAGTCTCTCACATTGTGAAACATTATTCTTAATTTCACCATATGCGATTCCACCCTATAAAGTAGGGGAAAAAGAAGGAATATATAGCAATTAACAAGAATATATCCACATTTTAAATATTTATTTGGGAAAAATGAAAAAGGTTTTACTAGTAAATATTAATTCACATGTAAACTTATTTTTTCATATTTAATAAAAACTATGATTGAGAAAAATGCATTTTTTTGTTTTTATTTCCTTTTATTTGCCAACCTGCCCTCAGTTATGCAACTCTGCCCCCCCAGCTATGCCTTATATCCCTTATATACCACTCTACCTCCCTCAAATGCCACTCTGCCTCCCAGATATGCATTATACCCCCTATATGCCACTCTGCCTCCCAGATATTCCTTTTAACCTCCTATATGCCAGTCTGCCTCCCTAATATTATTTTTAACCCCCTATATGCCACTATGTCTCACTGATATTTCTTTTAACTCCCTATATGCCACTCTGCCTCACTAATTTTCCTTTTAACCCCCTATATGCCACTCTGCCTCACTAATTTTCCTTTTAACCCCCTATATGCCACTCTGCCTCCAGAAACCCCTTCCCCCCATATGCCACTCTTACTCTCCCCCGACTTACCAGTGCTTTCCTAGACTTGTCCCCTGTGCTTCAGATTCCTTGGTGTGAAGTGGTGGCAGCCGGTGGAGGTCTGTGCGATGCGTGCAGACAACCTCCACTGCTGCTGCCGGCACTTCCTCTGGGGCTTCTAGGAATGAGCACAGGAAGGTCATGCTCTGAAAAAAAAACCCTCTTATAATCGAGCAAATACGGTATATTACAAAAGAAAACCCATACATGAAACAATAATACACATGATTGAAACTGAATAATTTATATTTGAGTACATATATTTTCAGTGATATGAGGCAAGTGAGCAAGCAGCATCCCAAATGCTTTAGCCCTAGCATAGTGCTATGAAAAAGTATTTTCCCTTCTCAATTTCTTCTATGTTTCCTTATTTGTCACATTTAAATGTTTCAGATCAAGCATCTGTTTTTAATATAAGATAATACAAGTAAACCCAAAATACAGCTTTTAAATGATCATTTAATTTATTGCAGGAAAATAATTTATTAAAACCTATTTCACCCATGTGAAAAAGTAATTGTGTCCCTAAACCTAATAACTAGTTGTGCCACCCTTGGTGGCAACTACTGCAATCAAATGTTTGCGATAACTGGCAATACGTTTTTTTACATCACTGTCTTGGATTTTTGGCCTACTCTTCTTGGTAGAATTGTTTTAATTCATCCACATTGGAGGGCATGTACTATACTATTTAAGATCATGCTACAGCATCTCAATGGGATTCAAAACCTTACTTTTGTTTCTTTTGAGCTGTTCAGAGGTGGACTTGCTTGTGTTCTTTGGATCATTGTCCTGCTGCATAACCCAACTGCGCTTGAGCTTTAGGTCACAAACTGATGGTAGAACATTCTGCCTTGCCTATAGGTAGTGCCGGCCCTGGAACTTATCACCTGCTTGCCAGTGTGCATGAATGCCATCCTCCCCCCTATTCAGCTCCTGCACTGGCTCATGCGGTGTTTCAGTTGATCTGATGGCGCCGTACTTGCCCAGAATGTGGAAGCACTTTCCTGACAGTAATTAGCTGTAGGCAGCCAAACCTGGCACAAAAAACAGACCGCTGAGGGTGTAGTGTGCTGTAGCTCTGGAGATGCAGCTTCTCCTTAATGTGTTTTAAAATATATTTAATCATTTATTTCTGAAAGCTAAATGATATAGATTAAAGTACTTACTGAGTACTACAGTCTTCATTGGTGGGGCTTCATAGGGGCTCCCGAGTTTTCCTTTAAGAAGCTGCTTTCTCTGCTGATGTGAAAAACCTTAACTTCCTGGCCTGAAATTGGACATATATATATATATATATATATATATATATATATATATATATATATATATATATATATATATATATATACAGGATTTAAAGATGCTGTGTTCAAATGAATTAGGATTCATTTAACATAAAACAAAATGTAAAGTAAAACCTGCATGCCCTGAGAGTCTTAACTATCCTTTTTGGTGAAAAGATTAACTTAAATGAATTTAGTGCTTTAACCTTTCAACACAGCATATCTACTCTCAAACATTTGAAGAGAGTGCCTAGTAGATTGCTATAAACTTTCAATGATGAGAAATACTCGTGGGTAATTGCATATATCACATGAAGTGCTAACCCTTGTAATCATTCTAATAATTTAGAGGAGCAGAAAAAATTGGCATGTTAGCAGCTGTCAAATTGGATTTCAACCCCCATCACTAACCAATGCGTTTGCAGGAGATTGTCAGGGCTGGACTGGCTCGGGGGCAGGGGGAAATTGCATTCTAAACTGGTCCAATTCTTTTAACAGAACACCCTAGGCAAAAATTATTGTGTAATATAAGTATTATGTATTATGTTTTGATGAAATATGTCCCAAATTGAACACGGAAGAGTTTTCTGATTTCAGAGTAACTGCCCCAGTCGAGAATAAGGCAGTACTGAAACCAATCCCGAGAAAGGAAACAATGTATAGTATACTGAATGTAAAAAGTTGCATATAATGAATTTCCAGTCTAGTGGTGTTTAATCATTAGAGTTAATGACAGAGAAGAGCACCCAGTCACTTACCTTAACCACAAGACGGGGGCTTGGGTTATGTGGTTAATGAAAAAGTAATGTCTGGGACTGGTGTAATTGCAGTCATTATCTACAGGAGTTCAACAATGGACCATAAACAGCTATTTTGGCTGAATTTGGTTACAGTAAGCAATGGATGATTTTTTATTTGAGCCTCGCGCAGCAACCCTTCAATTTTACCAAAGCGGCAGAGATAGCAAAAATGCAGATGAGCTACCCCACAAACAATGACTCAATGTACTGTGCCTAGGTTGATCCATCTGGGATCACATGTGGATGATACATGATTTGTCCAGGTGTACCAGCTATTGCACCAATGCTATTGGTTGCCATTGATCCTTTCCTGTTGCCCTGTTTTGCCCTGCTATTTCCTTCCTGATCAGGTGATGGGCTGAAGGGGATTTGAGTATATATATATTTATATATATATATATATATATATATATATTTGAGCAATATACCCCCCCCCCAGTTTATCCACCATCGCATGTAGGGTTAGGGAAAAAGGGCAGCAATCATAAGCACTCCTTGGTTAATAGGGTCCTAGGAGGCCTATTTTATTTATTTTTTGTTTTTATTTGTGTAATTTAAGGGCCTTGCAAAGGAATTGCAAAGTTAGAATTAAGTTTGCAACGCAAACTCTTATACACTTGGCTCTTCTGCATACAAGTGTAGATGAGTTTAAATTTTTGTGAGTGAAAATGCGAGCTGTCTTTAGTTAACTTGCAAGCTGGACTTTTGTCAAACATGTTCTGGCAACTCACAGTTTAATGAATAGCGGTAAATGTTTTATTAAATCACAAATATAAAACAGGTTCATTGTATGTTATAAGATCTTAAGAAATTTGCATGTTCTAATCAGCTGACATTCCAGGAAGTAAAAAATACTTACAAGTGTTATTTATCTATTATTGTAATTTACACAACCACCCTTTCAATGTAGAGAAGTGTTTACATTTGCAGCTGTTGCAAAATTATTATTCACAAGAAATAAAGCTATATTTTATGACTTCCCTTTTGGCTATTTAACTCGCACAATAATTAAGAAACATTTTCGTAATCAAAACAAAAAATGGGGCAACATTTTCTTTGTAAAGTATAGCATGACTTTGCTAATATAAAGCAACATTTTAGAAGACAATTTTAATGTACAATTTTCTAGTAAATGTGCCTTTGCATGTATGGAACAAAACAACGAACAGCTGTTTGTGTTGGCTGTAAACCAAATTAGAGATTTAAGACGCTTTGGAATAGTATAGGCGCAATGTCTTACAAATGTACCACCTACGCTGGATTTGGCATACTGTTCAGAAGGGGGTGTAAATTACCGGCTTCAGTTATTTCATATTTTTTTCTTACATGCAGATGAACTGAATCTTAACAGGGGTATTTTTTTTTGTAAAGCAGATGTTTAAACGGAAAGAATTGTAGTGCTGTCTAAAGAAAAGAGCTCTCTGTTCTTTTCTTTTTAGTCCCCAACCATGGAAATCTTTATGATGTTTTAATAATCTGTCCACTATCTTATTGACGTACTGGTCCAGAAAAGGTGAGGCAAGATGCCTCTAAGAATGTACTGGTACATCATGCCTTTTTTTTCTTTGTCACTGCACAAGAAATACCTGTCAGAAGAAGCCAGCATCAATGTGAGCGCCGTTACAATCACAATCTGGCATTTCCTGACAGACCCTGCTGGAATCTCTGATTGCTCCCCCTGCTGGCTGATTGCACAGATTGTGATCAGCAATTCAAGGCTATGCAGCCAGTGATTAGTGCAGAGGAGATAAGATATTTGAGGTCTGATTATAAGACAACCTTGAATATAAGACAAGGGGTATTTTTCAGAGCATTATAATCGAGCAAATACACAATCCACAAAAACTCTGATTCATTCACTTATCATTTCCCTTCTTGACTGCTGCAACACTCTTCTCGACTCTCTCCTCTACAGTCTGTCCTAAATGCTGCTGCTAGGCTTATCTTCCTTGCACACCGCTTCTCTTCTGCTTCCCCACTCTGTGAAACCCTCCACTGGCCTATTACCTTTAGAATTCAATTTTAAATCCTGGTACTAACATATAGGACCCTCCATTACACTGCTCCTCCATACATTTCTGCCCTCATAAGCAAATACTATCCTACTCGATCCTTATGAGGATGGGCTAAGGCTCTCCTCCTCACCTCTTCCTTTTCCCGTCTACAAGATTTCACTCGGGCTGCCCCATATCTCTGGAATCTACTTCTCTGGAACCTTCAGCATTCACCCTCCCTCCCAACATTCAAGAAACATCTTAAACTAACTTCTTCAGAGAAGCATACCATCTTAGCTACTAGAACACTACCTCTCACCTTTTCTCTGTGCCTTATGTTTGTCACCCTATTCCCTCAAGATTGTAAGCTTGCGAGCAGGGCTCTTTCCACCTAATGTATCGGTTTGTCTTATTCTGTCAATTCTCATCTTGTCATACCACTTGAATATATGTATTTTATTAAGTGCTGCCTCTCAAAGTGGGGTCAGACTTTCTGACCCCAAGACACAACTAACTTCTGAAATTCCCCAGCTGTGATCCTGGAGTTGTGTTGGCCGTTCCAACCATCCTCTTCACAGTTCCTCTAGGTTGGTTTATAACAGTTCCAGTTGAAATGAGCATTTATTAAATTCTTAAGAATGCAATGTACTCATTTTGGGGGAAATTGTGGATGGTGTAAAAATTCTGATATATATACTTAGTTATTTTTGAGCAAACCACTATATATAGGAAGCAACGAAAGGAGATTTAAGAATTTAATGACAAATACATGGAAACATTTTAGATAAATGATAATATTAATATAAGGTAATGAAATCATATTACAAAGGTATTTCACTTTTGCCAAGACCGATGATTGTATAAAGACAAGTATAAGTTAAATACTCCATGTAAAACTTAAACCTACGGATTGTAATGATATAGAATTAAAATACTAACATCTAATATGAAACCGGTTTTTATAGCTCCTATACCCTCCTAAACCACCTTCCTCTACCTCCTACTCTTCTCCCTGTCTTCGCCCTCCTATTGGTGGTCGGAGACGGGTGGAAGGACAGAGAGAGAACAGTATCTAACGGCTATAGAAAACTCACCTAAATCTCACCCCTCAGCATCAGCAGTTAAAGGTCCGTGCAAGCGACTCTATTGGTCGCCTACAGGGGGCTCCTTTGGCATCAACCAATAAAGGACAGCTGCCCTTCATTGGTTGATGCCGGAAGAGCTCTCTGCTCCTGATGCTGAAACTTGGCCTGGGGAAGGAACAGGAATTAAAGGTCCATAAGGCAACCAATAGAGTCGCTCGCATGTACCTTTAACTCCTTGCGTATTCCTACTGATTCCCGCTCCCATTAACCCCTGTGATGCTGCGTAGACAAGATAGGCTAGAGGGGGAAGGGACCAGGGAGATTAGTTAGGAGATTTTAACGGTTCTTCGTGTTGTGTGTCTTTTTGTACGTTTTTCCGCCGCCATGTTCGTTTCTTCGGTATTCGGGCTGAACAACAAAAATGCACCCTTCGTGTTCGTTTTTATGTTCACCCGAATACAAATGCACAAGTCTAGTTTATTTTTAACTATCATTAAGAGGAGCACTAGCACATTCAGTCTCAGTGAATCTCCTAAAGGTATTAACTGATTACTTTTTTGATCACTTTACAAGCAGCTGCTAATTAATATATATCCATGTTCTATGTTCTAGCCTCATTGTTATGTTACATTCATTTAAATATTGGTTTATCATCAAAGTCTGCCATAAACTGTAATTTAACATTTTGAGTTTAGAACAAGGATAAGCTTTATTTACAGAGAACAGTAGGCAGTGCTTAATGTGGTAATCACATATGCATATGAAATGATTAAGTAATGCTTTCCTAATGAACCATTTAACCATATGTAATACCCTATTGAAGAGAAATGTCTGGAAATTTGATTTTTCTTTGTTGCATAAAACAATGAAATGAGTCTTCTGGTATATTAATATTTTTGAAAGCAGGGTATGGTTGATGCTGTCACACTGTTCCTTCCAGTAAAATAAAGCATTTACTAACCAGGCTTTAGGGCCTTATGACTCAGACACATAATGTAAGTTAATAGGATATTCTGAAACCTACATATTAAAAAACACTCAAATGAGGCTCTAAAAACTTCTGATCCTACTGCAATTTTACATGTTATTGCTGCTTACTATTTTCCTACTGCAGCTCATTGCTGATAAAAAAAGAATTTCAGTTGTAGTTAACAAAATCTGTTGAAAAGGATGGGCACAATACTATAACCACAGTAACAACATTTTAAGTAAACAGACTGCAAAATAATATTAAGTTATGTTTTTGGCACCCATTCATCTATGAGGCATGTATGATATATCTTTGTAAAAATAGTGCATGTATATAATACAATAGTTTATGTTAAATTAATCGCATGTTAGAGAGCTTTTATAGAGCCATCTTTTCAGTAAAAATATTAATTATATTATTGTATGTTTGATTAAATATTTTGTTTGACTAACAGTACATAAATATATATCAACACGTTTCTCGGTTTAACTAGTAAATTATATTGAATAGAATTTTTATTTAAATCTAGTTGAAAATGTTTGAGTATAAATTAAATTGGCTAAAATACAACTTTGCTCACTTCAAACTTAAAAAAATACATATTTTTCATAAGGCTGAAGTTTTATTCCTTATTCTTCTTACAGTTATATTGAAATACTATTATATTAGTGATACCAAGGTTTTTGTATCTATAGGGGACAAGCAGTGACGCTGCCCCGGGGGCCCAAAGCAGACACGGTGCCAAAGCCAGACTGGACGACCAGCAAATTTCCCGGTAGCCTGTCTCTCCTGGGACCGGTTTTCAGGGCCATACTGAGAATGGTGCGAGTAGTGCACTGCATCCAGACACCATGAGTGCTGATTTGGGTAGCAGGAGCTCCGATGAACTGAAAACGAGCGTTCACCAGCACCAACCTCGAAATTTGATTCTGTATGAAGGAATGGTCTCAGATCCGTTGCCATGTATTCTCCAACCTCATCAGGCATTATAGAAAAGGACCCAGAGCTGTTATCTTGGCAAAGGGTTGTAGCACAAAGTGTTGACTTACTTAACATTTTTTATTGAATAAACTTGTATTGCGTTTGCATTGGTTTGCTGTTCATGAGAGCAGAGTATTTTTGGGTATTTTCTTAAGAAAAGATCAAAGAGTTAAACAATAAAGACATCATTTTCACAGTATCCATTGCTCATATTTACCGAGGGTGCAAATATTAGTGGAGGGCACTGTATGTCTCACACCCATAAGCGTAGCCCTAGTCCCATATTTCCATGTTCTTGTTTTCACTTCATAAATAAGGTATGTGGCTTTTTCTATGTCAGAACTGCATGGACTGCAAGTTTATTTTGTAGTTTTAATGTCTTCTCTGCTCTTACCATACTCTGCTAGTTTTGCCACAGCTGTGGGCCGCCCTGTTCATTCTCTGAAAACATGGAAAAATAGCTGCACTAAATTTCAGGCTGCCATAGTCTCAAGGACAACAGTATTCAAAAGCAATAGAGTTATACAGAGCACTGCTCTACAGATGCATTGTGTTGAAAGCCTGTGTTTCAAATATTTTTATGACTGAAGACATTGAATGTACTACTGCTGTGCCAAACAAGTTGGGTCAGCTGAATCCTAAGACTTCTTTTCCCTCTAACTTTTAAACCAAGAGCAGCAAAAATTACGTATGCAGTTTACTATATTGACTGTGTGTTTTCTCCTTACAATCTCACAAATCTTATGAAATGTTTAAGTTAAAGGAACGTATATATATATATATATATCTGAAGTATGGTAAAAGGTAGCTCTGGCCATTTGTACCATATATGTTGTGCTGTTCACACAAACAGAACCTGCAAGTGTCTGCCTGCTCTCTTAGGTGCCTGCAACCCTGCAGAAATAGGTAAAATCCCACAGAAACAAATTATTACAATTGGCCTTTGGTCTGTAGACCCTGAAGGCTACTAAGTCAATGATGTAATACAACAGAACTTGTGATGAAGGTTGTGAATAAAAATGTAACCCCTTTATGACCGATGACATACCAGATAAGGCACAAAAATTGGTCCTACAGAACCAGTGAAAAACATGTATAGGGGCACAGCCTATAATCACTTTTCTTTCTTGCACTTTTCTTTCTCTGCAGATCTATCCACAATATTCAGGTTTCTTAGGGTACTTCCGCAAAGGAGCAGAGTCACGAGGACAGCCTCTCCCACATTTCTTTCAATTTGGGCAGTGGGTGTGCCCAGAAGCGCCGCCCTTTTGCAGAATTGCAAAAAAAAATCAGTCATGACTGAACACACAGGGAGAGTGAGAGAGTGTGTGTAAAAATTTTTTATTTAGATTTTTCTTTAAATTTACCTCAAATTTTAGATGCACAGCCTATATTCGGGACAATACGGTAATTTGTGTGGTCCTGAAGGAGCGAAAGGCCACATTTGGCAAAAAATGTATATATTCAGACACAAATAGAAAACAAATCAACTCTTTATTTTATGATGTGCCAAGACGAAAAGGACACTAAGGGCACTGGCAGGGGTGTAAATAGAAACCACTGGACCCTGGTGCGAAAAATTGCCTCGGGCCCCCAAACTTCAACAGTTAGTCTTTGCCATCATTACCACCACACAACTGGTTTGTGCCTTCTTTGACCCCCCCTTCCAACATACAACATATGTAAAAACAATTACACAAATTACACACACTTACTCATACTCACTAACACACACTCCATCTCACCAAATGTACACAATTACACACCCATGCCCTCACACACACAAGTACACATGCATGCTAACAGACACACAAGTAAGCATTCATCCATATATACACATACATATGTATATATTCATACATCTACATACATCCCGCCCTCGTTACCTATCTCCGCTGCTGTGCAAGCAGCCTGTCACGGGAGCCGCCGCGGCACTTACCTCGCGTGCTCGCGGCAGCTCCCTCCATCCTGCCGCTGGCGCCGTGCGGTCACGTCGGCTGGGCGTCACGCGCGCCGCCGCGGCGCGCACGCCAGGGGCTCCCGGCGGCGCGCCCGTCAATGCCGCCGACGCCGTACGGTCGCAGCGAGGTCGCGGCTTCACCGCCGCCGCAACCGGACGCCGGCAGGGAAGTCCTGCCTCCACGGCCTCACTCGGGCTTGCGCCTGCTCGCCAGGGACGAGCAGGCGCGTCACCACCTTCCCCCACCGGGATCGCGGATCGGACCACTGCCGCGATGACGTCACGCACGCCGCGCACGGCACGCCGCGGCCTCATTGTGAGTAGACGGTTTCCTATTTAAAGGCCATTTGTTTTATCTGCTTTACCCGTTCAAAGTTTATTGCTTTTTGGGGTGTGCTGTGCTTTATGATATTACCTTGCCTTGTGTACCGACCCTTGCCTGCTCTTTGACTACGATTCTGATCTGCCTGCCTCGACCTCGGACCTGTTATACCGTTTTGCCTCTTATCTGCCTGCCTCGACCTCGGACCTGTTATACCGTGTTGCCTCTTATCTGCCTGCCTCGACCTCGGATACGTTTTTGACCTCGCTGTTTGCCGTTGCACTTTTGACCGGACTACGCTACGTCCATATATCTGCATAGTTGGATCCTCCCCTGCTACCTGACCCCGTGACACAGCCTCAGTTTCACCGCGGGTCAGGTGATGTCACGTGACTCCTATATGTTCCTGTCTCCCTGTAACGGTTCAGAATAGCTTAGAAAAGGTCGGAAGGGCCCTTTCTAAACAATTTTAAACCAGTATGACAGGAAGAAGGGGTCGCTACGCCAGTAGTTATGCCAGTGGGCATTGGAACTCATTTTAATTTTACATAAACTGTAACACTATTGAGTAGCATAAATATGTAATAAGAAAGAACTAGTAATTCTTTACAAACGTTTTTTTTTTTGTTAAGTCTGCACAAACTGTGTCTAGTAAAATATATGCGCATTACTCAAACTAAAAATCAGTGTTTTATTCTTTATCTAAATAATACAACTTTGTTAGGAATATGTATGTCAGTTTTATGAAACCATTGTTGCCTTCGGGCAGTTATGCACTAGCAATATATTCCTTGGCAAATCCGCATTACACAAGTAGGTGATCTTTAAACGTGAACTGTTACATGGGTAAAGTACATCTAATAATTAGACAGAGATGTTACCTCTGGAGATATGAAGATAATTACATTTTAAATGTCCTATCTTCTTTCCTGGACACATAGTTGCAAGATAACACTTTCATAAGAGCTAGAAGAGAAAATCAGGTTCAGGGTGTTTGAGCGTCAGCTTTTTAACCATTTTGTTCCTGTTGTGAAAAGTAGCAACATTAAACTATGTATTCTTTTCTCTTCATCCAGTTGTATAGAGAAACAAACTATTCATTTATTCTGACCTTACTTTGTTTTACATTGTAAGGTATAAGGATTTTTTTTATTTGGAAATATATATTTGGAATATATATTTTGTGTTTTAACTATGTAATTTTAGGGGGGTCACAGACTATTTAAGCTCAGGAAAACTATTGTATGTGGCAAAAGGTGGCACAACTAAGATACCTGATTTTCTATGTCTTATTTTCCATGTGGCCATTACTAATCTGAGCAGAAATCATGAAGGCGATTTGCGAATTCATATATACATATTGGCTGTTTTAGTCTCCATTACATAGGTTTTATCTGTTTCTTGTTCATGGTCACACCAGGAATATATTTAGGTGGGGCATTGTCATAAACCATAAACAGCTGCCCCATGACCTACCTTAATGAATGGGTTATCTTTCTTTGTGGTGTGAATCCCACTGGTTGAGCACCAGGACATGACATCATATCCCTAGAACTCTACCTCAGATGTCTGCATGACACAGAGGATACTATGGAGTTCTCTGCCATCTACCTCTCCAACTTCCCAGAAGTCCCATACTTTTCCAAATTCATTTTTTCCAAATTCTACAGTGTGGAAGACTGCAATAGGATACATAGGGTAGGTTAGCACCATAAAAATAACTATGTAATGTGATAGAGCATATAGGTTTTTCAATAATGCTGGGCCACATATAAAGCCTCTGTTTTCAGTCGTGGTTTACTCTTATGCTCTTTGGAATAGTCCTGTATTAAATGTTGGCACTTCATAAATAAAGTATATCATTTTTTTCCATGTCAGAACTGCATGAACTACAAGAAAGGTTTAGTTTGTAATTTTAATATGTTCAACTTTCTTTGCTCTTACTATAATCTGCCAGTTTTGCCACAGCTATGTGTCGACCTGTTTATTCCCTGAAAACAAAGCAATAGTCACAGACTATTTTCAGCTTCCCCAGGTCCTACCTTAATAAATTGTTTCTGTGTTTTTGTGGTGTGCATCCTATTGTTTGAGTATCTGGGGCACAACATCATATCCCTAGCACTCCTCCTCAGTAAATTGCATGGCATGAAGGATACTATGGTGTACTCTACCAGCTAGGTCTATGATTTCCCCAATGGTTTATTGAGTTGTGGCTCACCAGGGAGTATAATCTGTTTTTGGAAATGCACCAAGGAGTATAATCCTCACACACTAAACATTGAACTGCCACCCCCATTGACAATGCCTTACAGTCATCAGGAAAATGAAAAATCTAAATTATGTTAATAACTGATTCATATTCATTTAGAATTTAATAAAATGGCAATTCAGGATTGATTGAAATACAAGATGTGTAAAATAACCATGAGATCCGTGTTACATTCTGCTGAATAATTATTCCGAATCTTACATCTGGTGCTGTCAGACACTATTATGAACAATAAACTAGATGTGCTGTTTTATAAACCTATTAATGCATTTCTCGTAATTTGCAAGGACTATTGACCACAACTGGTTGGCGCTTATGATCTTTATTTTCTGTTGGCGTTTTTTAGTTGTGCTCATCAAAACTTTTGCAATGTACTACACTGGTTGCACAAAAAAGATTACAAATCATCCAGGTGTTGCACCCACAGTAGAAAGGGGGTACTTTTCCTTTAAGGAGTTTCCTTAGTCTAGTAGATCTACAATTTGTTTAGTAATCACCATTTGGGACAACAAAGTACAGTGACATGGAGTCCATGCTAGTGAATGCATATGGTAGACTCATGAACGCAGATGTTAACCAGTTCCAGTGATTCCTTCAAGCATTTAGAGTTACTCTCGGGTTCTTTGTTACCTCATTGAGCATTCTGCGTGACCTTGGAATCTTGGTTGTGTACCAACTTCTAAGGAGAGTAAAGTACTGATAGAGTGGGCTTATATACAAACTTTTTAGTGTTAAATGTGTTCCACTGGCTTGCAACTTATTTTATTTTGAATCAACTTTGAATGTCAATATTTTTACCTTATCACGGTACCAGCTTTGGCTTGTATTATTCAGCCTAAATAAAAATAATTTAAATGGTATATAGTAAGGGTGGGTGCCCAGAACATACAGTACAAACTGCATGCATGCTGGGCATGTGCCAACTGTAATCAATTTGTTTAAGTAGTACAATGCCAATTTGCAAGTATGAGCATAATAAATAGAGGATTTAAAAATATAGGTCCAAGAGTAGGTCAGACCATTTGGCATTTTTATTATGGTATAATGAAACTTGAGAGTTGCTGCACTTCTAATCACCAGTTGAAATTCAACAAAAATGTTAAACTCTGACCTGCATTTAAACCAAAAAAAAATAAAAATAAATTGAAGATAATGTAATGTGTAAAAGTGATAGAAATGGTAGAAATGGAAACTGCAAAACATGCCTGTTCAGTTAGTCACAACAGTTAATCAAGTATAAATAAAGTTTGACATGCATTTTTTTACAGAAAATAGTGAATATTTGCAGTGCAGATGTAAAAATGACAACAGGAGTACCTGTCATGCCATACTGGCCATCTAGCATAAGCCCAACAGCACGCTATATGAGCATAAAAAAGTAAAGTGCAGCCACGCATATCCAGCTGTCAGTAGCACTGATGTTATCAGACGACCACCAGACTTAAAGTGCCAAAGTTGCTTGACCATTGCTACTCCAGCTGTGGTACCTGCCCATCCCTTTTTGTAAGATTTGGAGACTTTAACCTGTCTAGCAAGCTAGGATGCTAATGTTAGCAACACGTTTCGTCATCTTGTTAGTGTTTCCAGTGGTGTCAACACTAACTCTTGTCTGTATGGGTAGGCCATCCCTACAGGCTCAAACAGTGTGACAATTGTTGCAGAGATTTATAATACATAAGACACAATACATATTTGGTAAAAACAAACTTAATAAATATGTTATGGCTATGTGGGATGCAATATGCAAAATGAATAATAGCACTTTTATTAATAACCAGTTATTTGAAATCTTAATGTTTTAATAAAACAATGGCTTTGTGCAAAACTCCAGGACTCTGGATATATATTTATTTCTCAGACCAAACTATTTCTAATAGCAGAGCTGCCCTCTTGTGTCTATCATTTGTGTTCAGATTTTTTTATATTATGGTGTACGAATTGGATATTCTTTTCTTATGTTTTAGAAGTTTAGGACTTCTTTTAATCTTGAGGTTAATTTGTAATCTCACTGCAATGTTCAGTCTACATTATATTTCTTCTTCTTCTATCTGTAAGGTGCTTTTTGATCACTTTTTTAAGGACTACCATATATATATTTATATACATTGATCAGCCATAACATTATGACCACCTGCTTATATTTGCCACCAAATCAGCCCTGACCCGTCAAGGCATGGACGTCTCTAGACCTCTGAGAGTGTACTGTGGTATCTGACACCAAGACATTAGCAGCAATTCCTTTAAGTTCTGTCATTTGAGCCTCCATCGATGCATCCTGGTGTCATGTGTTCTCCAGGAAAGCGACGCACACACATCCAGCCATCCATGTGATGTAAAAGAAAACTTGATTCATCAGATCAGTCCTCCTTCTTCCATTGCTCAGTGTTCCAGTTCTTATGCTCAGGTACCCATTGTACGCACTTTCGTCAGAGGACAGTGGTCAGCACGGGCACCATGACTGGTCTGCGGCTACACAGCAATTTGAGCTACAGTAGCTCGTCTGTTGGTTTTGATCATATGAGCCAGCCTTTGCCCCCTCTATGTGCATCAATAAGCCTTGGACTCCCATGACCCTGTCACTGGTTCACTGCTTTTCCTTCCTTGGTCCGCTTCTAATCGGTACTGACCACTGCAGACTGGGAATACCACACAAGAGCTGCAGTTTTGGAGATGCTCTGACCCAGCCATCACAATTTGGCCCTTGCCAAAGGTTCTCAGATCCTCAGGCTTGCCTATTTTCCCTGCTCCTAACACATGAAATTTAAGGACTTGCTACCCACTGACAGGTGCTATGACAACAGGAGTATAAGTGTTATTCATTTCACCTGTCAGTAATCATAATGTTGTGGCTGATCGATGTGTGTGTGTGTATATATATATATATATATATATATATATATATATATATATATTTTAGAAAAAAAATAAAGCAACAAATGTGTACCAACCGGTAAATCACTTATTAGCCTCCTAATAAATGAATCCATGGTCCGTTTTCCATAATTATAAATATAATTAATCTTTCAATGTTCGTGTGATGACCTACGCATTTAGTGATCCTGGACTTAGATTAGAAAATGTAGATTGACAGATAAATATATTGGCAGTACTGGGAATGTGTGGAGAGAGTACTGGTATATGGTATAAACATAAAAAAGCCAAGGATTGCCTCATCATACCATCATGACATTGTTTAAAACTAATCCATATAAATATTTTAACAGGTGTGTGACATTAACCAATTAGGAATTAAAGGCTTTTAATTGCATAGTAAAGAGAATTTAATTTAGAAGAAATCAACCATTAAATATGCTTTATCATATTTGCATTTGAAACAAGCTTTTATAGTATTATCTAACATCCATCACAAATGACTTTTACTTTTCATAAAATTAGTCTTGGATTGGTTCAAAAAAATCCCAAATGAAATGTACACACACAAATATATTGTACTTTTTTGTACATTACTGTTCATTCTATGCATCATGGCATAAAGTTAACATGAATAAGATGAAGTAGGGAACAACAATAAAAATCCTATATAATAGGGTGATGGCATCACAAAAAACAATAAATTGGATTTCTGGTAAAGGTTACTTTTAGAATAGGCAATTAAAATGGCAATATTGTTAATTGGGCAGCTGGTTTACCTAGGGTTGTACCTCCACTAGAAAACAACATTGGAGTTAATTTAGAAAGCCTGTGAAGTTATTATATTAGATGGTAATTATTAGACTTGTGCATTCGTCTTTGGGCGAACATGAAAACGAACACGAAGAGTGCGTTTTCGTATTCGTTCCAAAGACACGCCGAAGAGAAGACGGCGGCGGTAAAACGTAGGCGAAGACGAAGACACACACCACGAAGATCTTCGTCTTCGTCTACCATTATCCCCCTCCTTCTAACTTACCTTGTCTTCGCGGCATCGCGGCAGTTCCCGGAAGTGGAAATCCGCAGGTTCGCCGTCACGGGTTACAGGGCAGTGCGAATGAGCCTATTGGTCGCCTACAGGGACCTCCTCTGGCATCAACCAATTGGTTGATGCCAGAGGAAGACCCTGCAGGTGACCAATAGGCTCACTCGCATGGTCTTTGTAAATTAACCCCTGACAGCGAACCTATCGATTTCCAATGTCATCTGCAGGGTAAGTTGCAGCATTGGGGTTTTAAAACCAATTAGTTAAATGTCCGTAGGAGCGACTTTATTGGTCGCTCGTACGGACATTTAACCCGGCACAGACTAACTAATTGAACAGGGAGGGAGACCAGTGAGATGTGCTGGGTAAGTTGCAGCATTGGGGTTTTAAAACCCCAATGCTGCAACTTACCCGGCACATCTCACTGGTCTCCCTCCCTGTTCAATTAGTTAAATGTCCGTACGAGCAGACTTTATTGGTCGCTCGTACGGACATTTAACTAATTGAACAGGGTGGGAGACCAGTGGGATGTGCCGGGTAAATTACGGCACCAGGAGTTTAATAGTCTGTACGAGCGACCCTATTGGTCGCCAACAGGGGGCTCATCTGCCATCAACCAATGGCAGACGAGCCCCCTGCTGACGACCAATAGAGTTGCTCATACGTACATTTAAACTCCTGGCGCCAGAGCTGCGTTAACCCCGTATTAACCCCTTAACCGGCAAAACGAAGAAAAACCGAACGCGAAGAATATTCGCCCGAAGAGAAGACAGGAACAGGCGAATATTCGCGGAAAATACGAAGATTCCCCCCCCCCCGAAGATGAGCACGAAGACGAACACGAAGAGCCCCCTGGTGCCCAAGTCTAGTAATTATTTATAATGACTATTTTGGCATTCTTAGGCCAGCTTAATATTTGTAAGGAGAACTAGGGCTGGCTCAACCACATAGGCAAACGATGGAGCTGTTTAGAACTGAGCTGGATTTTCTCTCCTAAATTAGCTAGCAAGGGCTGAAGGATGACATTAGAATCTAGATATCCTAGAGTTAACCCCTTAGTAGAACCTCATTCTTAGAGTGACTCATTATTGCATTATTTTATTACAAAATATTATTTTTTACTTACTGTAATATAACTTTTAGGATAAAAATGAAACACAATAGGCAGATACTTTGACTTTCCCTCCGTATTTTTTGTGCATCACTGATTGAAATGATTGCTGTAGTCAATTGCAGAGAAAAAGCTTCTTTTGATGTCAGACTCATATGTGAGCAGAGAACAAAGGCTTTATAATCATTTTAATAACATATGTACATTTCAATGACTAAAGCAAAAAGATTTTTTTTTTTTGCGGAGAAGAGTTGAAGCAGTACTATTCAAATACAACATTGAACTAAAGCCATTTAGAATCTCTACTGAACGCCTACTCTACTAATTATTTCATTTTAATATGCAAAATGTTCTGTAATGTACTGCTGATTAAATTATTAAGGTGCAAGGAGTTTAATCTTTTGTGGCTATAACCAAAAATAATATCAAACACGAAATGACTAAATTTCAATTTTAAAATTACATGTTAATATAGTAATTTCATAACATTATTATTTAAATAATGCAGAATTATTTTATTTTTTTCAGCCTTTATTTTGGAAGCAACTCAAAGACCTCTTCAGAGATAAAATGTTATTAGTTTTAAATAAATATTTTTTTTTAATCTTTTTAGATATATATGTATTTTCCTCTGTTGTATATAATACAGATGGATGCAGTAGTTGTATGAAGTATAACAATTTATATTCAGTGCTTTTAACTTACTTACATAGTCCTGTAATAGGCTATTGAACATTTCATAGCAGAGATCAAGTTTTTTCGGCTCATCAGTTAACATGAATCCTATTTATTTATTCAGTGCCATCATTTTAAATTAAGCACAGTTTTCTATGGATTATCAAATCCATAATCTATTTAGTCTTCGTCAGATGAAGGATAGCCTTGTGTCTGGATCCAACATTCTTTTTTTACATTTATTTTCTTCTTCTTTTGTTCTGCTACCGAATGACCCTCTGTGACTTTTGTTGGGAGCTATTTTACAGATCCATGACCTCTTTAATCCTTCAGCCTCAGAGTAGCTGAAGTAGCTTGTAATATATTCCTGCCTGATTCACACTTGTCTAACAAGAATCTACAATAGAATATATATACACACACATAAACAGTCTATACACCCCTGTTAAAATGCCAGGTTCTTGTGATTTTAAAGAATAAGACAAAGATAAATCATGTCAGAACTTTTTCCACCTTTAATGTGACCTATAATGTAAACAATTCAATTGCAAAAATAGGTGAAATCTTTGAGGGGGGGAAAACCCCCCCCAAAAACCTCACAATAACCTGGTTGCATAAGTGTGCCTAATACCTTTTGATTTTATTACACCTTTTGATTTTATTATAGCAATCAGTCATTTTGGGTAGGAGTCTATTAGCATGGCACATCTTGACGTGGCAATATATGCCCACTCTTCTTTGGAAAAGCGCTCCAAATCTGTCAGATTGTGAGGACATCTCCTGTGCACAGCCCTCTTCAGATCACCCCACAGATGTTCAATTGGATTCAGGTCTGTGCTCTGGCTGGGCCATTCCAAAAACGTTAATCTTCTTCTGGTGAAGCCATGCTTTTGTGGATTTGGATGTGTGTTTTGGGTCATTGTCATGCTGAAAGGTGAACTTCCTCTTCATCTTCAGCTTCCTAACGAACACCTGAAGGTTTTGTGCCAAAATTGCCTGGTATTTGGAACTGTTCAGAATTCCCTGCACCCTGACTAAGGCCCCAGTTCCACCTGAACGGTTTTCTTCTAGTCTTTTCAGCAATTTTGGAGGGACGTCTAGTTCTTGACACTGTCTCTGTTGTGCCATATTGTCTCCACTTGATGATGACCGTCTTCACTGTGTTCCATTGTATATCTAATGCTTTGGAAATTCTTTTGTACCCTTCTCCTGACTGATATATTTAACCCCTTCGCGACCTTTGCCGGTTCAGGACCGTCATAACAAGAAGGTCACTAAATGACCTTTGACGGTCCTGAACCGTCAAAAAATTAAATAAGCTTAGAAAGTGATCAAGGATCACTTTCTTCGCTTAAACGGCCTTGCTGCAATGCCTCGATGTCGAGGCATTCAGCAAGGCCGAGATCGGCATCGGGGGCCATGTCTGGCCCCTCCCCGGGGCGTCAACAGCCGCCATACATTGTATGGCGGCGGACGCCCGTTTTAAAAGCGTTTAGGAGGCGATCAACGATCGCCTCCTAAACTTAAATGGTGTCGCTGGAATGCCTCGATGAGGAGGCATCCAGCGACACCAAACACTTACCTCTGGGTGGGCTGTGACCGCTCCGGAGAGCGGTCACAGCCGCCGCTGCCGGTGATCTTCGCCATCAAGCAAGATGGCGGCGGCCCGGGAAATAAAACAATAAAGACGAAAAAGTTCGCTAGAGGGTCTCCAGACCCTCTAGAGAACTGGCTCCACTTGCTGGTTGAATACAGGTACTGCATTCAACCATGCAAGTCAATGGAGCCCAGCTTTCTAATCACTATGTGATTAGTAAAATATTAAAAAAAAATGGAAAAAAAAAAAAAAAAATGGAAAAAAAAAAAAAAAAAATGTGCTAACATTTAAAAATAATTATGCAGTGATGTCACTAGATGAACCATCCAGTACCAGCAAAATGTGTAAAAAAAAATATAAAAAAAGTATTAAAAAAATAAAATAAAATTAAAAAATAAAGTTTATTATTTTGAGCAAGTGCTAAAATTTCTCAAAAATCTCAACAAAGAGTTAAAATAAAAGCACTTCAAATACCCAAGGGGTGTCTAATATATAAAAAAAATGGCTGATGGGGTAAATTGGAGTGGCCTAGCTCAAAGATAGGGCATAGGTACAGACTGACCAAAATGGAGAAAAAAAGCGCACTTCCCAAATGTGGCATTTTAAATCTGAAACAACCCGACAAACCCATGCATGTCGGGTATCACTGCACTCAGGAGATGTTCCTGAACACACTTTGGCGTGTTGTTTGACAGTGGCATATACCAGGACCTGTATATCTATAACTAAAGTACAATTTGTGTGAAAAAAAAATAAAAAAAATAACTATTACAAAGTTTGACAAAGTGTAGTTCTATAATTGGTGCATGGAAAGGGTTAAAATAACAGCATTTGGAATACCCTGGGGTGTCTAGTTTTCAAAAATATATGGTTTGAATGGGTTAAATTGAGTTAACCGGCTTCAAAGATATTCCAAAGAGGAGAGGGAGGCACAATGACCAAATGACCACCTGAATTACGCATGCCCCAAAAGTAGCCTTTTACCAGCCAAACAATCTGACAAACCCATGCATGTGGGGTATCGCTGTACTCAGGAGATGTTGCTGAACACATATTGGGGTGTTGTTTGACAGTGACATATACCAGCACCTGTATATCTATAACTAAAGTACAATTTGTGTGGAAAAAAAAATAAAAAAAATTACTATTACAAAGTTTGACAAAGTGTAGTTGTATAATTGGTGCATGGAAAGGGTTAAAATAACAGCATTTGGAATACCCTGGGGTGTCTAGTTTTCAAAAATATATGGTTTGAATGGGTTAAATTGAGTTAACCGGCTTCAAAGATGTTCCAAAGAGGAGATAGAGGCAGACTGACCAGATTTGTTAAAAAAGATTTGGAAATCATAAAACGCTGCTTGTACTTATTGCCCTATAACTTACAAAAAACAGCAAAAAAACATAAAAACATTGGGTATTTCTAAACTCAGGACAAGTAGTAGAATCTATTTAGCTAGTTTTTTTACTTGCTTTTTTAGGTGAGTAAAAGATTTTTCAAATAAAAGTCATAAAATGTGTTTTTTTTTCAATTTTTCACCATGTTTTTTTAATTTTTTTTATAGTAAATAATGGTATCTGAAGAAAGCCCATCTTGTCCTGAAAAAAACAATATATAACTTATGTGGGTACACTAAATGGGTGAGGAGAAAATTACAGCTGAACACAAGCACCACAAAAGTGTCAAAACAGCCTCGGTCCCACAGGGTACAAAACGAAAAATGAGCCCGGTCCTTAAGGGGTTAAACAATGAGATCCCTCTGATAGTGTGTAATAATTGGAATCATTTGATTATATGTAATGTAATGATCTTGTATGATCTTGTGATTGATCTAAATCATACTTACTTTGGAATGTTATTGTACAGCACTAAAATGAATACAGCCATGTAGGTATTATTATAGGATGTTAAGTACTGTTCCAACTAATATATATTATTATTACCGTATTTGCTCAATTATAATGCAAGGTTTTTTCCAGAGCAAATGCTCTGAAAAAATACCCCTCGTCTTATAATCGAGATCGTCTTCTAATCAGACCTCAAAAAAATTTCTGCTGGGGCCATGCTGCTTACCGGGCTTTGGTCGCGAGCAGCGTCTCTGCTACTAGCAGCAGGAGAACAGGAAGCTATCAGCGTCCTCACATAACTCTACCTCCCCCTCCTTCCTCTGGGGGCGGGGCCAAAGAAGTTGCTCGCTCAGCCAGGCCCCTGCAGAAGTCTTCGAGTGAGAGATCTGCAGTTCACGTAAGGGGTGGGGGAGGGTTTTTGAGGAAGTATGGAATGAATGAGTATTTAAATGTTTGTAAATGAGTGTGTGTGTGATAGCATGGATGTGTAAGGGGGGTGGTGGTGGTAGCATGGCATAGGGAGGCTGTAATCACACTACTATCATCCCCAGGTTCCAGCATGCACTGGCTGCCTTGGCTTGATAGGAGTGTGATTGCTGTTAGCAGTTATATATATATATATATATATATATATATATATATATATATATATATACCTCCAGAAATGCATTTTAACCCCCTATATGCCACTCAGCCCCATGATATGCCTTTTAACCCCCTATATGCCAGAGTGGCATATAGGGGTATAAGTCATATCATGGGGCAGAGGGGCATATAGGGGGTTAAAAGGCATATCATGGGGTACAGTGGCATATAGGAGGGTATAAGACATTTCTGGAGGCAGAGTGGCATATAGAGGGTTAAAAGCACATCATGGGACAGAGTGGCAAATAGGGCGGTATAAGGCATTTCTGGGGGCAGAGTGGCAAGCCTGGGGGCAGATGTGCATAACTGGGGGGGGCAGGTTGGGAAATAAAAGGAAATTAAAAAACATATATTTTTCTCAATCATAGCTTTTATTAAATATGAAAAAATAGTTTACATGAATTAATATTTACTAGTAAAACTTTTCCTATAGGGTAGTCTTATATTCCAGCTTTTTGTTTTTTCCCTAAATTAATATTTTGATTTTGGGGGGTCGTCTTATAATCAGAGTGGTCTTATAATCGAGCAAATACGGTATTATAATAAATAATAGTCCATTATGAATTGCCATTGTAATGAAATGAAAAAATTCTAAAACAACCCAAATGGCTAACTATAGTAACTATTCTCATTCTCAAACTATAAAGAGAAAGAACATAATTACATTTACAGGTATTGAAAATTAATTTGAATGAAATATTTATGTTTGCTACTTTAAATAGAGCATGATAATATTTACAATAACAACACTAATTAAAAAATAACATTGCTTTAAGTTATATTGAGTACAAAAGAGGTACATCTGCTCCATACTGATTGTATGTAAATCAATTGCCAAGGCTCTTGGTTGAATTAAGAGGCCAAATGAATTCATATATTGTGGCGCACAGCTTAAAGGTTATTATGTCTTATAAACTCCTTTGGAGTTTTATATATGCCATCATATCTGCATGAACTCTACATGACGTGTCGCTTTACAAGACTTTAGGCTTGTACAGTCAGGAACCTAGGTTGCATTGTGCATTCTCTGGCTCTAAATAAGGATATACTGGAGATAGGAGCCTCTAAGCAGAAACAGGTCCAGAAGCAGCACCCCCGAACTGGAACCAGGAAATCGCAAATGGGTAAAGCCGGGTCAAAATGGAATCAGGAGAAGAGGCAAGAACAAAGAATAGCCAGGTCAATAAACCAAAATAACTTTGGACAATAACTCAAGAGTGCTTACACCAACCAAGAGAACTGATTGGGCTTTTATAGGGTATTTCCAGGTTCACCTGATGTTAGGGCATAAAAGATAGGATCCGTGACATCACTTGCGTGCAGTTAATACTTGTGGAACATTTATTGTCAATCATAAGTCCTAAGTCTACATGCACTCAGTCTTGTGTCCTTCAATAAGGCCAGCAATTACTTAAATATGGTATACTTATTCTGCTGTTCTATGCCAAAGAAATAATTCTTTGATCATGTAAAATTGATATAATTATACCAGGGAGGCCTTTCATGTGACACAAAAGCACTAGCAACAAAAAAGCTGATCTCTTAGAAACTTTTCTGCATGTTTCTATGTGATTAAACATTAAAAGTAACAAATATAATGACAAATGCTAAGGTGCATTTGCTTAAAAAGTGCATTTATTGTTATGTCTAAGTGGAACAGCACCTTTAAACAAGAAATGAATTTACATTGCATTGCATAATACTAGTAATAATAACTAGTATCATACATTTTAAATATTTATTTGTAAAAAAAAAATACATGTTCCCAATAAAACTGAAAAATAAAATATTTGTTTTACTAAATTTAAAGGAATACAGGACAGTTTTTCCCTCATAGAGTCAGAGGAATAAAACAAGGGAAGGGACTAATAAAACCTCTATTTTGAAGAGAATTAGTTTAGTAATTTCCAAAAGACAGTAATACAATGTAACAAGCCGTCTTCTCTTTTCTTCAGCCATTATATGACTTCAAGCAGATATTTATTGTGATGTGTGAAAGCTGTGCCTCCTACTGAGCCTACAAGTAAACAAGATGATTGATAAATTGTAATGTTCACAGTGTCACTGAGTGATATAATCATGCCTTTTCTAAACATTTAGTTGAGAGACAGCAATCCAGCTGGTTTTAACCAGGTTTCATCCAGATTTGTGAACTGAAGCTGATTTGTCTTGCTGCTTTCTAAGTACCATACCAGTCAGCGTTTTAGGTGCCTCTTAGCGCCAGTAATCATAATAATAAGCAGTCAGAACACGGATATCAAAGGTGGAAAACACAATAGCTATAATAACAATATCAATGCAACTGTAAAATAAAAGGAAAATGATTGAAAACGCAATTATTGTTAGAATGGACTGAAATGTGCCGTATAGTATACTAGAGAAACCAGTAACTATTTCCTTATTTATATAATGATAGAGTTGTTTAAAGGCTTAGTTGGTCTAAGGTTTGAAGTTATAATTTAGCTTTTATACCAACACATAATATTCTTTAACTGCTTTGTACAAGTCCGTTTTTAAACTGATTTACCAAGTTTTGGTTTTTTAATGTTGTTATATTGTGTATTTTTGTCATAAAATGTCTAAATCTAAAAAAAAGTGCAGATGAGCAGTGAATATGAAACACAACATATTCAAATGAAGAATATCAAGGTCAGAAGTTTATAGGGTAAGTGCTGAGAATATTGTGAAGGAAAGCTGAAGTGCTAAAGGCATGTGACGTAGAATTTAGAAGTTTTATTTTATATTTATTAATAAGCAGCCAAGTCTATATAATTTTGTCCATTGTATCGTACAATGTTTGGTAACACTTGTTGAGCAATGCATTCATATTTGGTAAAAATGTTGTGATACATACAGGGGCAGATGAGCTAGGTACACATGTTGCATCACATCCTGGAACAGGAGATAATTGTTCTGCCCCCTGCATGTGACTCTGTGCGCCACCTTCCAGGCTTATACACATTATATGGACACTCAGTCTAACACCATACTCATACTCAAACAACTTACTCTAACACACACACACTAACACTTTACACGTAAATTAGGTGTAGGACAGGCCAGGGTCGAGAGCCGAGGTTAAGTCATGAAATCCAAATCACAAATGCAGAAGGCAAGGTCATGAAACTTGCCGGGTCAGAACCATAGACAATATTGTCATGCCAAATAGGTAAATTGAAGACTGGGTCAGAACTAGCTGTGTCAAAGAACAAAAATTCCAAACAGTCATTGGAACAACGCAGCACTGTTAAACCAAAAAAGGGCACCATTATACTGAAGCACTTCCTAATTGGAAGCATGATAATCACAGGTTACAAAACATCAGCAACAGGCCAGGTCCTGCACGGGAGTAGACACGTGATCATGTGGTTGTGCACTGCAGAGTATGCTCAGATGTGGTTTACAGCTAGGTGGATTATTCCAGCAAGGTAGTGGGCATGTGCTGCAGCGACTTACAATCTCAGAGGTCTCACTAGGTGAGAATGTAATGGAAGACCCCTAAGCAGTGTCCCCACCACCCGGTGCTGCTGGAAATCCCCAAGACAGAGGTAAGTCCTAACAAATACTATTTTGCATCTCTGGGTCAAACGTGGTAGAGTGTCTATTCCCTTTAGGCTTGAAAATAGCAATAGTAATTGATAGACTGTCAAAATATACACATATACACTGCTTTTACAAACACCTGCACAAGCACACATGCATACACATTCACTCTTGCCCTCATACACACTCACCCTGGCTTACACTTGCCCTCAATTTCTGTGCTCCCTAGCGATGTGTGCAGCTTTAGTACTGAACGCTGAGACATATCCCGGTGCTCAGTATCAATCACTGGCACATAGTGCAAGAGAGCACTGAAGAAGATGCAAGGAGCATACCTAGAGTATTTGGCACACGGAGAAGATCCTATATTTGGCATCCCCCACTTTAAAATGTGAAAACACCCACAACAAATGTAATGTTTGCAAAAATAGATTTCACTGCTTTATCACAGGATTACTCCTTCCTTTTTGCACACCCAGGACTTGCTCAGTTGTGCACTCATCATAACACACACTTACATATACGGTCATGCTCACACTCCTGCTAACACACACACTCATGCTAACACACGCACCTTCACTGTTACATACATGCATGCATACATATTCACAGATAAGCCTCTGTGCCCTGGGTCTTGGAAGGGGTTCTGTTTTTGGTGAGGTGGGTACAAGGGATCCATTGGGACTAGTTATTTCCCCTTGTACAGAGTGCCACATTTCCCCAATTACCAGAGACTCTAAAAACTATGGCCCTTGGATACAGATTTGGGGTACCTGCATTTCTAGAGGGGGTTTTATGTGTGGTGTTTTACTCTCCATCTGGTCATGACTTACAGGACAGAGACCTCTATGGCCAGTATTTGCACCTTGAACTGATATCTAGCCTTTTTAAACAGGTTCCCACCAGAAGTCAGGGAACCTCCCGTGTTTACCATCTCCCCCACAGACTACAATAGCAACCCCCTACAGGGCTGAGGTGGGGCACAGTGCAAATACTGAGCAGTGTGCAAAGGAGGGCCTGATTCAGTACTATGTGTGTCTTGGTGTGACTATT
The DNA here is from genome assembly GCA_023333645.1 of Sceloporus occidentalis. Taxonomy (NCBI): domain Eukaryota; kingdom Metazoa; phylum Chordata; class Lepidosauria; order Squamata; family Phrynosomatidae; genus Sceloporus; species Sceloporus occidentalis. The sequence continues at coordinate 772,546 of JALMGF010000054.1, read as the reverse complement.
GTATGTCAATTACCCTCTTGTACTGTTTAAATACCAGTACGTTTCTCATTAAACAGAGTTCTTAAATTTTACCCTCAACCATCTAGTCTCAGCTGATGTTTCTGAAGCTTCCGCTTATGTGTCCCCCAGCATTCTCTTCATCTTCTTGTTCATCATCTTCTTGTTCTTTCTTCACCGCATGTCTCGGGGAGAAGATGTCACCAGAAAGACCGCCATTTTTGTGGTAGTTCATCAGGAGGTTATGTCTGTGGAGATGCACACAAAGAAAGAAGACAGAAGACAAAAGTAAGAAGAATAAGAAGCTGATGAAGATGCTAGAGAAGAAGCAGAGACAGTTGATGGGTAGGGAGAGATTCAGAGAGCATGAGAGAAAAAGTAAATGACAATGTGAGTGTGATAGAATGGGAGTGAATGAGCCCACGAAATTTAAATGAAAATATGAAAAAGTAATTGCCCCCTTAAGTTACTAAATCAACCAGAAAGTCAGAAGTTCATGGTCCAGGGGGCAAGTCAAAGGTCAGCAGGCACACACATAGTATAACTCATGGTGGAGAAGGCAAACCAAAGGTAACAATAGGAACATGGACAGTGTAATAGTCCAGTAGGCAAGCTAAAGGTCACCAATGGTAGTCACACAGATACGTGTAGTCCAGGAAACAAGCCAAAGGTAAGAGTTGTTATCATGGCACTTGTCAGTTGGTGGGATGTATAAGGCAGTAAGTGAACATTTATTACTCAACATTCATGTGACTTTGACCAGGGCCAAATTGTGATGGCTGGACGACTGGGAGCATCTCCAAAACTGCAGCTCTTGAGGTCAGTAAGTATCAAAAGTGGTCCAAGGAAGGAAAAGTGGTGAACTGGCGACAGGGTCATGGGCGGCCAAGGCTCATTGATGTACTTGGGGGGGGGCTGACCTCTTTCCACTGCCAAAAGCGCCTCCAATGGGCACGTGAGCATAGGAACTGGACCACGGAGCAATGATGGCCTGGTCTGATGAATCACATTTACTTTTACAACACGTGGATGGCAGGGTGCGTGTGAGTACCTGGAGAACACATGGCACCAGGATGCATCCATGGAGGCCTCACCTCGCAACTTACAGCACTTAAGGGATCTACTGCAAAGATACCACAGTACACCTTCAGAGGTCTAGTGGAGTCCATGCCTCAATGGATTAGTATCAATATATATAAGTGGTGCCAATTGGGGTATATTTCCCCCTCGAGGATGGGCCAATTTTTTTTGGTTCATTTAGAGTTAGATTTAGGTGGCACCCATCTCTTAATACAAAAATACCCAAAACTAATTTCCCCCCATTATTTCATCAATGTCTGTCAAACCAAACTGCTCTTACCTTGTCTGTCAAACCATTGTCTTACCTTTCACTATTGGTGAAATACACATGTCTACTATTCTTGTTGTGGAAAAAAGTACATTAAATAGTGAAATAATTTAAATTTCGTTTTTTTTGCAGTAATCAGCAGAAAAAAAAAAGAAAAACAATGTTCAGCCACAGTCTGTATTCCTATATTGCAATAAATAAGCAATGGGATTAAAGGTCCAATTAGGTAAATGTAAAGACAGTCCACTAAACATTTTGAGTATAATTAGAATGGTATTTACAGTGGAAGGGATAGATAGATAGATAGATAGATAGATAGATAGATAGATAGATAGATAGATAGATAGATAGAAAATATATATTATCTCTACCAAACAAAATTCTACAATGGCAATTATTGGTGCATAATGTATTTTTATGAATGCAGTTTTTATAAATGAGAGACACTTTTATAGATGACCATATGCATTTAAATTATCCAATAAAGGCAAGGCATGTTCTGTTACATATTAGGCTATTCCTTGTTTTCCCCAAGACAATTCTGTTTCTACAGAAAGAAATGAAACATTTACTCCTTCTCTGGTTTTAACTAACAGTGTGTAAGAAATGCAGTTCTGTTGATTATACATCACTTTGATGGAGCATCTTTAGAAAAGTAATTAAACTGAAAGAGATTATTCCATGTTGCTTACAGCTCTGTGCTGTTCGAGTAATCCTCTAGAGCTAGACAGTAAATACAACCTTAAGTTCAATTAATATCTATCTAGTGGATGTGGCTATCCATTTAGATTGAACTGTGTTAGACAAGCTGAGATCATACATTGTTTTTCACAGTTGTCTCCTTCCTGACCTCAGATGAATAATGATATGTTTTGGTTAAGCTGTAAAACGCTGTGATAATCTATGGGTTGATACACAAATGATGATGGAGAGTAAAGAAAACAATAAGTCAAAAGAAAACTTTCATACTATTAAACCTTAAACAAAGAAAATAGTTATTGAAATGAAAATGCTCACATATAAATGTAAAGTAAACTTTGTCACGGTCTAGAGGTGTCCCGAAATATTAATGAATCACTTGAATTTATAATAATAATAAAAAATATTTTAAAAGAACAAAGACCTCTGAGCGCACTAGTTTTGTGTAGCAGCTGTAGCAGCAACTGGGCATCTATAAATTTTATCTGGACTGTACACTTGCTTAAAACTTTTAAACAGTACTGTGTGTATATACATATATATATATATATATATATACATATATATATATATATATATATATATATATATATATATGTGAAATGTGAAATTATAGGCCAGTTTTAGACTAGTTTTTAGATGTTGATATGACACACAAATAAATAGTGTGCTGAATAAATTAAATAAGGGAGGATATAATATTTGGCTTGGAAATTTAAAAAACTCTGATACCAGTTTACAAAAAACTGATAGGAAAAGCATATGTGAAAACGGATTAAAAAATAAATATCTAGACAGAGCTAAACTGAATTTTGATGAATCATTGCTATGCTAAATTTCCCAGGAGCAGAGTGTAATGCTATGGAGGTGTAATCCATATAAAAGTTTGCATATCAATATACTACTACTAATGAAAAGTGGTCATAGACACATGGCATGAGAAAAGCATTGTGGTCATGCCTACTCCTTGTCCCAGATCCGCCCAATCCTGCCCATATTCTGCGTACTCTCTGCCCCATTTACAATCTTTTAAAGTCTAATGGGCTAGCTTCTTCCCAATTCACTTGGGCTTGAAAAAGGCAGCCTTGGGAGGTTCCCAGCTATGTATAGAGGTTATAGCTGTTTTAAAGAAAACTTTTAACTTTATTGTATTTTTAGCTGTCACGTTTCCCCATGCGCTGACCGGACTTGTTTATATTTTGCATTATTCATTTCTCGTTTCCTGCCACTAGTGGCCGCCCTAGCCAATCAGGACATCCTAGACTAATTATCAGGTCCAGCTGCAGTGGCTTACCTGATCAAGTCAGCCTTGATAAACCTGCCCAGCCCTGCAGTCTGGGCCTTGACAGTGAAGTTGGAGGTCTACCTGTTTGGTTCCTGATTTGTTCCTGTACCTGCCAACTACCTGTTTGATTCCTGCCTTGCTCCAGTACCTGCCTTGCTCCAGTACCTGCCTTGCTCCAGTACCTGCCTTGCTCCAGTACCTGCCTTGCTCCAGTACCTGCCTTGCTCCAGTACCTGCCTTGCTCCAGTACCTGCCTTGCTCCAGTATCTGCCTTGTTCCAGAACCTGCCTTGTTCCAGAACCTGCCTTGTTCCTGTACCTGCCTTGTTCCTGTACCTGCCTTGTTCCTGTACCTGCCTTGTTCAAGGACTACCTGTTTAGTTCCTGCCTTGTTCCAGTACCTGCCTTGTTTCAGAACCTGTCAGAACCTGCCTTGCTCCAGTTCCTGCCTTGCTCCAGTTCCTGCCTTGCTCCAGTACCTGCCTTGCTCCAGTACCTGCCTTGCTCCAGTACCTGCCTTGCTCCAGTACCTGCCATGTTCCTGAGTTGCGGCCTGCGCCCCACTAAGTGGACTCCTAAGTAGAGTACCCTGCAAGTGGGCAACCTGCCGTGTGCCCTGCAAGTGGGCAACCTGCCATGTTCCTGAGTTGCGGCCAGAGCCCCACTAAGTGGACTCCCAATTGGAGTGCCCAGCATCGTTACTCCCAGGATGACTGCCCACTAGCGGACTACCCCTGGTTGAGTGCCCTGCAAGTGGGCAACCTGCCGTGTGCCCTGCAAGTGGGCAACCTGCCGTGTGCCCTGGAAGAGGGCTTCAAGTCGTGTGCCCCGCAAGTGGGCTTATCTGCCGTGTGCCCCGCAAGTGGGCTTATCTGCCGTGTGCCCCGCAAGGGGGCTTATCTGCCGTGTGCCCCGCAAGGGGGCTTGTCTGCCGTGTGCCCGCAAGAGGGCTTATCTGCCGTGTGCCCGCAAGAGGGCTTATCTGCCGTGTGCCCGCAAGAGGGCTTATCTGCCGTGTGCCCGCAAGAGGGCTTATCTGCCGTGTGCCCCGCAAGGGGGCTTATCTGCCGTGTGCCCCGCAAGGGGGCTTATCTGCCGTGTGCCCCGCAAGGGGGCTTATCTGCCGTGTGCCCCGCAAGGGGGCTTATCTGCCGTGTGCCCCGCAAGGGGGCTTATCTGCCGTGTGCCCCGCAAGAGGGCTTATCTGCCGTGTGCCCCGCAAGAGGGCTTATCTGCCGTGTGCCCCGCAAGAGGGCTTATCTGCCGTGTGCCCCGCAAGAGGGCTTATCTGCCGTGTGCCCCGCAAGAGGGCTTATCTGCCGTGTGCCCCGCAAGAGGGCTTATCTGCCGTGTGCCCCGCAAGAGGGCTTATCTGCCGTGTGCCCCGCAAGAGGGCTTATCTGCCGTGTGCCCCGCAAGTGGGCTTCCTGCCAAGTCGCGTGACTTTCTTTGTATTTATTGATGTACCACCTTATTCAATACAACTCTTGATCCAGATCTGTTGTCTGTTGTATGTTGTATCCCCTGCACCTGGGCTCCTTATCCATCTGTGTCCTCGGTTCGTGACAGAATGTCAAGGCCAATACAAGGAGTCCGCGGGGATACCTGCAGCGTGGAATTAGCGGTGAAGACCAAGACCCAGACACAAGGAGAGACCCCAGGTCTGTGAGCATCCGGAGGCTGCTCCTTGCGGTGGGGGTATGTCACGTTTCCCCATGCGCTGACCGGACTTGTTTATATTTTGCATTATTCATTTCTCGTTTCCTGCCACTAGTGGCCGCCCTAGCCAATCAGGACATCCTAGACTAATTATCAGGTCCAGCTGCAGTGGCTTACCTGATCAAGTCAGCCTTGATAAACCTGCCCAGCCCTGCAGTCTGGGCCTTGACAGTGAAGTTGGAGGTCTACCTGTTTGGTTCCTGATTTGTTCCTGTACCTGCCAACTACCTGTTTGATTCCTGCCTTGCTCCAGTACCTGCCTTGCTCCAGTACCTGCCTTGCTCCAGTACCTGCCTTGCTCCAGTACCTGCCTTGCTCCAGTATCTGCCTTGTTCCAGAACCTGCCTTGTTCCAGAACCTGCCTTGTTCCTGTACCTGCCTTGTTCCTGTACCTGCCTTGTTCAAGGACTACCTGTTTAGTTCCTGCCTTGTTCCAGTACCTGCCTTGTTTCAGAACCTGTCAGAACCTGCCTTGCTCCAGTTCCTGCCTTGCTCCAGTTCCTGCCTTGCTCCAGTACCTGCCTTGCTCCAGTACCTGCCTTGCTCCAGTACCTGCCTTGCTCCAGTACCTGCCATGTTCCTGAGTTGCGGCCTGCGCCCCACTAAGTGGACTCCTAAGTAGAGTACCCTGCAAGTGGGCAACCTGCCGTGTGCCCTGCAAGTGGGCAACCTGCCATGTTCCTGAGTTGCGGCCAGAGCCCCACTAAGTGGACTCCCAATTGGAGTGCCCAGCATCGTTACTCCCAGGATGACTGCCCACTAGCGGACTACCCCTGGTTGAGTGCCCTGCAAGTGGGCAACCTGCCGTGTGCCCTGCAAGTGGGCAACCTGCCGTGTGCCCTGGAAGAGGGCTTCAAGTCGTGTGCCCCGCAAGTGGGCTTATCTGCCGTGTGCCCCGCAAGTGGGCTTATCTGCCGTGTGCCCCGCAAGGGGGCTTGTCTGCCGTGTGCCCCGCAAGGGGGCTTGTCTGCCGTGTGCCCGCAAGAGGGCTTATCTGCCGTGTGCCCGCAAGAGGGCTTATCTGCCGTGTGCCCGCAAGAGGGCTTATCTGCCGTGTGCCCGCAAGAGGGCTTATCTGCCGTGTGCCCCGCAAGGGGGCTTATCTGCCGTGTGCCCCGCAAGGGGGCTTATCTGCCGTGTGCCCCGCAAGGGGGCTTATCTGCCGTGTGCCCCGCAAGGGGGCTTATCTGCCGTGTGCCCCGCAAGAGGGCTTATCTGCCGTGTGCCCCGCAAGAGGGCTTATCTGCCGTGTGCCCCGCAAGAGGGCTTATCTGCCGTGTGCCCCGCAAGAGGGCTTATCTGCCGTGTGCCCCGCAAGAGGGCTTATCTGCCGTGTGCCCCGCAAGAGGGCTTATCTGCCGTGTGCCCCGCAAGAGGGCTTATCTGCCGTGTGCCCCGCAAGAGGGCTTATCTGCCGTGTGCCCCGCAAGAGGGCTTATCTGCCGTGTGCCCCGCAAGTGGGCTTCCTGCCAAGTCGCGTGACTTTCTTTGTATTTATTGATGTACCACCTTATTCAATACAACTCTTGATCCAGATCTGTTGTCTGTTGTATGTTGTATCCCCTGCACCTGGGCTCCTTATCCATCTGTGTCCTCGGTTCGTGACATTAGCTTACTTTTTCTATCTTTACACCTAATGAAAATCTACAAAAGTAGAAGGCAGCCCTACTATTGCTAGCTTACAATCTTAAAACACAATCCACTTAGGGGCGCTCGTATCAACTGATGGTGATTTTCAAATCGGGGGATGAAGGGAAAAAAAAAAAGCAAAAAGAATCAATAATAGTGTAGATGTAAACAACTAAAAAATTCTAAAGGAGGCCAATGATTGCACTTACAAGATTATTGTGATATTCAGACTTCTCAAATGTTTCCCTGGGTTCTTATCTCTTTCGTCTCCAGTGGAAATGTAAAAAAAAACTAAAGGATAAGCACAACCACGGGATGTTATCTTCATTTATAAAATGTAGACAGGCAGGGGTTAATTACACTTACATTTGGGTGAATGTATCATCAGCGTATGTAAATAGAATTAGTTTCCAGCAGTCAACAGTTGTCCTATATATATCTGGAACCCATCGCTGTCTTGTGGAAGCTTCAAAGAAAATCATTTCTGTTCCAGCAAACAGGTGCCGGTGTTGTTGTCTGTCATCAGGAGACGTGGATTGTTCCAGGTGATGTGTCCAATGGTATAAAAGTGCAAGTGCCCGGGGGGGGGAATAGAGTATCATTATTGTTTTGATTTTTTATACTTTTTCTCCACCTTCACTTCAACACAAACACTGGTTTTCATTTTCTATAAATTAGCTTACAATCTTGTCGGTGGTTGGGGGGAAGTGAAACAATAGGAGAGTGCTGATTGGGTGGGGATGAGTTGATAGGGACCAGATGATTGTTGGTTGTTCAGATAGGGTGATGGCTAAGAGTGTTAGAAAGAAAGGTTGTACGCTTCTCAATAAAGGTGGGCTTTTGAATGTTGCGTATGAGGGAGAAAGTATGATGGGACAGGCAAGGGAATTCCACAGAAGAGGTGCAGCACGGGTAAAATCCTGAATATGGGAGTGAGAAGAGGTTTCTTGTGTGAGGAATGGGCGGAGATGTTTTTCAGGTGAAGGCTGCAGAATTTGGTGAGGGACTGGATGTGAGGAATAGAGGAGACTCAAGTGTGACACCAAGGCAGCGAACCTGATTTGTCAGTTGGATAGTGGAGTTGTCAACAGTAAGAGATATGTCAGTAATTGTGGACAAAGCAGATGGCGGGATTACCATAAACTTGGTCTTGGAGATGTTGAGCTTTAAGTAATGGGATGCCATCCATGATGCAATTCCTGAATTGAGTCAGTGAGGCGAGTTAGGAGAGAGGGTGAAAGGTCAGGGGAAGAAATATAGATTGAATGACATAATAATTTAACACAATCTTTTTGTGGCACAGAACAATTAAATATGCCACAGAAGAATCAATAGCTGTTCACAAGAGACAAAATTGATCTTGTGTTGCTATTGATGCTTTTGTATTTGCATGATGTGTAGCTATACGAAGAGTGGCACTGTTCTATTGTCATAGTGAATGTCCTTAAATCCAAAACATGATTGGTAAAGGTGACATCATAGCAGTAGTGTTTTCTGTAAAAAAAAAAAATGATATTCAGATTTTCTTTTATTTGTTGTATAATTTCCTGGGAAAATAATAGAAATAGCAATAATCTTAATATATAATTAAGAAGAATGCAATATTTTCGTTATTTACAAGCATAAGAAAAATAATCATATCTAAAAAAGGGGTTTACAAATAAAGGAATCTAAATATTATTATCTTTGTAGTCCATAACCCAAAATGTATTGATTTAGAAGACTTTTTGATAGTCTAAAGAAAGAACTAGTCATATCAGTAAAAAAAAACTATGAATCCAGACAAACTGTTTTTTGTGTTATGATATTTACTGAAACTCTTGAAAACGTTTTAAAGGACTCCTAGTTAAAATGTATATTAACATAACAATATATTATTTTATGGTTGCAAATCATAATTTACCTATAAAACATTATTTGGCAAACTAGAGTTGCATTGTTCTATATTCTGACATTTCAGAAAAGGTAGTAAACTCAGTTGTAGATAAGGATTAATTGGCCTGCATGGTCAGAAATTCTACATGCAGTAATTCATGAAATCACTCTAAATGATAAAACAAAATGCAAGCTTTAATAGCACAAAATCTGTTTTGTGAACTATAATGCCAGGGTTATTAACAGTTTGATCAGCTCAGAAACCTGTTTCTTCTATGTCCAGAATATTAATGACCCATGTATCATATTCAATGTAGATATTACAAAAACTCAACACATTGTTTCCAGATGTTACGTTTTTATTATACACTCCAAAAGTATTTGGTGGGGATAATCAGGACTGGCATTGTATCAAAGAAAACTTACCATATATCAACAGTGACACTTTTTAATTAGGCACCATAAAAAGGCAAGAAGGACAAGATTAGTACAAAATATCAAATATCATATCTGTTTAGATTTTACTATGCTAAAAAGATGAAAACACTGAATAGTTAACATTTAATGACAAGACTTTCTTACTCGTAGTATATTTTGGGTCAATGGCTCTTTTAACATTTTTCAGTGTTGCTGTTTAGCTGTAATTTTCTTCTTTCTGATTTCATGCTCCCACACATATTATATATTGGTTTTTTTCAGGACAAACAGGGCTTTCTTTAGATACCATTATTTTTATCATATCAACTAATTTACTATAAAAACAAAAGATAAAATATGGTGATTTTTTAAAAAAATATATCATTTTCTCACTTTAAAAAAAAAAACTTTTACTCATCTGCAAAAAGTAATGAAAAAACCTTCTAAATAGATTCTACTATTTGTCCTGAGTTTATAAATACCCAATGTTTTTATGTTTTTTTGCTTTTTTCTGTACGTTATGGGGCAATAAGTACCAGTAGCGTTTTGCTATTTCAAAACCAATTTTTCCCCAAAGCTGGGCAATCAAACCATATATTTTATATTTTTTAACCATTTCCATGCACTAGTTCTACCATCAGCCTTTGTCAAACTTTATGATAGTAAAAAAATGTTTTTTTTTTCAGACATGTTGTAATCCAGGCATAAATTTACTGCACCTGGTATATGTCACTGCCAAACAACACCCCAATATGTGTTCCACAACATCTCCTGAGCGCAGTGATACCCCACATGCATGGGTTTGTTAGGTTGTTCGGGGACTAAAAGGCCCTTTTTGAGAGGTGTGCATTTTTCAAATTGGAATTTTGACATGTCAAGAAGTCTGCCCACATATCCTATTTCAGGTATCTTTGAAGCCGGCCAATACGATTTACCGCATCAAACCCAATATTTTTAAAAACTAGACACCCCAAGGTATTTGAAATGCTGGTATTTTAACCCTTTTCATTCCATTTACCACCAGCTACATGGAAACTATAACCTTATTTAGGTTTGGGTCTCTAATTAATGGACAATGATCCATCCCATTCCAAACTTCTGCTTTGAAATATGCAAAGATATTTTGTGTTATGATTTTACAAAATGTGTCTAGTCTGTTTTAAAAAAAAATACAATGTTCAACAAAACAGAAGACCAAATTTATAACCAAAGTTTGTCATGGAGGGGATTATCAAGGTTTTGGGTGGAAATGTAGAATTGCTTGAAAATGGTCAAACCAGATCTACTAAAATGCGTTTATCTTCTAACAAACATATGAGATTATAAAATGTTTATATGTCTTATGGCAATTAAGCAGTCTCTGAAAAATTATAAATTTATAAAACGCCTCGATATCAAGGCATGTCAGCAACACCATTTATGCTTAGGAAGCGATTCCGATTGCTTCCTAAGCTGTTTTAGCCGGGCCATTTTTCTTGTGGGGAGGGCTTTCCACCCTGGATCCACGGTCAGCCTCACAGAGGACAACAAGTTTGCCTTTCTTTTATACATTAAAATTATCGTTTTTATTTACTCCCCTCCGCTGCCTACCTTCTTTACCTACAAGTACCAGTGTGGGATAAAGAAACTCCCAAGGAGATCATCACACTCTATGTATGGGCATATTTATGCCCTTTAAATTGTAAGGGCCCGATCTGCTTAATAGCGTTTCTTTGAGACCTACTTTGAGACTACACCATAATTTTTTTTCTTTCTTTTTTCTCTTCCCTTTATACAAGCCTTTTGGATACTGTATGTGGGAACTGTCACTGGAAGGGTATCTTTGTACATATTATTTTTGTGCTGCACATACAATTTACTCATTATTTGGGTGCGCAGATTTGTGGTTTTGATTGCACCTTATTAAATTTATTAAATTAACCCTCAGTCCTCAGCATTAAATTAACCCTAAAGAGCCCAAGTTAACCCTGAGTTAACCCCGAAGACCCCATTAACTATAACTGCCCCTAAATTAACCCTGAAGACCCCATTAAGCATAACTGCCCCTAAATTAACCCTGAAGAACCCATTAACCATAACTCCCCCTAAATTAACCCTAAATACCCTATCAACCAGAACTGACCCTAAATTAACCCTAAGCACCCCATTAACCATAACTACCCCTAAATTAACCCTAAACACCCCATTAACCATAACTGCCCCTAAATTAACCCAAAACACTCCATTAACCATAACTGCCTCTAAATTAACCCTAAAGACCCCATCAACCATAACTGCCCCTAAATTAACCCTAAAGACCCCATAAACCATAACTGCCCCTTGTCACAGGAGCATCTGCTAGGTAGACACCTTCCCTATTGTTGCTACAGCCACACCCCAGGAAATCCATATATGGTAGGGAGGGTGGCTCCCCTTTTGATTGGTCCCTAAGTTAATGGGCCGTGGGCCTACCCTGACCACACCCCCTGCACGGTGATTGGTTGCTCCCTGTTCCAGCTCCCTCCTGATTGGTGACAGTTAAAGTGTTTAAGCTAATGTATTTATGTATTGTTCTTTTCAAGATGGTCTCAGGTATAAAGTTGGTGTTTGGTGTACAATAAAGGAGATTCTTATTTGTTCAAGCCTAAGACCGTCTCTACAGGGTCCGTGAGGCCCCTAAATTAACCCTAAGCATCCCATTAACCATAACTGCCCTTAAATTAACCCTAAACACCCCATTAACCATAACTGCCCCTAAATTAACCCTAAACATCATATTAACCATAACTGCCCCTAAATTAACCCCCACCTCCCCTAACTTTCAGCAGCCCAAATATTAATGTTATACTCACAGTTAGCCATGTGGACACTATAGGAAATGGGCGGGACCAATCGGCAGTGTGACTGCAGGAAGAGACTGGGGAAAGGGGGCGGGGCCAATCATCAGATTGACTGCAGTGAGGGACTGGGGGAAAGGGGCGGGGCCAATTGTCAGAGTGACTACAGGGAGGGACTGTAAGTAGTAACTGCTGCATTTGCTCTGAAAAAAACCTCATTTTATAATCGATAAAAATCGATTCAACTAATTATTATGATTATTATCGATTTTATCGATTCGTTGTTGCAGCCCTAATAGAGAGACATATAAAAAATATAAAATATATAATCCATCGATGTAGTTAAAATGTTATTTGTAAATACATACAAATGTTACTATAAACACATACAAAATCAGTAGGCTTACAAGTAAACATAAAAAGACATGAGCATTAAAATTATACAATAACAAAATGGTATGATTAACAATATAAATCACAATGTCAAAGTTCACCTTAGTAAAACGTTAAAACATTAAGGAGCCAAAAATTCATTTCATGATAGTACCTTTCATCTTAAAGACTAATACCATTTACTTTAGTGCATCTAGCTCATAGTCTATTCTTAAACCACTAGGTTGTTATGCATGAAGCACAACAGTCCCCACCCCTCCAGTCATTTTGCCCTAATTCAATGACTGCAAATTTTAAACCCTTTTGGTCTATAGGCCAATCTAAAATGAGACAAACCATTTGTGGTTAATCCTTTCTTAACAAAAATAAACACTGTCTGCGCTTCTCATCCTAATAAAGTTGGCAACTGATTATAGTCATACACCACATACATATTTTTTTATGTTGTATAGATTTGTATGTTTAATAGTTATGGTTTAATGGGTTTGGGGATAGTAAACAAGGGTGAGGGAGCTTATCCTTTTGACATGTAGAGTTGGGGCAATAGGATGTAAAGGTTTTTTAATTATTTATGATTTTTTTTTAAATTAGTTGTTATTTAATTTTTGGCACTGTTATCGGTGCAATATGTATAGCGATACCTCTGGAGACCTCTTGAACATATTATTATGCCAATGATGTTACAATTACATTGTTATTATTATTATTTATTTTATTATTTTTAGTGATTTGTTTTCTAAATGTTTTCCACTTGTTGAAAGGGGACGACATGTTATGTCTCACCCTCTTCCCTGTGATCCACTTGCATTGCATTGAGGATTGCAAAGTGTGTGTGTGATCAGCCAGTAGGGGGAGCATTTGGATATCACAGCAGGGTCCAGACAGACACTGCATGGGATATTTCGTCCACCGATGACCTTCCGGTTGATTTCAGCAGTTGTTACAAACGATCTGTCAACACATCTTATATACATTTCTTAATGTTCGGATACTAGTGTACTATGTGTTGTATGTACAATAAAGACAGACAGATCAGGCAGAAACTTCTTTATTCCATGCTCTCTCTTCCTCTCTCTCTGCTGCCCCCTCCTAGTTGCATAACAGGACTTAAGGTAGCCCATATCTTAGTATTTAAGGTAGAACTTTAGAGTTTGGAAATTAACAACATTAACAGTGTCACAAATCAACATAACATTACATCACATCTTCCCCCTCAAACATTTACTCATTTAATGTGTAACAAAGTCCTCCCATATTTTAGGTTTCAATCTGCGACCGTAACTAGAGTAGGTGTCCCTTGATTCCATAGGAGTGTTCAGAGCATTCTCTCTTTCTGGAGCCGTAGAACATGCTAAACCCAGGGAGTCGGTAGTTTTATATGGTTCAGTGTTGTCCTCAGAATACGAGTCAAGCTTGTCTGTTAAGGCGGGTATGCTGGAAGCTGCAGCATCATTTGAGGTACATGTAGCAGAACTTGAAAAGTCAGGACGTAGATGACATCTGTTTCGTCTGAGTTCCTGACCCAGCCGATTCTCGATTACATATGACCTTGGGGTTTCCAATACTCGTACTATACGTGCAGGTTCCCAAGTTTTTCCATCTACTCTGTGTCTTACAGCTTGTCCTGTGGCAAGTGGTGTCAGAGATTTGGCTGATTGGTTATAATATTGCTTTTGTTTGGAAATTATTTTGTTTCGTTGCGCAGCTACATGCTCGTGTGCAAGGTTCTGTGGCTGAAGTTTTTTTGGAGAAATGGGCACTGTAGTTCTCAGTGCTCTGCCCATAAGTAACTGTGCAGGAGAACATAAGCCCTCCAGAGGTGTTGCACGATAGTTCAGAAGACCCAAATGAACATCCTGCCCGGACGATTGTGCTTTCCTTAGAATGGATTTGGCAATGCCTACATATTTTTCAGCTAGTCCGTTAGCCTGTGGTAGATGTGGACTAACGGGACTGTGCTTGATGCCCCATTCGTGGAGAAAAGATTGAAATTCAGCGCTGGAGAATTGTGGACCATTGTCAGAGACAAGTTCTTCACATACACCATGCCTGGATAGTATTGATTTGAAAGCCGAAATTACAGATGAGGACTTCAGATCCTTCAGTTGTACTATTTCAAAGTATTTACTGTAATAGTCAACAATAATCAGGTAGTCATTTCCTTCAGTATGAAAAATATCAGTAGCCAGTCGTTGCCAAGCACGAGAAGGGATACTCCAGGGGATGAGGGGTTCTTTTGTGTTTCGTCGTTGAAATTCGTTGCAGGTTTCACAAATCTTCACAAACCTCTCAATGTCAGAGTCTATGTTAGGCCAATAAACCAATTCCCGTGCCCGTCGTTTGCACAGAGCCATGCCTAAGTGTCCTTGGTGAATTTGTTCCAAAACCACTTTCCGTTGACTTCTAGGAATGAGTATACGTTCACCCATGAAGATAATGCCCTCGTTATTTGACAATTCATGTCTCACAGGCCAGAATTCCTGTAATTCTGGTGGTAGTTTTTTGCGCTTCTCCGGCCAACCATTGCACATGACCCGGCAAAGTTTTTCTAGTTGCTTGTCCATTAACGTTTCCTTTTGAATACTTTCCAATCTGACATCTGAGACGGGTACATTGACTAAGACTGTGTGCACTTGTTCCTCCAGATCAGGTTCATCCCGTGCGTCATGTCCTGCTGGAAACACTCTGGATAGCGTGTCTGCCATTGGGATTTCTTTCCCTGGTCTGTATTTGACAGTAAGGTCATATGGTTGCAGCTTCATTACCATTCTCTGTAGGCGTGGAGGGACTAAGTTTAGTGGTTTCAGCATGATGTGTTCTAAAGGCTTGTGGTCCGTTTCCACTAATACTGGACGCCCATAGATATATTCATGAAATTTTTCACATCCGTTGACAATGGCTAGCATTTCCTTTTCAATTTGGGCATAGTTGGATTGAGCTGCCGTAAGTGCCCTCGAGGCATAGGCCACTGGGTGACCTCTTTGTGTCAGTACTGCACCCAACCCAAATTGTGATGCGTCTACTTGAAGAACAGTATCACAGTTTACATCAAAATATTTCAAGATGGGTCCGGGCTGTTTGCTTATGGTGGCCTTTATTTTCTCAAATGTTGTTTGCATATTAGCATCCCAAGACCAGCATGCATTTTTCTTCAGTAGAGTTCGTAGAGGTGCTGTTTGTTGGGCTAAACCCTGCGAAAACTTTGACAGATAATTGAAAATGCCCAGTGCTGTTTCTAGTTCTTTTCTGGAAGTTGGTGCTTGCATTTTAATGATTGCTTGTATCTTGTTGGGATCAGGTTTTAAACCATCTTTACTGATGATATGCCCAAAGTAGCTTACCTCCTCAACACCAATCTGCAGTTTGTTCGGGTTGAGCTTCATATTCTTCTCACGACATCTCTTAAGCAAAGCAATCAGGTTCTTGTCATGTTCCGCACGGTCTTTGCCATAGACCAATAAATCATCAATTATGACTTCCACACCCTGCAGGCCTGAAATTAGCTTGTGTGATTTTTTCTGGAACATTTCTTGAGCAGATGCTACACCAAAAGGTACTCTTGTAAATCTCCATCGTCCAACCGGGGAGTTAAACGTGGTGAGGCGACTGCTGTTCTCATCTAAACTTAGTTGCCAGTACCCAGACTGTGCATCTAGTACACTGAACACTGATGCCCCAACAAGTTTGTGTGCTATGTCCTCTAGAGTGGGTAGTCTGTAATGTTCTCTCATTATGACCTTGTTCAAATAACGTGGGTCAATGCATATACGGATTGCTCCTGTGTTTTTCTTTTCCACCACCACCATAGAGCTGACCCATTCAGAAGGTTCTGTGACCTTTTTGATCACTCCCAATTTTTCCATCCTTGAGAGTTCTTGTTCTACTTGGCTTTGAAGCGTTAAAGGTATTTTCCTTGGTGCATGTATAACAGGGTGTGCCCCTTCTTTGATCCGGATTTTGCATATCCCTGGAAGACATCCGAGTCCTCTGAATACATCACTGAAATCATGTTTAATGCCGTGAGCTGTAAGTATGTTTTCACCGTTGTTAACAGTCATTATAATTTTGATAAGTCCAATCTCTTGGCTCGTCCGCAGACCCAGCACAGCAGGAGCCTGTGTTTCTATTACAAACACCTGTAAGTTAGATTCAGATCCTTTATAGGCACATTTTGTATGACAATGTCCAATAACATCCAGGACCTCTCCTCCATAACCTCTTAGCTTTGGTAGCCTTTGCGTTTCGAGTTGTAATTCCTTACTGAGGAATTTGCGATATATGTGCCCTGGCACGCAATTTACCTGAGCTCCTGTGTCAATCTTAAACTTGACAGGGATCTTAGCATCCCCTAGATGTAAGGTGACCACTGCTTCATCTGCAGAGTGTTGTTTGTTCTGCACCGATGCAAGGTATATCTGTGAGCCGTCTGTGTCATCATCTGAATGGTTGTCCAAATCATCTATATTATACACTGGTCGTGTCTGTGGCTTTCTATAGCTCATTCCATTATGACACATTTTGGCAAAGTGCCCCTTTTTTCTGCATTTATTACATATTTGGCCTCTTGCAGGGCATAACATATCTTTGTAGTGTGTGTTTCCACAATATCCACAGGTTGTTTCTGTGTTCCTATCTCTGTTTTCTCTTTTATTCCCTCTCCAGTCAGCTTTTTCTCTTATGTGACTTCTAAATTGCTTTTCAATTGCACTGACTTGTGGTTGTGGACCTCCCAGTACCTGCAAGTCTTTTCTTGACATCTCATATGCTCTCGCAATTCTGATAGCTTTTTCAAAGGTTAATTCTTCCTCTTGCAGTAACCTTTCCTGCACTTCTTTGAACTGACTGCCCATTAATATCCTGTCTTTTATCATATCACTGCTATCATGAAATGCACAGTCTTTTGCAAGCAATTGTAACTGTGTGACCCACTCATCAACTGATTCACTGCCCCCTTGGTTCCTCTCATAGAACAGCTTTCTTTGCACTGTGGTGTTTTTTCGTGGATTACAATATGCATCAAACTTTGCAAAGAGTACCTCTGTCTTTTTCTTGTCCTCTGGAGCTATGTTTCCACTTGCACACCATGCTCTGCATACATCCCGGCCTGTTTGGCCAACACTGATGAGAAAGTATGCAGCCTTTTGTTGATCAGTCCATTGTGCTGCATCAGGGCCTGCATAAACCAGCTCTATCAGCTCCTTCCACTTTGCCCAGTTCTCTGATACATTTCCAGATTCTAAATCCAGGGGAGGAATGTTTCTTGTGCCGCTTGCCATTATTCTTTAGATACACTTCTGGTACCATGTGTTGTATGTACAATAAAGACAGACAGATCAGGCAGAAACTTCTTTATTCCATGCTCTCTCTTCCTCTCTCTCTGCTGCCCCCTCCTAGTTGCATAACAGGACTTAAGGTAGCCCATATCTTAGTATTTAAGGTAGAACTTTAGAGTTTGGAAATTAACAACATTAACAGTGTCACAAATCAACATAACATTACATCACATACTATGTACTGATTTTTAGACAAACAAAAAAAATTATCAAATGAAAATAAGAAGTCATGGGCTTGTAACTCATCAATACCAGCCTGTCTCTTATCTCAATATATTATCACCAACTGTAAGGTGGTGGTTGGGGAGATCGATCCCTGGTACCTAATGTGTACTTTAAGGCTAAATAGCAGCAGGGATTTACTACATGCTTGCTACTCAGGTTTTTGTGAATACACTAATTACTTTTTTTTTCAGTTTGACATGGCTGGTCTTCAATGAGCTGAATTATTTGATATATATTTATGCACATTTATAATAATAACTGTTTAAGTGTTTTTAAGATATGCTGAATAGTGTATGTACTTTTTGATATGTTATAATCATGTGGAATGCGAGAAAAAGTTTTCAATACCATAAAACTTTATATTCCAAACTGCAGGGAATCAACTATGCACTAAACCTCGCCAGGATTTCTCACAGTCACCACAGGTTTAAAGTTTTTTTTATTATTTTACCCAGCTACAATGTCCTTTTTCTTCTTCAGCTTCTTCATGGAAAACCTTAAAAGAACTTTTCTGATTACCTGATAGACCATTTAATCCCCAGGAAATATTCCTTTGTTACAGTTTCAAGGAGAATTACTTGAAATAATCCCTTTCTTCTGTGTTCTAGTTCTATTTTCGTTTTAAATACAGCCTATTTCTTTTTGAATTTGTAAGAAAAAAAGGACATTTAATCAATGTCTGCTCTGAGATGGTATGGACAAGTATGTCTCCTGTCTTGAGATGCCTTTGTGAGAATATTCCTTTTAAAAAAGACGTTGTGGGATGTGCAAGGAATGAAAAGCCATGTAACACCATAATTAGGCTGGAAAAGAACTTCATAATGTCCATGCTGCAGTGTATGGATATTTGGGTAAAGGAGTAGCTCTGTATGGGCGGAGGAGCTCAAAAGCTGCTTTCAACTATCAATAGTGAATGTTAAGACAGGAGCTGCAAATGAAAAAGTTAAATAAACCATTACGTATTTCAGTGTTAATCCTAGCACAAGAGGCAAATAAACAAACTTTATCTTGATTTGCATGCATATTTGGTATATGTGTCAGATTGATTGGTACTTATTTTTTTCAATATACAATCATGATAAGTATTGTTTTTAGTTTGAATATAAGACTATAACAATAGTTGCAGTCTCAGAAAAAGTTGTGGATAGCCTAGCTACCCTCAACCACCACCATTTGCAGATGGAACCAAATTTGTTGGATTAACTGAGCAAAAATGCTCCATAGGTACTAATGACTGACAACCTGGTAAGGTTGAAACATTTTAACTCAGTGATTAAGCCAAGGATTCTGTTTATATATTCTGTATTCTTCCTCAAAAAAGGTTAACCTGTTTATGCATCGTTAAATCTGTAAAATGTCTTGAAAGTCATCTGAATGATTTAACTATGCATTATACAGTGTTAACCAAGCTCTTACAGACAAAAAACAACCCATCTGCCCTTTTAAAATGCATAGTGAGTGCTTCACTTCGCAACAACAAGGTTGTCGGTTTCTGACTACAGCCTAGCTCCTGACCACTGTTGGGTTCTATGCCAGTGTGTCTCCATTGCCCTCGCTGTAACCATGTACTATATCCAGCTCCATCAGTAGCAGTGTCTCCTGACGACCGCTAGGGGCAGCCTACTCCATTTTCTGCAGTGAGGATTCTCATCTAGATCTGCCTGAGAGCTAAATATACACACATACACTGCCTATACACACACACATACACTGCCCTTACACACACACACATACACTGCCCTTACACACATACACTGCCCTTACACACACACATACACTGTCCTTACACACACCAGCTTACAAACACACATATATATATATATATATATATATATACACATACACTTACCTTGCTCCTCTTACATCTTTCATCATCCTCCATCCTGTGGTGGGAGTGCGAAGTCTGTCATTTCAGACCTCTGCATTAGTGCTCCCTCATCACTATGCACCGGCTATTGATGCAGAGAGCGGGGGTACGACAGCATAGTGATTAGGAAGCACGGAAGCCGAGGTCTGAAGTGACAGACCCCCACACTCCCTAATGTTGGGCCGTTAGAAGGAGATCTGTGGACTCCCCAAGCAGCCCTGCTCATCGGGCGCCCGCTGAGTAGGCTGGTTGGGAAGATCACAATCTTGCTTCTTCCTCGGGGCGGCCCTGAAGACTGGCCCAGGGGTGGCGGTCTCATCGCTTGCCCCTTCCTTTATAGATACGCTACAGTTTTAGGGGCTTTGTGTGAAATCACCACGGGGCCCCCAGAACACAGGGCACTTGGGCAACTGCCCAGTGTGCCCATACATTTAGATGGAGCTGTACCATTTGGTCCTGCAGCTGGGGGAGGGTTTCCAAATTTGGTGGGGGGGGGCAAAAGGGGGGTAGCAATGCCTACAGGGTCATGAAATTATATTATTTGAGGTTTGCAAGGTTAGATCACACAGATGCAAAGAGGTCACACAGATGCATGAGAGAGGTATGACTTGAAGTAGTCTAGAAACAGCCTTTGGTATTTGCATGGAAAAGAATAATACAGAAACCTTTACTTTGTACAGCCAAAAATCAAGGTAGGCTTCATTTAATCATTTTATTTTATTACTGTTGTATACATCTGAAAAATACCTTTTCTTCACAGAGGGAGCATTGGATGTGCATTGTTTCTGTTAGTTAAGAAAAAAATGTTGCTTGTAGGATTGTGGTTCTGATATGTTTATTAGAGAATATATGGAGAACCAAGAAATCTCTAGGAGATGTATTCACCGGTACCTAAGGATATACAAGACAGATACCAGTGGCCAACAGGGACATTTACCTAGGCCTGTTATATGTCCTCCTCGACCTGTAGATGTCTGTGCTGGTCAAACACAGCATAGTGTAAATAAACTAGTTACAAAGCCTAAGTCGAATAAGCTGTGGCTTACATCGGAGCCCAATTGCCCAATAGTGTGACCTAGCTCAAATAATGAGGAACAGAGCTGTTTCTCTCCCAGACATGCTGCACTAGATCTAGGCCTAGCTGCCCTAGTTTGATAAACAAAGTATGGTACTCCTAATAGCAACTGTTTCCTACTGATATTATCAGCAGTAACCCATGAGCCACATACCACAGGATGAAGTCTGTTAGATGGTATTTGTAATGATTATTTTCTGTGTATAAAGCATGTGTGTACTGTGTAATTTATGATAAAATATATTTGTTTATTTAAAATATATATATATATATTTATTGGGCCTACAACAATCCCACACTACAAGTGTAAAGTAACAAGATGAGACAAAGAAAGTTGTCAAGATTAGCCAGATGTGGTATCAGAAAATGCAGGTAAAAGCATGGGCTGGCAAAACAATTAGAAGAAGCCTGACAAAGTAAAGTGACTCATTTGGATAACTGAATTGGGAGGCAGGTATAAACAGAATAATTAAGTAAAAAGTCATTGTTCTTGTCTTATATTCAAAATGCCCTTATGTGTAACTTTTGTTAAAATGTCCCCATTGTAATAACCTTTACCATTTCTGCCGGAAGTCTGTTTCACTTAACAATCAAAAAACATCACACCACACTACAACAATACCAAGACAATATTTGATGTTTTAATCTGATATTTTATGCAGTGGGTCTAATTTAGTAGGGTTGGTTTAAAATGCTTTACTTTGTTATAAATTAATATATTGTGTATTTTTTATGATGATGAATAGTGTTCAAATAGCAAAATAAAACATTAAAGGATTTTTAATGACTAGATTTACTGGCTTTTCAAATAAAACTACATAGATAATAATATATCTACATTCTATATGTAACACAATTTAAACTAGATAATTTAGTGGATTGAATGAAATCCTTTCTATTAGTCTGAAAGTGCTTTGGGGAGACCTGTTCAGAGTAGAGAAAATGATTTTGCATGTTTGAAATATCCCTGTGGATACATAAAGGAATTTATACATTTATATTTCAGTGACCAGCCTTAGGGCATGAGATATTCAACACAAATAGGGGTGAAGTATGAAGTAAAATCTGACAATACTTTTTTTATGTATTTAAATGATAATAGGCTCCACAGTACATTTTAACATCAGTTATGGAAATAAACGACAAAAGATATATCTGCTTTATATATATATATATATATATATATATATATACTCAAACATTAACATTGCTCTCTACTGTTGGTGTATATATATAGTATATATAACACCAACAGTAGAGAGTAGACTTGCGCATTCGTCTTTGGGTGAACATGAAAACGAGCACAAAGAGGCCGTTTTTTTGTTCATTCCGAAGGAACGTAGAACAGAATACAGTGCTGGCAAAACGTAGGTGAAGACGAAGACTCACAACCACGAAGAATTCGCCGCGCAGCCACCAAAATTTCAAACAGGAGTGAGCTGATCTCGTCTGTCCAATCAGCTCACTCTCGTGACGTCACGCTAAGGGTCTCGTCCAATGCCTGTGCTGCTGTTTTTTGAATTCTGAAAGCGCCTTTATAAGACCAGAGCTTGCCTGAGAGATCCATTCATTTTTCGCTGTGACTGCTTTGGCAACACTGCTGTGCTGCCTCCGAGCGTTACAGAGAGATTGTTCTGTTCTGTGTGAGACTGGTAAGCCTCAGCCTGCCATTTCTCACAGTGTACTCTTCCTCACTTCAGTTCTACTGAATTAATACTTTTATTAATTTAGTCATTTTTGTATTTAATTTTTTTCCAGTGCTTCTGTCATCAACTGTGTAGTGCTGTTGAGTTGACAGTGCACCCAGTGCCTCAGTGGCACTGGGGTGCCCTTGCCCTGGGCTGGCACTAGTGCCTACTGCCTATCCTGTCTTCAGTTAGATAAATTAAATAATAGAATTTATAAATAATAATTTAATAGAATATATAATAATTTAATAGTACATTATAATATATATATTTGTCAGTCATATATATATTATATACTATAGTATACTGGTGTAGAGTGTACTGTAGACATTCAAGACATCTACTAGTGTCTAATCTAAACTCATTATATTAGTAATATTATATAATTCATTTTAGCTAGCTTAATAGTTAATTAGCTATAAATAAAATTAATAATTAATTACTACTAGCTTATAGTTCAGCTAATCTTATTAGTACTGGTGCTGCAGAGACCAAGTCAATTTTTCTTAATTAATAATATTTAATTTTATTTCATTTGTTTTGCTCACCTCAGTCCATCAGTGAAGTGAACTTGTTGGGCTAGTGAGTGCAGCCGCATAAATGCTGTGTTCTTTTTTGATCAGCAAGCAGTGACGTTAACTGTTTTGCAAAGATTTTCTCATTTATTTTACATTTTATTTTAATTTTATTAAAAGTACCCTTAGTGTTTTGCTCACCTCAGTCCCTCAGTGAAGTGAACTTGTTGGGCTAGTGAGTACAGCCGCATAAGTTCTGTGTGTTTTTGTTCAGCAAGCAGTGAAGCTAACTGTTTTGCTCTTACATTTTATTTTCTATTCTAATAGAAAGATTGACTGTGTGACAACAACAACTGTACTAAGCAAAGCTTCAAGGTACTAGCTGTAGTACTAAAATAATTCTAATCTTCTTTAAACTTAATCTATAATATATTATAAATATATAATATAAATTGTAATTCATAATCTATAATATACCGTATTGGCTCGGATATAGGCCTCCCCCGTATATAGGCCGCACCCTAAAAGTTTGGTGCTTTTTTAAAGAAAAAGTTTTTTTCTTTAAAAAAGCACCAAAAAAACATGCTGCCACTCTGTCTCCCCCCCCCCGAGATATGCTGCCACTCTGTCTCTCCCCCCCCGAGATATGCTGCCACTGTCCTCCCCCCCGAGATTTGCTGCCACTGTCCTCCTCCCCCCTCGAGATATGCTGCCACTGTCCTCCCCCCCGAGATATGCTGCCACTGTCCTCCTCCCCCCTCGAGATATGCTGACACTGTCCTCCTCCTCCCCCCCGAGATATGCTGCCACTCTGCCCCCCCGACTTACCAGAGGAGACTCCCGGGTGTCTTGCGGGGCTGGCGGGGGACATCTACGCAATACGCGTACACACTTCCGGTGCCGGCACTCAGCTGATGTGCCGGCACCAGAAGTTGTATACGCGTATTGCGTAGATGTCCCCCGCTGGCCCCGCAAGACACCCGGGAGTCTCCTCTGGTAAGTCTTGGGGGCAGAGGTAAAACGCATCGTGCGGACGGTCACCTGCTGCGGCGATGCGGGTAAACAACCTCCGCAGCCGGTGACCATCCGCACGATGTGCTTACACAACCTCCCGTGCCGGCACCCCCCCCGTGGAAAGTGCTGGCAGGGGAGGCTGTCTAAGCGTATCGGGGAGTAGGATGCAGGTCCCCTGCACCGCTGCGGGGGATCTGTATCCTAACCCTGCCCGGCGCCCGGGACTGCATGTCCCGGGCGTCGGGCGCTAGACCCCGAATATAGGCCGCACCCCCACTTTAAAGACTTAAAGTGGGGGGAAAAAGTGAGGCCTATATTCGAGCCAATACGGTAAGTAATTCTAATTCTAAATTCTAATTCCTAATCTTTATTCTTCTATCTATAATACATAATATAAGTAATTATTTCTAATCTATTAATATTATATTTAATATATTATATATTATACTTAATATTAATTAATAAATCATATAGTGAATCTGATTTAACCTCACTTTAGCTTAGTGGGCTTGAGAGCGTCTGCCTAGAGGTAGACTTATAGTAAGGAAATATAGCTTTAGCATAGTAGTAGGCTAAGGTCTTAGGCCCGTGTAAATTCAAATTAAAAATAAAATACTGCTAGTTATATAAATAGTTAATCTTGAGTTAATAATTTAAATAACTTTAGCACTTTGGCAGATTGCACACAACAGCACAGTGCAGTTGTGCATAGTTTAACTTTTTAAGCAGTAGCACTGAAGAGAACTTCCTCTAATTTTTTTGTCTTTAATTTGTTTTTCCTTTTTTTTAATTTTTTTTATTTTTTTTATAGTTTTTTAAACACTACACACACAACACAAAATTTGAAATGGATCCTCCTTTTGGGACTAAGGAGAGACAAGCTCCATCTACCACCACCACCACCAGCAGCACCACCACCAGTTCTAAGATGCAGCCTTTGCGTCAGTCTAGTCGGCCAAGTAGGCCAAGCTCTCGCTTATCATTTGGGGAAGCATTGCTTGAAGGATCATCAAGTAAAGGAAAGGCACCACAAGCAGGCAGTAGTAGGGCTGCTAGGCCCACAAGCTCTATGGTTTTTTACGGAAAGCCTAAAGCACCAGAAGCACGTTCAAAGTTAAAGGGTAGCACAACTAGTACTTCTACTAGCCCAGTCAGTAAAAAGAAGTGCCTTTTGCCCCAAGCAGCATCTTCCCCATCCACGAGCAGCATGCAAGGTACCAAGCAGAGCTAAATTAGCAGCAAGACTCAGAGGGGTTTTCCCTTTGTAGGGAAAACCACCACCACCTCTACCACCACTAGTGCTGCGCCTACTGTTCTCCCCAGTACCGCCACGCCATGTCCTCCTAGCACCTCTAGCAAGCCACCAAGTCCTTACAATATTTTTGTAAAGACAGTTAGAGAGATGGCTACACATAGTGGAACTCCAGCTAGCGAGGTAGCAGAGGAGCCTGAGACTGAGAGGCCAAGTGCAGAGTCTGTTCTTCCTGCTCGCACTACTACTAGTCACGATATCAGTCTTAGCTCCAGCCTAGCAGGAATTCCATTTGATCTGGCTAATGAAGAACTAGACTATGAGCCAGAGGAAGTAGAGGAGATGAGTGGTCAGGAATCAGATTCCTCAGGGAGCAGTGTCCAAATGACTAGTGCACAATTTTCCCCTGAGCCTCCACCTTCTCCGCTGCGATCATCACCACCACCAGCAGCAGCAAAACCTACCAAATCTGCTAGACTTAAAGCAATTAGCAGTCCCCTATGGCCAGTACTGGTAGTACCACCAGTGCCACCCCCACTAGTTCTGCCGCTGTTCATCCACCCCGAGCAGTAGAAGCAGCACCCAAGGCACACCCCAAGGCTATGCGCGCCCCAATTTGGGAGCACTTTGAAAACGTTGAAGACGGGCGCTATGGAAAGTGCAAACATTGTGGGAAGCTAATAAGCAGAGGGAAAGTGTCTGGCCATTTTACCAGTGCTAGCATGAAGCATCACCTCAGCACTCAACACAACGCTGTGCTATTGGGGAAAGATGCAGAAGTAAAACGAAGTACAGGCAGCATAGCTGGTGGCCGTGGTACTACAACAACAACTAGTACCATCTCCAGAGACAGTGGTAAAACCCCAACAGCTGCTTCTGAGCCAATAGCAGCAGCTAGTGCTGGCAGCCAGAGACCAAGGCAGGTTGGAGCACTGCATGTCCAGCCCACCCTGGAACAATTTGTGGCATTCCAATCCAAAAGGTCAATGCCCAAACAGCAGGCCAATAAAGTTATGCGACTTATTGGTCAGTTCATTGCTGTTGGAGGGCATCCTTCTCCATGACTGAAGGGGAGCCTTTCAAACAATTGATGGCGGCTGTGGCTCCACAATACACAGTTCCGTCACGTTCCACTTTCAGTAGGAACATTGTCCCCTCATTGTATCGGTCCTGTGTTTCAGCAGTGAAAGCGGAGCTTTCCAAGGCTGCTGGTCAGTGTGTTCATTTCACAACAGATTTGTGGAGTGCACCTAGCGGCCAGCATGCCTTTCTTTCTTTGACAGCACACTGGTGGCAGCCCGGTGTGTCTAAGGAAGCTGCTGCAGCAGGCTACCGATCATTCCTTCTCCATGCAGAAGTGATAGGTGAAAAGCACACTTCCGAAAATATTCTGCATGCAATGAGGAAAATGTTTAGCCTTTGGGTGGGAGCAGAGGCGGGCACCAATGGTAAGGGTAGTTTCTCCCCCTGGCTGCGTCTGTTTGCGGTGTGGCAACGCCTGCTACCTCCGCCGGAGTGGCCAGCTTACGCTAGGGCCTAGTGTCCGAGCTCTGGAAGTCTGCTCCCAAACGTCTAAGACTGACAGTGTTTGGGTGCTTTGCCCTGGGGTGAAACAGGTGAACGGGTCGCCAATTGCCCACTCATTTGCCTTTCCCAATGTTGCTGCTGGTGGTGGTGCCAGCGTCTCTTTTCTGCCAGTTCGCTTCCTGGCTACAGTCATGCCCAAAATGTCCCTAATGGTAAGGGTAGTTTCTCCCCCCTGGCTGCCTCTGTTTGCAGTGTGGCAACGTCTGCTACCTCCGCCGGAGTGGCCAGCTTACGCTAGGGCCTAGTGTCTGAGCTCTGGAAGTCTGCTGCCAAACGTCTAAGACTGACAGTGTTTGGGTGCTTTGCCTAAGGGGTGAAACAGGTGAGTGGGTCGCCAGTTGCCCACTCATCCGCCTTTCCCATTTTTCAATGCTGGTGGTGGTGCCAGCATCTCTTCTCTGCCAGTTCGCTTCCTGGCTAGAGTCATGCCCAAAATGTCCCTAATGGTAAGGGCAGTTTCTCCCCCCTGGCTGCGTCTGTTTGCGGTGTGGCAACGTCTGCTACCTCCGCCGGAGTGGCCAGCTTACGCTAGGGCCTAGTGTCTGAGCTCTGGAAGTCTTCTGCCAAACGTCTAAGACTGACAGTGTTTGGGTGCTTTGCTCTGGGGTGAAACAGGTGAGCGGGTCGCCAATTTCCCACTCATTCGCCTTTTCCATTTCCTTTTTCCATTTCCATTTCATTTTTTTTTGTCTGATACACAACCAACCAAACATAACACACACAATAACACAAATAACACAGTGACATAACACATAATACACACAACACATAACACAATAACACAGTGACATAACACACATAACAAACACACGTACAATGCACAAATCACTAGGACCTTTCCTCCTGTTATTTGTCCTGGCCTTCACTTCTACACTCACTAATAGCATTACATTAACGCTATAACTGACACTTCACCCTATAACTTTTTTCCATCCACATACCTGCCAACAGACCCAACTTTTTCAGGGACAGTCCTGCTTTTTTCCTGTCCCATCAAATTTAGCTAAACTAGGTATGCTAGTGCACATAGGTATAGCTGGGTATGGTAGCACTACAACATTAAATAAATATAATAAAGTAAATAATAAATATAACTTTAAAATAAAATTAAATAAACCCATTAAAATTAAAATTAAATTATTATTTAGACATAATACATCTATAACCAAAACAGTGCACTGCTAATAATCTTAAACATAACCGTACATTAACCCTAAGCTATTTTTTAGTTCTTGTCCAACATTTTTCCATTCACATACCTGCCAACACACCCAACATTTTCGTGGACAGTCCTGCTTTTTTCCAGTCCTGTCCAGTAAAAGTTGGGTTGTTGCAAAGTATGCCATTATAAATAGGTAGCAAATGTTAGGCATGTATTAAAAGTGGTCCAAAATTGATTTAAAAATGTAAAATAATCCCTATTCTTTTATTAAATAAATGATAAAAACAAAGGAGGCCAAGTTCCTTGGAGCATTTGTCTAGGTCATTTTGTGTACAGTACATCTCGGTACGTGTGTGCAACTCTATTGGTCGTTTCGGCAGGGGGCTCGTCTGCCATCAACGAATGAAGTGCATTCTGCAGTTCTGCAATTCATTCGTTGTTGCCAGACCAGCCCCCTGCCGAAACGACCAATAGAGTTGCGCACACGTACCTTCACGGCAGCTGCTGCTGCTCCGATGTGTTCTTAACCCCGTATTAACCCCTGCTAGGCAACCGGGATGAAAACGAAGATGAAACGAGCACGAAGAATGTCCACGAATATTCGCCCGAAGAGAAGACAGGAACGGGCGAATATTCGCGGAATACGGAGATTTTTTTTCCCCCGAAGACGAGCACGAAGACGAACACGAAGAGCCCCCTGGTGCCCAAGTCTAGTAGAGAGCAATTTTAAAGTTTGAGTTAGTTGTAACAAAAAGCAAGTATGTAATTATGACTCTTATTCTACACATGGCAACAAACAGAGAATTTGGAGCAGGATTGTGCTAAACACAGACTAACTGATCCCAACACAGCACCAAGGAGGCACCAATTAGCCACTATGGTAGGGGTACATATATACATAAGTTTTTTTTCCATGCAATGGCCAATAAGAGGTAAAAGCAGTTGCACTTGTACCAGGCTGCAGCTAAGTTGCACTCAAGCACCTCCACTCTATGAGAGAGCCCAGTCCATCTTTTAATTCATATTAAACAGCTGGTCAATGTTATCTTTGCCCCCAAAAAGCTTGTCTTTGCTATTTGTGCCCCAAAACAGCTTATCTGTGCCATTTGTGTCCCCAACCAGCTTGCATATGCTATCTGTGTCCCCAAACAGCTTGATAGGGCCCCCAAATATCTTGTCTGCACCATCTTTGTCTCCAAACAGCTTGTCATTGCCCCTAAATATTTTGCCTGCTTCATCTTTGTCCCCAAACAGCTTTTTGTCTATGACATTTTTCCCCCAAACAGCTTGTCCGTGCCACAGATGGTCAGTGCCCTCAAACAGCCTGTCTGTGCCATCTTTGCAACCAAACAGCATACCAGTGCCATCTTTGCCACAAAGATAGATGACTAGAAGAGAAAATCCCAGTGATTTAGGTGAGGGTCATCTCAGGGTTGGAGCATGTCATGAGGTCATAACAACACTCATGTAACATGAAGGGAATGTACATTCTGATGTCTTAACAGCACTCGTATAATGTATGCACCAGTTCATGACAGCACAGCTGTAGGGTGTTCTGGAGATAGAAATGTGAGTAACAAATCACACATTATGCAGCACAAACCATATTCATATGAGCATTATGAGCACATAATATACATATTGATTATCAGTGGCGACCTGATGCCGATATATATAAATATTAGATCCTGCTGCTGATATATATATATATTAGCCCCTGCTACCCATATATATTAATATTAGCCCCAGTTGCCGATATATATATTAATACTAGTCCCTGCTGCCGATATATATATAAATATATATATAAATATTAAACCCTGCTGCCGATAGCAGGTATAGATCAACACATTAACACACAAACCCAGCTTTCCATGTATAGATCAATTGAAATTCACTTGTGATCTCAGCACTGAAGGTATATATCAAATAAACAGAATCAGACATACAAATCCTGTATTTGCAGGTGTACAATAATAATATATGAAACGTAGCATTGCAGGTATAGATCAAATAAATACATGGAAACAGCATTGCAGGTATTAATCAACTGAACAAGACATACAAACCCTGTATGTGCAGGTATACATAAATAATGTATGGAAACATAGCATAGCAGATATGGATCTACAGAATAACACAAACAATTGGATCAATTGGATCACAGATCAATTGGAATTCACATAAAAACTCGGCATTAAAGGTATATTTAAAATCCCCTAAATTACAGGCATAGATCACAGGTTGCACACCCCAAAGTCAGCCCTGGCGTCCACACTTCCCACATAGAACCTGGCTAGCACCCAGATAACACACATAAGATTTGACATCTTTGTCCCCAAATAGCCCAGCGCAAGTCAACTTTGTCCCCAAACAGCCTGGCCTGTGCCATCTTTGTCCCATATACACCCTGCCTGTGCCATCTTGGTCCCCAAGGCTCAAACTAGACCCCTGCGCGGGACTGCTTTTTTAATCCCGCTCCTGCCCGCTCCCGCTGTTTTGAATCCCGCTCCTGCCCGCTCCCGCCCGCTCCCGCAATGTGGGTGTTCCACTCCCGCCCACTCCAGCCACATTTGTGGCCAATCCCGCCCACTCCCGCCACATTTGTGGCCAATCACGCCGCCCAGTCCCGCAAGGCTGCCCTCAAGTTGTTCCCTCACAGCGTCTCTTCTCTTGCTCCGCCCAGGAACAAGGCAGAGTCACAGGAAGTGACATCACATCATGTGACTCCGCCTTGTTCCTGGGCGGAGCAAGATAGGAGACACTGTAATGGAGCAGCGAGAAGGCAGCCTTGCGGGACTGCGCGGGATTACCGGGACCCGCAGGTACAGTGCCTGACCGCCCGCTCCCGCCCACAGCCCCAGAAAGACCGCACGCGCCCACAAGTTTTTTGGCGACCCGCCTCCCAATGCAGTCCTCTAGCTCAAACATCCTGCTAGTGCCATCTTTGCCCTCCCACAATTATACATCTATGATACACACATTAACACATGCTCTCCCTCATTCAGACAATTCATCCACACATTAACTCATGCTCTCCCTCATTCAGACAATTCTACCACACATTAACTCATGCTCTCCCTCATTCAGACAATGCATCTCACTCATTCACACTTTACTTCAATTCAATATTCTTACTACCCTCTTTCTCTTTTCTCACGCCAAAATCGGCGGGGGGGCAACAGGGGGGGCAAGGAATAACCTAGTTGCCCCCCCTTGCCCCCCCTGTAGTGACGCCACTGTTAATTATACCAATATGGAATATCAATAATATCAATATACCGTATTTGCTCGATTATAAGACTACCCCCCAAAATTTGAATATTAATTTAGGAAAAAAAGAAAAAGCCTGAATACAAGACTACCCCATAGGAAAAAAGTTGAAAAGTGCGGCACCGGCACCGGTGCGGGGAATTCTCTCTGACAGTCGGGGAAGGTCTGCGCGATGGACGCAGACAACCCCCGCTGCTAGCCACACCTCCTTCCGGCTGCAGCGTAAGTTGTCTACACGAATCACGTAGACATCTACACGCTGCCCCGGCTGCATGACAGGGGAGTCAGAAAAGTGTTAAATGGGGGGCATAAGGCATTTCTGGAGGCAGCGTGTTCTATGAAATGCCTTTTAACCCCCTTAATGCCACTCTGCCTCCTGAAATGCCTTAAACCTCCCTATATGCCACTCTGCCCCATAATATGCCTTTTAGCCCCCTTAATACCAGTGTGACATATAGGGGTATAAGGCATTTCTGGAGGCAGAGTGGCACATAGGGGGTCAAAAGGCATATCATGGGGCACAGTGGCATTTAGAGGGTTAAAAGGCATATCATGGGGCACAGTGGCATATAGGGGGTATAAGGCATTTCTGGGGCAGATGTGAATAACTGGGGGGGCAGGTTGGAAAATAGAAGGAAATAAAACCAAAATATTTTTCTCAATCATAGCTTTTATAAAAAAAAATAGTTTACATGAATTAACATTTACTGGTAAAACTTTTTTCCTATAGGGTCGTCTTATATTCAGGCTTTTTCTTTTTTTTCCTAAATTAATATTCAGATTTGGGGGGTCGTCTTATAATCAGGGTCATCTTATAATCGATTGAGAAAAATGAATTATTTATTTTTATTTGCCAACCTACCCCCCAGTTATGCACATCTGCCCCTCAGATATGCCCTATACCCCCTTATATGCCACTCTGCCTCCCAGATATGCCTTTTAACCCCTATATGCCACTCTGTGTAAGGCACCTACCTTAAATGGCTCCCGATCGTCCTCTTCTCCCTCCCGGCAGAAACGCTGGCACCGCTCACTGGCACATGAAGCAGCCGCTCGCGCACGCGGCCGCTTCATGAATATTTATTCATGACCGCCGACTGGATTCCGCTGCGTCGCTATGGCGACGCAGGACGCGTTCACGTCCCGGACGTCGGGGAACGCCCCCCCGGGCTATTTAAACCTCACTCTCCTTGTCCTCAGTGCTCAGTTATACTGGTGCTTCCCGTATCTCGTGAGCCCCTCCAGTATCTCAAGTTGTTTGTCTCGTTTATCCGGTATCCGACCTTGGTCTGCTTAACGGTTCTCGTGTACTTCTGGCATCCTGACTCTGGCTATTCTACAACTCTGTGTATCTCTGGCATCCTGACCCCGGCTCTCCCAACGACTCCGTGTACTTCTGGCATCCTGACCCTGGCTATCCCTACCGACTCCGTGTACCTCTGGCTTCCTGACCCCGGCTATCTCAACGGCTCCTGTGTATCTCTGGCATCCCGACCCTGGTCTGCTAAACGGCTTCATTCTGACCACCCGTGCTTACAGCTTCCATTCCAAGCGCCCTGTTACCCTCACCAGGCACCTTGTGCGTGTTCTGTTCTGAGCAAGTGTGTTCCATTCCTGCATTCTGGATTCCTCCTGGTAAGACGAACCTCACAGAATAACTGAGCCATGAAGCAACTGCTGGCTCCAGAGTCGATGATGGCGGAAACGGTAGTAGAGTTATTGGTCCACTGTAAAAACAAGGAGATGTATAGGTGAGGAGAACCGTCTTTAGGAAAAGAACTTAGGCAAACTTTACCGTGTGTGGGCTTACCCCTAGGAGGGTGTCGTGGACAGGAGTAGATCAGATGCCCAGGTTGACCACAGTATAGGCACAAATTGTTCTTCCTACGACGAGCTTTCTCCGTCTCTGACAGTGGACCACGTGCTAATCCGATCTGCATTGGTTCTTCTGTGGGTATGGTCACTGGAGGCTATCTCAACGGCTCCTGTGTATCTCCGGCATCCCGACAATGGTCTGCTAAACGGCTTCATTCTGACCACCTGTGCTTACAGCTACACTGCCAAGCGCCCTGTTACCCTCACCAGGCCCCTTGTGCGTGTTCTGTTCTGAGCAAGTGTGTTCCATTCCTGCATTCTGGATTCCTCCTGGTAAGACGAACCTCACACTCTGTCTCCCTGATATGCCTTTTAACCCCTATTTGCCACTCTGCCCCCAGATATGCCTTATACACCCCTATATGCCACTCTGCCTCCCTAATATGCCTTTTAACCCCCTATATGCCACTCTGCCTCCAGAAATCCCTTATACCCCCATATGTCACTCTTACCGATGCATCCCTAGGCTTGTCCCCTGTGCGTCAGATTCCCTGGTGTCTAGTGGGGGCAGCCTCCGCTGCTGCTGGACAGTACTTCCGCCAGAGGAGGTTGAGGAGCATACCCCGCAGTATTGCAGGGGACCTGGATCCTCCTCTCTGGCAGCCGGTGAATGTTTGCACGATGCGCGCAGACAATCTCTGCTGCTGCCGCCACTTCTGCCGGGGCTTCTATGGTGGAGCACCGGAAGGTCATGTGATCAGTGGCGGAACTACCAGGGTCGCGACTGCGACCGGGCCCCGGCGGCAGGGGGGCCCAAGCCAAGGGGCCGCCCGAAATCTCTTTTACGTTTTTTTTTTTTTTTTTAAATAAGGCAGAGGCGTCCAACATGCGGCCCGCGGGCCAAATGCGGCCCGCGAGACCTCGAGGTGCGGCCCGCGTAAGATCGGCAGCCAGGGCAACCGATCTTACACGAGCCGCACCTCAAGCCCTGCTACTTACTTGTGGGAGGGTCTTCTGGACAGCACAGAGGAAGCGGAGTTCACGTGACATCCTACTTCCTCTGTGCTTTAGCAGAGAAGGCAGAGGGAGGCTGCGCCCCCTGCTGAAGTCTGTGAGCGGCATCGAGGAGCTGCAGTGCAGGTAAGGGGGTAGGGAGGGTGTTTGAATGAGTGTGTGTGATTGAGGGAATGAATCTGTGAATTAATGATTATATGAATAAATGAGTGTGTGTGTGTGTGATAGCATGGATGTGTAAGTGCTGGAACCTAGGCATGATGGGACTGTGATTGCTGTTAGCAATCACACTCCTATCATGCCAAGTCAGCCAGTACATGCTGAAACCTGGCCAGCTGCCCCCCTTGTGTAGTGATGCTGCCAGCAGTATGGGGTCTGCACTTACAGCCACCCTGTACCAGCATGTACTGGCTGACTTGGCATGATAGGAGTGTGATTGCTAACAGCAATCACAGTCTCATAATGCCTAGGTTCCAGCATTTACTGGATGGATGTGTAAGTGCTGGAACCTAGGCATGATGGGACTGTGATTGCTGTTAGCAATCACACTCCTATCATGCCAAGTCAGCCAGTACATGCTGAAACCTGGCTAGCTGCCCCCCTTGTGTATTGATGCTGCCAGCAGTATGGGGTCTGCACATCACTTACAGCCACCCTGTACCAGCGTGTATTGGCTGACTTGGCATGATAGGAGTGTGATTGCTAACAGCAATCACAGTCCCATCATGCCTAGGTTCCAGCATTTACTGGATGGATGTGTAAGTGCTGGAACCTAGGCATGATGGGACTGTGACTACTGTTAGCAATCACACTCCTATCATGCCAAGTCAGCCAGTACATGCTGAAACCTAGCTAGCTGCCCCCCTTGTGTAGTGATGCTGCCAGCAGTATGGGGTCTGCACATCACTTACAGCCACCCTGTACCAACATGTACTGGCTGACTTGGCATGATAGGAGTGTGATTGCTAACAGCAATCACAGCGAGCACAGTCCCATCATGCCTAGGTACCAGCATTTACTGGTTGCCTGGGTATGATAGGAGTGTGATTGCTGTTAGCAATCACACTCCTATCATGCCAAGTCCAATTGTGTGTTACCTACTTTTATTAAACATGTGAGTTTTTATTATTATTTTTAAAGGTGGGGGTCATTTTCGGTTTTGGCTAAGTGAACCCTGAATGTTTTGGTCCAGAATTTTCATTTTAGTTCATCCCTAGAATAAATCTAGGGAATCCTGAATTTGTAGTCGCAAAACTTTCAAGGCCCAGAATTCAATGAGAGGAAGAGTAAAGGTTTTGTGTCATTTTACTCTATTTTAATCTGCATATTTTATTAAAGGCCATATTTTTGGTCACAGTGAAAAATGAGTGCGGCCCGCGCACGTATACAATTCTGATGAAGTGGCCCACTGCAGAAAAAACTTGGACACCCCTGGATTATGCCCTTTGTACATGCGCCGCTTTTTCTTTGATTTTTTTACAGATATGATTCAATATGTAAATTGAATTTGTTGAATTAGTTGAAAAAAAATTGTTGGGTAAAAATCATGTTTTTTTGGGGGGGGTGAGGGGGTGGGGGGCCCTTAACAGATTCTCGCACCCGGGCCCTGAGGCATCTAGTTACGCCCCTGCATGTGATGATATAAGAAGAGGGGTATTTTTCAGAGCATTTGTTTAACCCCTTAACGACAATTGCCGGTCCTGGCACGACACGGAAAAGCATGTGCTTTACGACAATTGACGTGCCAGGACCGGCACGTCTTTAAACGGGTGCAGAAAGCGATCTACTTTCGCTTTCTGCACCCAAAAAGCGTTGCTGAATGCCTCGACATCGAGGCATTCAGCAACGCCGCGATCGGCACGAAGGGGCCATCTCTGGCCCCTCCACGGGGCGTCAACATCCGCCATACTTTGTATGGCGGCGGACGCCCGTTTTAAAAGCGTTTAGGAGGCGATCAACGATCGCCTCCTAAACTTAAATGGTGTCACTGGAATGCCTCGATCAGGAGGCATCAAGCGACACCAAACACTTACCTTTCGGTGGGCTGTGACCGCTCCGGAGAGCGGTCACAGCCGCAGCTGCCGGTGATCTTCGCCATCAAGGAAGATGGCCGCCGCCCTGCAAGAGAAACAAGCAAGTTTTAAAAGCTCGCTAGACGGTCTCCAGACCATCTAGAGAACTCTGGCTCCACTTGCAGGTTGAATACAGGTACTGCATTCACCATGCAAGTCAATGGAGCCCAGCTTTCTAATCACATTGTGATTAGTAAAAAAAAAATTACAAAATAAAATAAAATTAATAATTAGAAAAAAATAGTAAAAAAACAGTAAAATGTAAAAATCATTTCCCACTGATGTCACTATCAGGGGAACCTCCAAGTTGAAAAAAAAATGTTTAAAATTTTTTTTTTAAAAAGGCAACAAAATATAAAATATATATATAAAAAATATATTTTTGTGAGCAAGTCCTAAAATTAGCATATTAGCTTAAAACAATTCTCGCATGGAAAGAGTTAAAATACTGGCATATTAAATGCCCGTGGGGTGTCTACTTTCAAAAAAGGTATGATTTGATGGGGTAAATTGAATTGGCCAGGTTCAACAAGGTCCCAATTAACACCGGGGGAAGGATGGCCACACATCTAATTTCCAATTAGAAAAATGCACACGTACCAAATGTGGCCTTTTAGTTCCCCCAAAAAATGACAAATTCATGCATGTGGGGTATCACTGTACTCAGGAGATGTTGCTGAACACATATTGGGGTGTCGTGTGACAGCGGCATATACCAGGAGCTGTAAATTCATACATAAAGTAGGTGTGTGTGGGAAAAATACACACACAAAAATACTACTGCAAACTTTGAAACAATGCTGGTGGTAAAATGTGTGCATGCAAAGAGTTAAAATACCAGCATTTAAAATACCCTGGGGTGTCTAGTTTTCAAAAATATATGGTTTTGTTGGGCACACTGAAATGGCCCGGCTCAAAGATGTACCAAATAGGGCATGGGCAGTGGATCCCCAAATGCCAAAGTTCAACATTGAAAAATGCGCATGCCCCAAATGTGGCCCTTTTGCCCCCAAACAGCCAGGCAAAATCATTCATGTGGGGTATCACTGCGCTCAGGAGATGTTGCTGAACACATATTGGGGTGTTTTGTGATAGTGACATAAACGAGAACATTTTAATTCATACCTGAAGTAAAATGTGTGTGGCAAAACAAATGCAAAAAAATGACTACCACAAAGTTTGACAAAGACTGGTGGTAGATATGGTGCATGGAAAGAGTTAAAATACTAGCATTTGAAATACCCTGGGGTGTCTAGTTTTCAAAAATATATGGGTTTATTGGGCACACTGAAATGGCCCGGCTCAAAGATGTACCAAATAGGGCATGGGCAGTGGATCCCCAAATGCCAAAGTTCAACATTGAAAAATGCGCATGCCCCAAATGTGGCCCTTTTGCCCCCAAACAGCCAGGCAAAATCATTCATGTGGGGTATCACTGCGCTCAGGAGATGTTGCTGAACACATATTGGGGTGTTTTGTGATAGTGACATAAACGAGAACATTTTAATTCATACCTGAAGTAAAATGTGTGTGGCAAAACAAATGCAAAAAAATGACTACCACAAAGTTTGACAAAGACTGGTGGTAGATATGGTGCATGGAAAGAGTTAAAATACTAGCATTTGAAATACCCTGGGGTGTCTAGTTTTCAAAAATATATGACTTGATGGGGTAAATTGC
Source organism: Sceloporus occidentalis (assembly GCA_023333645.1). NCBI lineage: Eukaryota > Metazoa > Chordata > Lepidosauria > Squamata > Phrynosomatidae > Sceloporus > Sceloporus occidentalis. Next base: position 734,797 of record JALMGF010000054.1, on the reverse strand, counting down.
ATTGGCCGGGTTCAAAGATACCCGACATGGCACATGGGGGGAAGAATTACCAGATTTGGAAAAAATGGCTTTGAAATAGCAAAACGCTACCTGTACTTATTGCCCCATAATGGGTAGAAAAAAGCAAAAAACATAAAAACATTGGGTATTTCTAAACTCAGGACAAATAGTAGAATCTATTTAGCAGGTTTTTTCATTACCTTTTATAGATGAGTAAAAGATTTTTCAACTAAAAGTTAGAAACAGTCATTTTTTTCTAAGTTTTTCACCATATTTTATACTTTTTTTAGTAGTAAATAATAAGATACAATCAAAACAATGTCATCTAAAGAAAGCCCTTCTTGTCCTGAAAAAAACAATATCTAATGTGTGTGGGTTCAGTAAACGGGAAAGAAGAAAATTACAGCTAAACACGAGCAGTGCAGAAATGTTAAAAAGGCCATTGTCACGAAGGGTACAAAAAGTAAAATCAGCCTTTGTCACGAAGGGGTTAACTATGTTATTTATTGAAATAATATTTATTATGCTCCCCACTTTTTACAATTCATGTTACCTTTCATTTTCTATCATAGAATCTACAAGCAAAAGTGTACAATAAATTAGCCCATTTTTTTGCTGATTCCTGTTTTAAAAACTATTAATATTTTAGTAACATATTCTGTTTTGGATCTCCCCAATGCATGCAATTCTTAGATACTGGAGGCAGAAAATGCATTTTTAAATAGTCTGTTATCCATGTTTTAGTCACAAAAGACTGCGCTGACAGTTGACAGTTTTGTAAGCAACTGATGGTATTAAAAAATAAACACAAGGATTCAAAACCAGACTTTTGAAAACTGAAACGCTTTCACACATGAATCCTAATTGGGATCCAGCTCTGGAATGAAAATTAAAAAATAGCTCAGATTGTCATTCATCATGATGTGCTTGAAAAAAAATGCGCAGCGAAGAGTGAGTCTTATCATATAAAAATAGAATGTTATTTTCACAGTAATTTTTGTACTTCAGCCCCCACTCCCACTGGGCTCTACAATGGAAATTACTATTTCACACATTGATTCAGATGCAGAGACAGGAATTTGCTCATCCAGAATTAATAAATACTTTGAAATTATTCACTTAAATCAACTTCAACTTCATTATATGAAGGGCAATGTTTTCAAAATGTGCAAAAATGTAAACTAAAAGTGCTAAATAAAAACAGGCTTCATCAAATTACTCACACAGGGACATAAAGCAGAAGGAAAAAACCCACAGGGTGAATAGATGTCTAACATGTTGAAGCCACACTGACGTTCCTTCAGGGGATAAGAACCAGTGAGGGGACTAATTGTAAACAGTTTTATAATCAGATATAGTTGAACGCACTGAAGCTTAGTTAAAGAAACAATTCCCATCTAAAATGTCCTTTTCAGGTAACTGCTGTTTGCATAGTCCAAGTGCTGTAAGTTTGTCTGGTTGCCTTTGAACAAGCTAAATGCACTTTTTTAAACTGTAACCCATTAGCATTTAAACCCAGTACCCATTATGGATGAATAACTTCATTTAAATTTAGTTTTTTAGTACTGCTAAAAGCTTGGTTTTTAAGTTCTCCTTCAAATTAGCTAAATCAATCTAAATGACTGATGATTAACTCTGAGGGATACTTTTAAAACTAGGTTTGCGGGAGACAGTGACATCCCCAGCTGCTCTAATTAAGATTTGAGCAACATAAAAAAGACATAAGTAATTTTCATTTTCCTAGCTTTAGCCAAGGGAACATTCAAATCATGTTTCTTTTTTCCTTTTTACAGTCACTGATATGCATTATTTTCTATCTGTGTTTTAACAATTGTGTTTTAATATGTTATGCTCAGCATAGCAGAGGAGACTCTATTGCAGGATAGGACACTGCGTCCCCACAAGATCTCAGAAGAGTTCTACATCTTCCAACCAGTTCCCCTCAGGTTGAGCCTTTTAAGTTTGAGCAGACATGAAACTTTCTGATGATCCTCTGAGACTGGGGACATACTCTAAAGGTCCACAGGAGCTCCCGCGGGTATGTAATATAATAGGATGATTTTTGTCCTTTTTATGGTTCCTTCCCAGGATAGGCTCTGCTTCATTATGGGAGTGGCTATGTAAATCAGTGGGGCTTGCCCCAGATGGCGTTAAGTATATAAAGGGGGTGGGGAGTAGACAGTGAGCCTGAGCTGAGTTTATGCAACTTTAAATTTTATGAGTTAAGACTTACAAAGCCATGCGAGTAAATGACAATGTATGCATGTTCTCAATATATATATATATATATATATATATATATATATATATATATATATATATATATATAATACTTTCTAAAATAATTATAAAATAAAAAAAATGGCTGTTATTAACCAAGGATCACTTTTCCTTCTTTTCTCACGATCTGTGGGAATGTGTCCCAACTATCCTTTAGTGGAAGGTTGAAGACACAGTGAATGCAGTGGCATTTATGGACAGAACAAGAAAAGTTGTTGGCCCAATGTCAAAGAGACACAAACAAAGGACCTCCCCAGCCAAGTGACCTTCAGCTGGAAGGAGATGATGAGGAAGCACCTAAACTCAACCACTATGATAGCTGGACACATATCTCAAGGATTTTTCTATTTCCCTACAGTCTTGCCCTCTAATAATTTTTCCTCTATAATATATATCATGCCCTTTTCTCACATTTTATTTATTTATTTATTTATATTTTCTTATCACCCCTATGCGTGGTATATGTCTTCCTCAACATTGGTTCCCTTGATTACCTTCTTCCTGATGTGGCTGTCACATGGCACCACTACTTCTATCACTACTGCTGTCCTATTGGCCAGTATCTGCTTGTCAGACCAGGATCTAAAAGTCCCACAGGATCTTAGCCCTGCTATTCTCCACAATCTTCTGTGGAATCTCCAATTTGAACTCTGGAGGATTTAACCCACAGATGTTCCTATACACAATGCCAGCTACTTGGTTGTGCCGTTCAGTGTACGCTGTTCCTGTGAGCATCCTACAACCTGCCACTATGTTTTTTACTGTCCTTGAAGCCTCTCTACATAGTCTGTACCTTGGGTTTTGTCTGGTGCAGTAGATGCCTGCCTCTATGGATCTGGTGCTTAGTGCCTGCTCTTGTGCTGCCATTATCAGTGCCTCAGTGCCATATTTGACTCCAGCTCTGTCCAGTCACTGTATGCTCTTGGTGTGCCATGGTACTTCTTCTGTCTTTTGCTGGTTCAGGCATTCTCTCAGGAACTCTTCTTTGAGTGCCACCTTACTGATGTACTCCTAGATGCTCTGGATTTCATGCAGTGTCATCATTGACACTTACCAGACCCCGCTCTCCTTCTTTCCAGCTAGTGTACAGTCTCTGGGTGTCAGACTTTGGATGGAAACCTCCAAGTATTGTGAGGAGCTTCTGGGTCTTCACATTGGCAACCTCCATGTCCTCTTTTGACCAGCTGATTATGCAAGCAGGGTATCTGATGACTGGCAAAGCATTTGGTTGGTGGTGCAGATCTTGTTCTTCCCATTGAGCTGGCTCTTCAGGATCTGTCTTATCTTTTTGGTGGTACTTGAATGTTGCTGCCTTCCTTGCCTCCTCTTCATGGTTCCCATGTAACTGTGGGATACCAAGGTACTTGTAGTTGGTCTGTATGCCTGCTATGTGCCCTGCTGGTAGTTCCATCCCATAGGTCGTAAGCATCTTCCCTCTTTTTACTACAAACTGGCCACACTTCTCCAGTTTGAATGAATCGGCGAGTTGATGTCTCTTTTGACCTTGATGTCATCCATGTAGAGGAGGTTGCTTATGGCTCCACTCTTCACCTTGCACCCATATCCAGTCCTTGAAATTAGTTGGCTGAGGGGGTTCAAGCCTATGCAGAACAGCAGTAGGGGCAGTACATCACCTTGTTATATGCCGGACTTGATGGTCACTTGTGGTAGTTGTCTTGAATTGGCTTCCACTGCTGTCTTCTAGACTCTGATTGAGTTCTGATTGAGGTTCTCCCACAATGACACCCAAACACACACACTAGGACAGGCTCTGCCACACCAACACACACACTATGTGTATTTATGCCCCTAGCCTGCCCCTCACTTTAGTATTGATTTATGTAAAGGCCCCAGCTGCCCTGCAACATGATGGCATCACGCAGTTGCTGCAGATTTGTTGCCCTCACATCCATGACGCAAATCTCTCGTTCCACCACATCCCAAAGATGCTCTATTTGATTGAGATCTGTTGACTGTGGAGGTCATTGGAGTATAGTGAACTCATTGTCATGGTTAAGAAACCAGTTTGAGATGATGTGATGAGCTTTGTGACATGGTGGATTATCCTGCTTGAAGTCGCCATGAGACGATGGGTACACTGTGTTCATAAAGGGATGGACATAGTCAGCAACGATACTCAGGTAGCCTGTCGCGTTTTAACAATGTTCAGTTGGTACTAAGGGGCCCAAAGTGTGCCAAGAAAATGCCCCCCCACACCATTACACCCCCACCACCAGCCCAAACCGTTGATACAAGGCAGGATAAAAGTCTGACCAAAGTCTGACCAGGCAACATTCTTCCAGTCTTCCATTGTCCAATTTTGGTGAGCCTGTGCTAATTGTAGCCTCAGTTTCCTGTTCTTAGCTGACAGGAGTGGCATCCGGTGCTGTAGCCCATCTGCCACGTTCAAAGTCTCCTTTTTTCCTCATTCTGATGCTGGGTTTGAACTTCAGCAAGTTGTCTTGACCACGTCCACATGCCTAAATGGATTGAGTTGCTGCCATGTGATTAGCTATTTGTGTTAACAAGCAATTGAACCTAATAAAGTGGTCAGGGAGTGTATATGCCTCTATTCTAGTGGAAATATTAAAAACTATCCTCCCGAGATTATCCATCCAGACCAAATTGGCTTCGTCCCAGGGAGAATGACTAGCAATAATATACAGAGATTTAATTGATTGTGAAAGCCTAGAAAAGAGGCCACTCCTGACCCAGTCATTAGATCCGGAGAAGGCCTTCCAGTGTAAAAGGTTGGATGCATGATGCCATAATGGCACTCTGTAAAGCTTCATTTGCAAGAACAATTGGTCCTTATATATGCTCCAGCTGGTTTTCTTTAGGTAATGGTAAAAGACAAGGTTGTCCCTTGTCTCCAATACTGTATTTGATCTTAATAGAAATTTTGGCCATAAAAATAAGAGAAAGTGAGTTGATAAAAGGATACCCTGCCTCACACAAAGACCTTAAGATTTCTCTATACAGTATATAGAGTATAACCAATCCCTCTGTCTCGCTCCCCTTTATAATAAAGGAAATCGAGTTATATAGCAGAATATCCAACTTCAAAACTGTAGCCTAATATAAAAATATGAATAAAAAAGAAATAAACTCTATTCAAGGAAAATATAACTTTAACAACCCTAAAGAATTCATATATTTTAGAATTAAAATAGAGATGTAGAAAATATAATGGAAACAAACTTCATGTCTCTGTTTAAACAAACACATAAAACTTTAAGCAATCTCTTGGGCTCTCGTGGTGGGGTAGAATAAACGTTTTGAGATCTTACATTCTATCTAAATGTATTTATATGTTTCGTATGTTACCTCTTAGAATTCCTGGACCTTGGTTAAAAATGGTTCAAGCCTTCTGTGTAAATTATGTATGGCAAGGGATTTATATGTTTTGTATGTGAGGGATTTATATGTTTCGTATGTTATCTCTTAGAATTCCTGGACCTTGGTTAAAAATGGTTCAAGCCTCCTTTGTAAATTATGTATGGCGAGGGAAAAAAAAATATATTATATTATAACATAATGTCTAATAACGTTAAAGAGGGTCGCTTGGGCCTCCCGATGATAGAGAGATATTATGCGGCAAGTGTAGTTTCACATATAGATAATATGCCATTAGAACACTTCAGTATGGTATAAAATAGAAAGTCAAACATGTGTAGTCAAGGTCCTTCAAAAAATGAAGGCTGAAAACACATCATCCCAATATGGGGAAAAATACAAAAGAAACTAGAATTAAAAAAAAAAATTAGAATTCATGGGCCCAGAATATATAGAATATTGAATATTTGTCCCTAAAGGAATGGAAATCTAAAAACAGTGTGTCGGGGACATAATAACAAATACATTTAAATCCTTCCAAGATCTAACTAGTGAATATGAATTATCCAATCGACAGATCTTCAATTACTTAAGGGTCAAAAACTATCTGAAAAATAAAGAAATATTGCTGGAAAGTAGACTTGCGCATTCGTCTTCGGGCGAACATGAAAACAAGCACGAAGAGGCTGTTTTTTTGTTCGTTCCGAAGGAACGTAGAACAGAATACAGTGCCGGCAAACCGTAGGCGAAGACGAAGACTCACAACCACGAAGAATCGAAGATCTACTGAATTAATAATTTTATTAATTTAATCATTTTTTTATTTCATTTTTTTTCAGTGCTTTTGTCTGTCATCAATTGTGTACTGCTGTTGAGTTGACAGTGCACCCAGTGCCTCACTGGCACTGGGGTGCCCTTGCCCTGGGCTGGCACTAGTGCCTACTGCCTGTCCTGCTTAGATAAATTAAATAATTTATAAATAATTTAATAGAATATATTATTAATAATTGAATACATTATAAAATTATATATATATTTGTCAGTTATATATACTATAGTTAGTAATAGTATACTAGTGTAGAGTGTACTGTAGACATTCAAGAAAAATTCTAGTGTCTAATCTAAAATCAGTAATATTAATAATTAATAATTGAATACATTATAAAATTATATATATATTTGTCAGTTATATATACTATAGTTAATGTAATAGTATACTAGTGTAGAGTGTACTGTAGACATGCAAGACATCTACTAGTGTCTAATCTAAAATCATTCAGTATTATCAATAATTCTATAATTCATTTTAGCTAGCTTAATAGTTAATTAGCTATAAATAAAATTAATAATTAATTACTACTAGCTTATAGTTCAGCTAATCTTATTAGTACTGGTGCTGCAGCTCTTTAGTTTGTGCTTTGTTTTAGCAACAGCAAGAGACCAAATCAATTTTTCTTAATTAATAATATTTAATTTTATTTCATTTGTTTTGCTCACCTCAGTCCATCAGTGAAGTGAACTTGTTGGGCTAGTGAGTGCAGCCGCATAAGTGCTGTGTGTTTCAGCAAGCAGTGAAGATAACTGTTTTGCTGTGACATTTTATTTTATGTCTAATTTCTTTTCAAGAAATATTGACTGTGTTACGACAACAACTGTACTAAGCAAAGCTTCAAGCTACTAGCTGTAGTACTAAAATAATTCTAATCTTTAATCTTAATCTATAATATATTATATAACATAATATAATATAAATTCTAATTCATAATCTATAATATAAGTGTCACGTCCTACCCAGGTGTCATAAAGCAAGTACTTACCCCAGCCATCGTTCCCACGCTGACATCTCTGCTCCTTCCCGGCTTACTGACACAGCAGCAAGCAGGGCCTCTCCAGCTACACTCCCACGCAGCTGCAGCCGGAGGTTAACAGGAGGGAGGGGGCGCTCGCTCCGTTGCCAGGGAGACGCGTCTCTCTCTAGCTGCCGGCAGAATCCAGTGAGACGCAGGACACGCTCCACCGTTGCCATAGCAACACGTTTCAAATACTGACGTCATTTTGGCGCCAAATTCGAACGTATTTAGACGCTTCAGTCCCAGTATCCTTTGCTGAAGTATCAGTTGAAGTTGGATTCCTATACCGAAGCGTTCTCTGTGTTTTGACCCTTTGTGTACCAGACCCTATTCTCGCTTACTGACCATTATCTATTTGCTGTCTGCCTCTGACCCCCTGCTTGTTTTTTGACTCTGCCTCCGCTCGTGCCCTATTGTACCTCGCCTGGATTTGTGTCCTGTGTGTATTGGAGTTTTTTGCTATTAGGAACCTTTCACTTACCAGCTCACTTCCGGATAGTGACACCAGGCTGCGGAGCTGCATATCTCACTCTTGCTTCAGTTTCCTATTTTGCTTCGATCCATTCCTGGATTTCCTTTTGCTCTGTTCTGATCTTCCATTCCTTGCTTCAGCTCTGTTTCCTTATAAGGTGTGCCCCACCCGTGTGTTCTGTTTGTCTCAGTCTGCAGTCTAAAGGTATGTCTCTGTGCTATGTGTTTGGTTTACATGTTTGGTTTGTTTCGTACCACTGTCAGCAGGGATTAGCGTTAGGTCCCACCGTCATTGGAGTACTTTGGCGTAGTGGTGGGCTAAGCATACTATGGCCATATGATGTGACGGAATCTCCAATTGTTATCACATAGTTCTAGGCTAGTTCCTGTATTCATGTTTGTCTGTCTCTTATGTACCTTTGCCCTTCTTCCTTGTATCATCTGAGGATTCTGGTTCCTCTCTCCTCTCCCTATGTCCTAGTTTATATGGCCTATCCTTGCTTAAAGGAGAAGCGTCCGAGGATTCCGGCTCCTCACTCCTTCCCCTGTGTTCCTTGCCTTGTTCCCTGTCCTTTGTTGTGCCCTGTATCATGTATGTCTTGTCTGGTTATGTTTCGTGCCTGGTCTCCCTGTTCCTTGCTCTGTCCCTTGCTTGTTATGTTTCTGCTATATTTCTCTGCTTAGCTTCCATACTCCCAGCCTGCAGCATCCCGCACGTGAGTCTTGTGTGATGTCTCATGCCTGTTCCAGGGTGCCTACTTAAGGGACTCAGAGACCTTCCAGCTTTGCCTTCTGATGGTCGTACCTATCTTGTATAGTGTCTATTCCTCAGTAAGCGTTCCTGTGTGATTTCCCGTTACCGACTCGGCTTGTTCCTGTTCCTGTTTCCCAGGCGTTTGACTCTGGCTTCCTCCACGACGATTCTGACTTCTGGCTCCCTGACCTCGGCTTACCCTGCAACGATCCTGACTTCCGGCTTCCTGACCTCGGCTTGCTCCTTGGCTATTCTGCACTGGACTTATCTGTCTGTTGGACTTGCACGTGCTGTTCTACCTGACTACAGGTTCTGTCTACGCTGTGTGTGATATTCTTCTATCTATAATCCATAATATAAGTAATTCCTCTAATATTAATTATTATATAACATAATATAATAAATTCTAATTCATAATCTATAATATATATATAAGTAATTCTTTCTAATTCATAATCTTTATTCTATCTATAATCCATAATATAAGTAATTCTAATCTATTAATAATATAATATTATATATAACTTAACCTCACTTTAGCTTAGTGGGCTTGAGAGCGTCTGCCTAGAGTTAGACTAGAATACTAAGAAATATAGCTTTAGGTTTAGCATAGTAGTAGGAAAGGCTCTTAGGCCCGTGTAAATTCAAAGTCTTTAATTTTTTTATCCCCTTTTTTTTAATTTTTTTTTAAACACTACACTACACACACAACACAAAATTTGAAATGGATCCTCCTTTTGGGACTAAGGAGGGACAAGCTCCATCTACCACCACCACCACCAGCAGTTCTAAGATGCAGCCTTTGCATCAGTCTAGTCGGCCAAGTAGGCCAAGCTCTCGCTTATCATTTGGGGAAGCATTGCTTGAAGGATCATCAAGTAAAGGAAAGGCACCAAAAGCAGGCAGTAGTAGTGCTGCCAGGCCCACAAGCTCTATGTTTTTTTACGGAAAGCCTAAAGCACCAGAAGCACGTTAAAGTTAAAGGGTAGCACAACTAGTACTTCTACTAGCCCAGTGAGTAAAAAGAAGTGCCTTTTGCCCCAAGCAGCATCTTCCCCATCCACATGCAGCATGCAAGGTACCAAGCAGAGCCAAATTAGCAGCAAGACTCAGAGGGGTTTTCCCAAACCAAAGCGATCTCATTCCTTCGTAGGGAAAACCACCACCACCACCACCACCTCTACCGCCTCTACCACCACTAGTGCTGCGCCTACTGTTCCCACCGGTACCACCACGCCATGTCCTCCTAGTACCTCTAGCAAGCCACCAAGTCCTTACAATATTTTTGTAAAGACAGTTAAAGAGAGGGCTACACATAGTGGAACTCCACCTAGCGAGGTAGCAGAGGAGCCTGCGACTGAGAGGCCAAGTGCAGAGTGTCACAGTCCCAGGTCCCGGCAAGCACAGGCAAGCTAATGCCCGTGCGCGAATGGCACCACGAAGTGGAGACCCCCAGAGACAAGTACTTACCCGATCTCGGCACATCCATGGTTCCTGAGTAGAAGCTGGGGGCGTGGTCTTGATGGCAGGCTGAAGCTGCATCAGTGATGTCATCCAGTGGGCGGAGCTTAGGTCTGGCACAGGATTTAAAAATCCGGAAATCCTCCTCCCAGTTACCCTGTTGTGGTCTTTGCTGTGTGCACCGTGCTGTTTAGTCGCCTGAGTATTTTGACCCTTTGCTTGCCTGACGTCTCTCTTGCCTGCTGATTTTGTACCGCTACCTTCTCCGATTTGGCTCGTCTGACTACCCTCTCTGGATTTTGACCCCGGCTTGTTCGACTACCCTCTCTGGATTTTGACCACGGCTTGTATGACTACCCGATTTTGGTGCTCTGACCCTGCTTTCCTGACTACCGTTTTGGCATCATCTCCACCCTGCGGGATCCTTTACCAGATCCTTCTACGTTTTACCAATACCTTGTTGATCCAACTCCGTTCCAATATTACCTACCTCTAGCTGGCCTCCTTACTGTTGGGATCCTCTAAATCCTGGAGTGCTGCCGCCGGGGGCTTCTCCTTCAGCAGTAGTACTTTGGGTAGAAAAACTTCTACGGTAAGTTCCAGTGTGGTGGTGGTCGTGACAGTACAACAGGGTCATGGATCCCTCGGAGTTGCACAAGGTTCTGGCTTCTCACGGCCAGCTGCTGGAGTCTCATGAATCTAGATTTAAAAATATGCAGGACACCTTGGAGCAGATGGCCCATGCCGTTCAAGTTTTGGTCGCCCGGTCTGATGCAAGTTCTGGAGATCCAGCTTCTGTAACCTCTTCCTCTGCTTCGTCTGACCTGACTCCTGCTGCCGCAGCCGCTGTCTCCATATCAACACCTGTGAAATTGCCGACACCTAATCGTTACAATGGTTATCCTGAAACCTGCCGGGGTTTTTTGAATCAATGCTCTATTCAGTTTGAAATATCCCCACATATGTTCCCCTCTGAGAAAGCCAAGGTGGGATATATGATTTCCTTACTGACCGGCAAAGCCCTCGCCTGGGCTTCTCCACTATGGGAGAAAGACTCTCTGATTTATAACTGCAGTTCCTTTTTATTGGCTTTTCGCAAGACATTTGATGTACCAGGCAAGGCAGCTACAGCCTCTTTGTCTTTGCTGCCTTCCTCTCAAGGATCCCGTTCAGTGGCTGATTATGCTATTGAATTCAAGACCAATGCGGCTGAAGTTAATTGGTCCAACGAGGCTCTGATTACGGCTTTCTACGATGGACTGTCTGAAAGATTAAAGGATGAGTTATCTACCAGAGACCATCCAGGTGACTTAGAGGATTTCATATCCTTGGCTCTCAGACTTGATAATCGTATTCGAGAGAGACTATCTCAAAGAGCCAAGAGATGGGAGTGGAATTTCTACCGATTACCTCCAGCTGTACCTACCTCTGGTCCAACTACTCCTGCTCCTCATCCGGAAGAACCGATGCAATTGGGGGCTACCAAATTAACCCCCGCCGAAAAGAACTGAAGGACTCTGTCTTTATTTTGGACGCAAAGGTCATTTCGTCCGTTCCTGTCCTAATAAGCCGGAAAACTCTCGCACCCAGTTCAATTAAAGGAGCCTTGGCTGCAGGGCCGGCCCGACAATGGAGCCAAGTGGGGCAACCGCTCCAGGCGGCACTTTTGAAGGGGCGGCACTTTGCCGCCCCAAGCCCCTTTATTTTTTTTAAAAAAAAGCGAAAGAGAGAAAGGGGCGCCGAGTGGTTTTCGCTTACCAAGCTGTCAGTACCCGCTCGGCACCCCCCTCTCTCTCTCCTCTGCGGCGCTCAGCATTACAAGCCGGCACCGAGACTGAACAGGGAGACTCGCCGCAGGACTGCTTAAAAGTAATAACGGGGGGGGCGCCAGGGACGGAGGGAGAGGAAGGGTAGATAATGGGGGGGGGAGAGGAAGGGTAGATAATGGGGGGCGGCAGGGACGGAGGGAGAGGAAGGGTAGATAATGGGGGGGGGAAGGGTAGATAATGGGGGGGGCGGCAGGGACGGAGGGAGAGGAAGGGTAGATAAGGGGGGGGCGGCATTTTAAAATTCGCCCCAGGCGGCATTTTGCCTTGGGCCGGCCCTGCTTGGCTGGGTGAGATTTCTCGAGCTCCTAATTTCAAGAATAATGATTGTGTACTCCTTCCTATTTCCTTAGTGTGGAATAATGTTAAAATCTTTACCAAAGCTATGCTTGACTCTGGAGCTGCTGGTTCTTTTATTGATCAAGCCTTCGCCCTGTCGCAACAGATTCCACTTTGCAAGATATTCCCACCTATTGCTATCACAGCCATTGACGGCAAACCCCTCCGTCCATCCTTTATTACTCAGCAAACGTCTCCATTGTTGCTTTCGGTGGGATTGTTACATCACGAATCTGTGAACTTTCATGTCATTTAATCTCCTCGATGTCCTGTCGTTCTGGGTCTTCCCTGGCTTCGGGCCCATAATCCTTCCATTAATTGGCAGTCCGGAGACATACTTTCATGGGGTCCGTCTTGCTCTAAACATTGCCTGTCGTCCGTGGTAGTTAATAATACCTCCATTTCCACTATCTCCACAGCAGCCTTACCCTGGGCTTATCAAGCTTTTCAAGACGTTTTTGACAAAAAACAAGCGGAGGTTCTTCCTCCCCACCATCCTTATGACTGTCCGATAGACATTCTACCTGGTACTATCCCTCCTAAGGGATGTACATATCCTTTGTCATTACCAGAATCCAAGGCTTTGGAAGAATATATCAAAGATAACCTGAAGAGGGGGTTCATTCGGAAATCTACTTCGCCAGCTGGGGCTGGATTCTTCTTTATTGCCAAAAAAGATGGAGGCCTGAGACCTTGCATCGACTATAGAGGACTTAATCTTATTACCATTAAAAATAAATACCCTTTGCCACTCATTCCTGAATTATTTGATCGTCTCCGGGGGTCTACTGTATTCACCAAATTAGACCTCAGGGGGGCATATAATTTGATCCGTATCCGTGAGGGACATGAGTGGAAGACGGCGTTCAACACTCGCATGGGACACTACGAATATACAGTTATGCCTTTTGGGTTATGCAATGCACCGGCTGTCTTTCAATTATTCATAAATTATATCTTCCGGGACATTTCTTTGCAATTCGTCATTGTATATCTGGATGACATACTGATTCACTCGGCTGATTTACAATCTGATCGTAATCATGTTCGTATCGTGTTACAGTGGTTGCGTCAGAATCAACTATACGCTAAACTCGAGAAATGTGAGTTTGAAGCTTCCAGAGTCTCTTTTTTAGGATTCATCATATCGGCATCTGGGTTTGAGATGGATCCCAAGAAACTTTCGGCAATCTCGGATTGGCCTCAACCTCGTGCTTTAAAGCCCCTCCAAAGGTTTCTTGGGTTTTCTAATTATTACAAAAAATTCATTCGTGACTTTTCCAAGATTGTGGCTCCCCTCACTAGAAAGGAATTTAATGATAAGCTCCACCCATGCGCATACTTTTCGAAAAAATTCTACCCCGCTGAAGTTAACTATGATGTGGGCAATCGTGAATTGTTGGGCATAATTATGGCCTTACAGCAATGGAGGCATTTATTAGAGGGGGCCAGGAATCCCATCACCATCTTAACTGACCACAAGAATTTAGAGTATCTCAGCAAAGCCAGAAGACGTAACCCTCGGCAAGCCAGATGGTCGCTTTTTCTTTCCAGGTTCCAGTTTGTTATATCTTACCGTCCTGGTTCCAAGAATATTAAAGCTGACGCTCTTTCTCGACAGTTTGTTAATGACTCTGATATCAAACCTACTCCGGAACCTATGTTCGCACCCTCTCAAATCATTGCGTCTGTTACCAGGCAGTTATCCTCGTCTATGGTTTCTCGTATTCTCAAGGCTCAAGGCAGAGGCCCAGTTCACAGTAAATGGCCCATCGATACCTTGTTAGTTCCTGAGGAGAAAAGACTTAATGTCTTAACCTGGACTCATGCATCTAAATCTTCTGGTCATCCTTGCTCTCGTCGTACTCTAGAATTAATAAGAAGACGTTTTTGGTGGCCTACTATGGTGCAGGATTGTAAAGACTTTGTGGTCACATGTATTTCTTGTGCCACCGCTAAAAGTCTTTATGCCAAACCTGTAGGTCTGCTCCAGCCTTTGCCCGTACCTTCTCGTCCCTGGACTTGTCTAGCCATGGATTTTATTGTAGAACTCCCAGTGTCCGAGGGGAACACCGTGATATTAGTCATTGTTGATCGTTTTTCTAAAATGGCACATTTCGTTCCCCTTCCCAAATTACCCTCTGCTCCTGAACTCGTTCCTATTTTTGTTAGATAAATAATTCGTTTGCATGGTCTCCCTCATCAAATAGTATCGGATAGAGGGGTTCAGTTTACTGCTCTATTTTGGAAAACATTTTGCAAATCTTTAAACATTTCCCTAGCTTTTTCCTCTGCTTACCACCCCCAATCCTACGGGATATCTGAAAGAACCAATCAATCTCTTGAACGGTTTCTTCGTTTATTTATCAATGAGCACCAAGATAACTGGACACAACTTTTGCCATGGGCTGAATTTGCGAGGAATAATATGTGTCACGAGGCCTCTAAGTTATCCCCGTTCATTTGTAATTATGGGTTTCACCCTGCTATGTTACCTGACACCTTTACGTCGACGCAAGTTCCAGCAGTGGACCACTATGTTGAAAAACTACCTACCCTTTGGAACTCGGTTCAACAATCCTTATCCAGGGCTGCTGAAAGGTATAAGCAACAAGCTAATAGACATCGCAGGTTGGGTCCCTCCTACTTAGTCGGGGATAGAGTGTGGTTATCCACTAGGAATTTCAAACTTAAAGTTCCGTCAATGAAATTTGCACCCCGGTATATCGGTCCGTTCCGTATTGCTCGCAAAATAAATCCTGTCACATATGAATTGCTACTCCCTTCCTCTCTTAGGATGTCCCGTACCTTTCATGTCTCTTTACTTAAGCCCCTCATATGTAATAAGATTCATTACTTATACCCCGCGTCCCAAAACCATTTTTATTGATTCCCAGGAGGAATATGAAGTCCACTCCATTCTAGACTCCAAAAGAATACGTAATTTATTACATTATCTGGTGCATTGGAAGGGGTATGGTCCAGAGGAGAGGTCTTGGGTTTCTTCTAGAGATCGCCGCGCTCCTGTGTTGCTTAAAAAATTCCATAGGAAATTTCCTAATAAACCTGGGAATTTCGGCCTACGGCCGGTCCTCAAGAACGGGGTACTGTCACAGTCCCGGGTCCCAGCAAGCACGGGCAAGCTAATACCCGTGCGCGACGGGCACCACGAGGTGGTGACCCCCAAAGACAAGTACTTACCCGATCTCGGCACATCCATGGTTCCTGAGTAGAAGCTGGGGGCGTGGTCTTGATGGCAGGCTGAAGCTGCATCAGTGATGTCATCCAGTGGGCGGAGCTTAGGTCTGGCACAGGATTTAAAAATCCGGAAATCCTCCTCCCAGTTACCCTGTTGTGGTCTTTGCTGTGTGCACCGTGCTGTTTAGTCTCCTGAGTATTTTGACCCTTTGCTTGCCTGACGTCTCTTGCCTGCTGATTTTGTACCGCTACCTTCTCCGATTTGGCTCGTCTGACTACCCTCTCTGGATTTTGACTACCCGATTTTGGTGCTCTGACCCGGCTTTCCTGACTACCGTTTTGGCATCATCTCCACCCTGCGGGATCCTTTACCAGATCCTTCTACGTTTTACCAATACCTTGTTGATCCAACTCTGTTCCAATATTACCTACCTCTAGCTGGCCTCCTTACTGTTGGGATCCTCTAAATCCTGGGGTGCTGCCACCGGGGGCTTCTCCTTCAGCATTAGTACTTTGGGTAGAAAAACTTCTACGGTAAGTGCCAGTGTGGTGGTGGTCGTGACACAGAGTCTGTTCTTCCTGCTCGCACTACTACTAGTCACGAGTCTCACGACGATATCAGTCTTAGCTCCAGCCTAGCAGGAATTCCATTTGATCTGGCTAATGAAGAGCTAGACTATGAGCCAGAGGAAGTAGAGGAGATGAGTGGTCAGGAATCGGATTCCTCAGAGAGCAGTGTCCAAATGACTAGTGCACAATTTCCCCCTGAGCCTCCACCTTCTCCGCTACGATCATCACCACCACTAGCAGCAGCAAAACCTACCAAATCTAGAGTTAAAACAATTAGCAGTCCCACTATGGCCAGTACTGTTACCACCAGTCCCACCACCACTAGTTCTGCCTCTGTTCATCCACCCCGAGCAGTAGAAGCAGCACCCAAGGCACACTCCAAGGCTATGCGCGCCCCAATTTGGGAGTACTTTGAAAATGTTGAAGAAGGGCGCTATGGAAAGTGCAAACATTGTGGGAAGCTAATAAGCAGAGGGAAAGTGTCTGACCATTTTACCAGTGCTAGCATGAAGCATCACCTCAGCACTCAACACAACGCTGCGCTATTGGGGAAAGATGCAGAAGTAAAACGTAGTGCAGGCAGCATAGCTGGTGGCCGTGGAAAAACCCCAACAGCTGCTTCTGAGCCAATAGCAGAAGCAGCAGCAGCTAGTGCTGGCAGCCAGAGACCAAGGCAGGTTGGAGCACTGCATGTCCAGCCCACCCTGGAACAATTTGTGGCATTCCAATCAAAAAGGTCAATGTCCAAACAGCAGGCCAATAAAGTAACACGACTTATTGGTCAGTTCATTGCTCTTGGAGGGGCATCCTTCTCTATGATTGAAGGGGAGCTTTTCAAACAATTGATGGCGGCTGTGGCTCCACAATATACAGTTCCGTCACGTTCCACTTTCAGCAGGAACATTGTCCCCTCATTGTATCGGTCCTGTGTTTCAGCAGTGAAAGAGGAGCTTTCCAAGGCTGCTGGTCAGTCTGTTCATTTCACAACAGATTTGTGGAGTGCACCTAGTGGGCAGTATGCCTTTCTTTCTTTGACAGCACACTGGTGGCAGCCCGGTGTGCCCAAGGAAGCTGCTGCAGCAGGCTACCGATCATTCCTTCTCCATGCAGAAGTGATGGATGAAAAGCACACTTCCCAAAATATTCTGCATGCGATGAGGAAAATGTTTAGCCTTTGGGTGGGAGCAGAGGCAGGCACCAATGTTGAAGTTGGTTTTGTGGTAACTGACGGAGGTGCCAATATGGTGAAAGCGCTGCGAGATGGTCATATTGTTGGTGTGCGCTGTGCAGCCCACATCATCCATCTTGTAGTGAAGGCAGCAATGTCAGAAGGAACTAATGTAGCACCAGTAGTTCTGTCCCGCTGCAGAAAGATCGCTGGGCACTTTCACCATAGTGTTAAGGCTAGCCAACTTTTGAGGGAAGAGCAAGAGAGGTCAGGTCTTCCCGTACACTGCCTATGTCAGGATGTCAGTACACGGTGGAACTCCACGTTAGACATGCTGGAGAGGATTTTGGAGCAGCAGAGGGCAATCCATAATCTTGCCTCAGAGCATAATATTGGGATTACATCTCCATTGAATAGGGAGGACAGTGATTGCCCAGCTAGTGGCAGTCCTTAAACCATTCAGGGATGCCACTGAAAATTTAAGCTCAAACACTGTCAGTCTGGCCCAGGTAATCCCAGTGTTCTCCCATCTAGGCAGCAAGATGGATGTGTTCCTTGAAAACCGTGAGGCTGTTCAAGGTGGCACTCTACATCCTGACGTAGCAGCCATAGTCGGGAAACTGAAGGATCTGCTAAAAGTACACCTTCACAAACGCATGGAAGAGAATTCTGAAATGATGCTAGCGTGCCTTTGCAATCCAAGAATTAAGGGAAAGCTAGCTTTGAAATTCAATGTTCTCAGTAGCTACCGGGAGCAATTGGTCAACAAGGTGCGTGACTGGCAGCGTAAAATGGGAATGCTGTCCGAGGAGGCAGAGGTGCAGGAGGAGGAAGAGATTATGTGGTCTGCTACTCCTAGCAGAAGCATCAGCAGCAATGCCACAAGCATCACAACACAGCTGAGGGGAGCAGCTGCGTTTTGGGAAGAGGCACTTGGGAGTATAGTTGGACCATCTGACAGAGCTAGCAGCAGAAAGGAGAGTAGTGCTGCTGAAATGGTCAAACTTTACCTCTGTGAAGTTCCTTCTGCACCTAATGTTGATCCTCTTAGCTACTGGGATGAAAAGAAGAGTGTGTGGCCTGCACTCTCATGGGTTGCGCAGCAGCTTCTATCATGTCCACCAACCACTGTTCAAAGTGAGCGCGTGTTTTCTATGACTGGAAACATACTGAGTCCACAGCGCTCACGCATGGCACCTCATCTGATGGAGCAGATTGCCTTTCTTAAATTAAATCTGCCCAAGCTGGGTTACCCAGCTCTTAGCTTGGAAAGTTAATTTTCTTTCTCTAATGTT
This sequence comes from Sceloporus occidentalis, assembly GCA_023333645.1. Lineage (NCBI taxonomy): Eukaryota > Metazoa > Chordata > Lepidosauria > Squamata > Phrynosomatidae > Sceloporus > Sceloporus occidentalis. The sequence goes on along the minus strand of JALMGF010000054.1, from coordinate 716,249 downwards.
CAAGGTAGTTTCTCCCCCTGGTTGCACGTGTTTGTGGTGTGGCAACGTCTGCTAACTCCGCCGGTGTAGCCAATTTACGCTAGGGCCTAGTGTCTGAGTTCTGGAAGTCCGCTCCCAAACGCCTAGGACTGACAGTTGTTTGGATGCTTTGCACTGGGGTGGAACAAGTGAGCGGGTCGCCAATTGCCCACTCATTCGCCTTTCCCAATGCTGCTGCTGCTGCTGGTGGTGGTGCCAGCGTCTCTTTTCTGCCAGTTCGCTTCCTGGCTAGTGTCATGCCTCAAATGTCCAAAATGTTTAAGGTGGTTTCTCCCCCTGGTTGCACGTGTTTGTGGTGTGGCAACGTCTGCTACCTCCGCCGGTGTAGCCAATTTACGCTAGGGCCTAGTGTCTGAGTTCTGGAAGTCCGCTCCCAAACGCCTAAGACTGACAGTTGTTTGGATGCTTTGCACTGGGGTGGAACAAGTGAGCGGGTCGCCAATTGCCCACTTATTCGCCTTTCCCAATGCTGCTGCTGCTGGTGTTGGTGCCAGCGTCTCTTCTCTGCCAGTTCCCTTCCTGGCTAGTGTCATGCCTCAAATGTCCTTAATGGTAAGGGTAGTTTCTCCCCCCTGGCTGCGTCTGTTTGCGGTGTAGCAACGCCTGCTACCTCTGCCGGTGTAGCCAGCTTACGCTAGGGCCTTGTGTCTGAGTTCTGTAAGTCTGCTCCCAAACGCCAAGGACTGACAGTCTTTGGATGCTTTGCCCTGGGGTGAAACAGGTGAGTGGGTCGCCAATTGCCCACTCATTCGCCTTTCCCAATACTACTGCTGCTGGTGGTGGTGCCAGCGTCTCTTCAATGCCAGTCCCCTTCCTGCCAGTGGCTAGTGTCATGCCTCAAATGTCCCTAATGGTAAGGGCAGTTTCTCCCCCCTGGCTGCGTCTGTTTGCGGTGTGGCAACGCCTGGTACCTCCGCCGGAGTAGCCAGCTTACGCTAGGGCCTTGTGTCTGAGCTCTGGAAGTCCGCTCCCAAACGCCAAGGACTGACAGTGTTTAGATTCTTTGCTCTGGGGTGAAACAGGTGAGCGGGTCGCCAATTGCCCACTCATTCGCCTTTCCCAATACTACTGCTGCTGCTGCTGCTGCTGGTGGTGGTGCCAGCGTCTCTTCAATGCCAGTCCCCTTCCTGCCAGTGGCTCGTGTCATGCCTCAAATGTCCCTAATGGTAAGGGAAGTTTCTCCCCCTTGGCTGCGTCTGTTTGCGGTGTGGCCACGCCTGCTACCTCTGCCGGTGTAGCCAGCTTACGCTAGGGCCTTGTGTCTGAGCTCTGGAAGTCCGCTGCCAAACGTCTAGGACTCACAGTGTTTGGATGCTTTGCTCTGGGGTGGAACAGGTGAGCGGGTTGTCAATTGCCCACTCATTCAACTTTCCCAATGCTGCTGCTGCTGCTGCTGGTGGTGCCAGCGTCTCTTCTCTGCCAGTTCCCTTCCTGGCTAGTGTCATGCCCAAAATGTCCCTAATGGTAAGGGCAGTTTCTCCCCCCTGGCTGCGTCTGTTTGCGGTGTGGCAACGCCTGCTACTTCCGCCAGAGTAGCCAGCTTACGCTAGGGCCTTGTCTCTGAGCTCTGGAAGTCCGCTGCCAAACGTCTAGGACTGACAGTTGTTTGGATGCTTTGCCCTGGGGTGAAACAGGTGAGTGGGTCGCCAATGGCCCACTCATTCGCCTTTTCCATTTCCTTTTCCATTTCCATTTCATTTTTTTCCGTCTGATACACAACCTACCAAACATAACACACACATAACACATATAACACAGTGACATAACACATAACACACACACGTACAATTCACAAATCACAAGGACCTTTCCTCCTGTTATTTGCCCTGGCCTTCACTTCTACACTCACTAGCATTAACGCTATAACTCACACTTCACCCTATAACATTTTTCCATCCACATACCTGCCAACAGACCCAACTTTTTCAGGGACAGTCCTGCTTTTTTCCTGTCCCATCAAATTTAGCTAAACTAGGTATGCTAGTGCACATAGGTATAGCTGGGTAGGGTAGCACTACAACATTAAATAAATATAATAAAGTAAATAATAATAAATATAACTTTAAAATAAAATTAAATAAACCCATTTAAATTAAAATTTAATTATATAAAGACATAATAATACATCTTTAACCAAAACAGTGCACTGCTAATAATCTTAAAAATAACCGTACATTAACCCTAAGCTATTTTTTAGTTCTTGTCCAACATTTTTCCATTCGAGTACGAAGACGAACACAAAGAGCCCCCTGGTGCCCAAGTCTACTGGAAAGTCATACTTATAATTTATTGAGACACATTTCTTACCAATAGATAAATAATGGCTCCAGACTCTCAAGAGTTCCAACGTCAGGCAGATTTATTGAGACAGAGAACAACGTTTCGACCTCACAGTGAGGTCTTTTCACATTTCTTACCAAAGCAGGCCAAAAAAATTGCTAACAAAACGTATTAGGTTTATAGATCAGACTAAACAGAGAGCGAAACCTACAGCCAAGAAATCCTGGGAGAAAGAGCTAAATACTCAAAATACAGATGAAGAATAGTGTAATGCCTTCGCTCAATTGAAAAAATAGAAAACATTAAAATACCCCAAACCCCAGAGGCTGCCCTTTTACATCTTAACTGGTCCCTAGGTTAACCCTAGATTAACAGCTAAGGGCTGGAAGGAAAAATTGGAACTGGTTAGCTTCTCTGTCCATGAGTCTACCATATGCAAAATACTGAGGATGTGAAGTCCATGGCAGATCACCACAGATAAAGCCACTACTCTTGAATTTAACATCAATGTTCAGCTGAAGTTTGCCAAAAGGCACCTTGACATTCCACAATGCTAATGGGAAAATGTTTTGTAGACTGATGAGGTTGAATTGTTAGGGAATAACACACAGTAGTACATATGGTGTAAAAAAAGGTTTCTCATACACACATATACCATCATGATGTATGACAGCTTGCCATCATCAAGGGGACAATGAATTTCCAAGTTTAATGTCAGGGTGGCTGTGTGAAGCTCAGTGTAATGCATCAGGACAATGATCTTAAAAATCAAAGTAAATCTACTACAGAATGTAGTTAATTCCAAAGGGTATGTTTACTTTTTCTTACCACTGTGAGTTATAGCCATAAGGTATAAAGAAGTTCAAAATGTTATGTAACTTTCTTGGGCTTGGTCTCCAAGCACTACCCCCCCCCCCCAGATCTCACAGAGTCTTGTTACATAACATGGCAAATCACCCAGCAGTGTCCCTTGATGAGGATGTCGTTTTTTCCTTGTGTCTCCTGCTGCTTGCTATCACTGGACAGGATTTCTTCACCCTCATGGTCCTTTGAGGCTTAGGCAGTGGGGACCCTCTTGAACCTGGAAATTTCCAAAGTAGATGGATGCCCTTTTTCACTGATGATATCACAAATGTTGAAAGCCCCACCGATACTGTATACCTTGATTACTTGGTGAAAGGTGTGTATTCCCTGTACTTCTGCAGTGTCAGGGGGTTGATATTCACAAACGTATCTGGTAGCTTAGGAGTCTGCCTATAAAGCTGAGTGATCTTCTTCTTTAAGTGACAGAAGTTAATACATGTTATCACACCCCTCAGGAGAAAAGCATTAATTAATTTTTGGCAGGCGATGTGTGCAATCAAGGATGATCGCTGTGGCAACACTGAGTATAGCAAGAAAAGATACTTTAATAAAGTCAGGTAACCCCTTAATGGGGATTGTATCAGGCATACACCTGATTCTGACCTTCACATTGTGAAGTATCTTCCAGGTCGATTACCTTTAATTTGAACTGAGCGCTTTCTTCCATTAAGGTGTATTGTGCATCTGAAACCTTATTATGGGCCTCTGTCAGATCATCCACCATTTGTTCATGGTCACTTGCCCCAGTGTTTTACTTGTTCTACAGCGCTTGTGCCCAGACCAAACTATTCATGCCACTCAAACATTTTAATTGAGGATCAAGAGCATACAGGGCATGTACAGAGATTTGGCAGCTGTGTCTTGTAACTGGAGGGGGCCATAACCTATGAGAGAGGGCTGGGAATGGTTTCGAGCATACTTGACTCAACATATTGTAAGGATCTGCGTTAATTGAGTTTGGTGAGGGTTGAATCTGGTAACGTATTTGTAGAAGTCCTTAGGAGATATCTTAAAGGTCATACTTAAGCCGTCAAAGGTTCTCAGCGTGCTGTCCTCCACAAATTGAGATTTCATTTTCTAATGTATGTATTATGGGTCTCTGACTTGCAAGGTTTGGCCAGTACCTTATGTGGGTACTTCCCTGTACCAGGGCTGCTAAACAACTGTGTTGCGCATGTTCATTTCCCCCCACTAATGAACCCCACCTCACTTACTACACAATATTATTATTAATAGCAAATATTAAAAAATAACTCAGCAGTGTTGACCCTGCAATTGCGTCAATTTGGGAGCGTTTTTAATTGATGATGTATGAGGTGCATCATGGTTCCTCTAGGGACCTCCTTTCATGACGTACGTTATTGGTCGCAAAGGAGTTAAATCATATTTCATTTAAAAAATATATATAATTCTGCCACCGAAGTTTCTCTGCAAACAAGACTGTGTGCTCCTAGATGAGTATGTTTGTTACAATATAATCTATATTATATAATACAAAATAATAATAATTCCATGGATTACTACAATGTATTTTAGGATTTTGCCCTTAAACATGAAAATTGTTAATATAAATGGTACATGAGCATTTTGAAGATTGTTTGTAAATATTTTCTTGCATGCGGTATTATTTCATATTTAATTCATAAACCTAAATTCTACTATTAATTAGGTATTGCTGCAGTGAAATCAATAATTAATACAAATGTAAAATTATTTTAATTTCTAAAGTTAGACCACACTCATCGATCTGCAAATGTTATTTAAGGAGATTTATGCTGTAAGCCTTGTAGAATATAACAAACAAAAGTACAAATATTTATCATAACAAGCTACTTTGATGTTATAGCTAGTATAAATCTAATAATAGACAATGCACATTGTATCATGCATCATGTGAGGATTGAGATGGAGCAGAAAATCTTTACCAGCCTATCTCCTCCTGAGCCATCAACAGTAGGTAGGTTTGTGTAAATAGGTGTGTTAGTGTGTTTGAGTATTGTGACAGAATGACCTGTCATACAGGGCCCCAAGGTACTCAAAGATGGCTCCAGTCTGGCTGCCAAACAGGCAGGAACTCCATTGTGTAAACTAATCCCATTAACAGGATTGCTGCCAGGGGGAGATTCAGGAGCTAAAGAGGATTGATGTAACTGTTTATCAATGTTGATTTATGTTAATGAAGTTCTGTGGCTATATGAGTCTATGTTTTACAAGAATAAACTGTTCATTCCTGCTGTACTCAATTCAAGGTAGTTGTGTCTACTTATTGGGTACACATAGCAGGGTTCCAAGGTGTGCATGCTGACTGGTGCTGGAAGTGATTTCGGGGACAACAGGAGGATACATGTGGGTGATCTCTGGGAGTTACTACAGCTCTCTTGGTGAACCCGTTACAAGTATGTGTGTATGTTAGTATGTGTGTGTGTAAGTATGAGTTTGCATGTGTTTGTAAAAATGTTACTTTGTGTGTGGCAGTTAGGAGTTAGTATATGTGTGTAAGTATGTTTCTTTGTGTATTGGTATGATAGTGTGTGTGTCAGTGTGCATGAGTCTGAGTGTGTAGGTATGTTACTTGTTTAAGTGTGTTAGTGTGTATGTAAGTGTTATGTGTGAGGTACTGAGCTGTTATCTGTGATATATGTGAGAGGCTGAATTGTTATGTGTAAGGAAATAAGGTACAATAATAGATTGAGGATGTTTTAGTCAGTCTCTGTTATGGTGATTTTGTGTGTTATTATTATTATTTATTGTTTTATATTGCGCCATCAAATTCCTTAGAGATGGTGTTCTAGTGTATATAATAGTAACTGGGAGACAAGGGGATGATTTACCTGCTCCCTGGGCCAGAAGATGCCAGCACTCCCCTGGTTAGTGTTATGTGTATTGGGACACCTGACCATTACACTAACAGGGACTTTTATAACATTGCATTCTAATTACATAGACATTTATAATATGTAGCTATAACAACTGCCAATCATCTGGGAAGGCTTTCTACAACATTTTGTGTTTCTGTGGGAATTTTTGGCCATTCATCCAGTAGAGCATTTTGTCACTGATGTTGGACAAGAACGCCTGGCATGTGTTTGATGGTCAGGCCCCAGAATGACCTGTCATACAGGGCCCAAAGGTAGTCAGAGATGGCTCCAGCCTGTCCATTGTGTAAACAAATCCCATTAACAGGATTGCTGCCAGGGGGATATTCATTAGCTAAAGGGGATTAATGTTTAGGTTGTCTACATTTACCTGTTTATCAATGTTAATGCAATTATGTGGATATATAAGGCTATGTTTTACAACAATAAAATGTTCAATTTGTTCTTCACAATCATGGTGGTTGTGACTACTTTTGTGATCTAAGACAAAGATCCATCTATAGTCTCAAGCCTCCTGAGGCTTGAGACTATCCTGAGGGACAGACGAAGGATTCATAGGGTATCTATAGCCCTAACAAAGCAACCCATTACAGCCCCCCTCCACCAAACTTTACAGTTGGCACAATGCAGTCAGGCAAATACGTTCTCCTGGCATCTGCCAAACCCAGACTCACACATCAAACTGCCAAACAGAGAAGGGTGATTTGCAGGCCCGGACTGGGACAAAAAATAGGCCCGGGCATTTCAGACTGAGCAGCCCATTTTTATGAAAAAACATATATGTACATACATATACATAATACTTGGTCATTCAACATGGGAAGCCTGAAGCCACAATTTCGTACAACTAATCCTTTAAAAAAATATTATAGAGTAAATAACACAATACCTTATCTTTTCCACTAAATGATTTCAGGGCCTTGAATGTTTTGTCCCCTGAAGTCACTACAAATTCAGGAGGGCGTTTTATCTCTGGATAAGTAAAAATTAAATAGTTCCTACTGTAAATTAAGGAAACAGATAAGCAAACACACACACCAGGACAGGCTTTTCCACACCGACACCCAGACACACACACCAGGACAGGCTCTGCCACACCGACACCCAAACACACACCAGGACAGGCTCTGCCACACCGACATCCAAACACACACACACACCAGGACAGTTAAAAAAAGAAGAAATGGTTCAGCACTCAACTACCAGGAAGCTGGGAGCTAGCAGGAAAAAAGGGCAAAACAAAAACAGAAAGCATAACAAAAATAGCAACGTTTGGCCGAAACGTTGCTTTTTTGCTTTCTTTGAATAAAGTAACCTAAGGATTGGAAGCTGATTGGAGTGCTGGGGTTCTTTTCTGTGTTCAAACACACCAGGACAGGCTCTGCCACACCAACACCCAAACACACGCCCCAGGACAGGCTCTGCTACACTGACACCCGAACACACACACTAGGACAGGCTCTGCCACACTGACACCCAGACACACACATCAGGACATGCTCTGCCACACTGACACCCAGACACACACACCAGGACAGGCTCTGGACAGGCACACCGACACCCAAACACACACACCAGGACAGGCTCTGTCACACCAACACCTTTACACAAACACACACCAGGACAGGCTCTGCTACACTGACACCCACACACACACCAGGACAGGCTCTGCCACACCGACACCCAAACACACACACAACAGGACAGGCTCTGCCACACTGACACCCAATCACAAACACCTGGACAGGCTTTGCCACACTGATACCCGCATCCGGAGGGTTTCCAAGGACGGTTTCACTCAGCCTGCCTGTGGCATCTTTGCCACCAAAACAGCCTGCCTGTGGCATCTTTGCCACCAAAACAGCCTGCCTGTTGCATCTTTGCCCCCTTACACATCCATGCTATCACACACACATATTCATTCACTCTTTCACAAATATTTATTCACTAATTCACAGATAATCATTCACTCATTCAGATATTCATTCATACATTGATACTCATTAATTCCCTCATTCAGATACTCATTAATACCCTCATTCAGATACTCATTTACATATACTCATTCACAAATATTCATTCACTCACTCCTTCACATATACTCATTAATTCATTAATTCATTCTTTCATTCAATCTCACATACTCCATACAGCCTCCCTCACCCCCTTACCTGAACTAATGATGTACGCGCCGCCCGCAGACTTCCGCAGATCTGCACAGGGGAAGCAGACGCGTCACATGGTTCCGTTGGATTCCTGCGTCCCCCTGGCGGTAGAAGAAACGCTGCAGGTCGCAGTTGCTGCGGGCTTAAGGGGCAGGTGCCCCTTTTGCCCTGCATGAAGGACGGCCGCATGGGCCCAGTCAGTCCGGTCCTGACTGGGCCTATTTTAAGGTAGGGGCCTGGAGCTGCAGCTCCATAAGCCCCTAAGTCAATCCGGCCCTGCCGCGGCCTGGGCTGGCCCGGCCGCGGCCCGGCCCACCGGGCAAGTGCCCGGTGTGCCCGATGGCCAGTCCGGGCCTGGTGATTTGACAATCCGCAGTACACGTTTCCACTGCTCCAAAGTCCAAAGGCGGCGTGCTTTACATCACTCGATCCGACGCTTGGAGTTGTACTTGGTAATGTAAGACTTCCATGAATCTTTCATCACACAGTTTCTTTGCTGATTTTAATGGCAGTGGAAGTTTGGAAATCTTCAGCTATGCAATCAGCAGAGCGTTGGCGACTGTAATGCACCATGCACCTCAGGACACGGTGACCCTGCTTTGTGACCTTAAGTGGTCTTCTGCTCTGTGGCTCAGTTGCGGCTGTTCCTAAACGCTTCTACTTTGCAATAATACCACTTACAGTTGGCAGTGGAATATCTAGCAGGGATGAAAATTCACTTACTGACTTACTGCAAAGATGTCATCCCTTTACAGTACCACTCTTGAATTCACTGCGCTCTTCACAGCGACCGATTTTTTTTTCAGAAATGGCTAGGTGTTAGATTTTATGCACTTCTGGTAATAGGTCTGATTGAAACACCAGAATTCAAAAATGTGTCCCAATACTTTTGTCTATATATTTTGGATATACTATATATATATATATATATATATATATATATATATATATATATATATACACACAAATCCAAAAATGGTGCACTCACAGGTATAAATAAGAGAAAATAAAAAAATTAAAATTCTTTATAGGGGGGCCTATAGCATAAAATTAACGTTTTGAACCAATTAGTGCTTCTTGATCAAAATGACCACCGTATGCAGCCAATAGAAACATACGCTAGTGATGTAACAACAATATGATATGCTAAAAAGAAAAGAGACAAAAACAAGTAAGGAAGTTATGTTGCCAAAGCAACAAGTAAACAAATACATGCTAAACCCCGCTACTATGTCAGAAGAAGAAGGAGAAAAAAGTTGATGAGCAGGCAGTAACATTCAGTGCGCAATATTTGATCTCTGTGCTCCTGCAAGGTAAGGTCCGTCTTACCCACATATGCCGGCCCACAGGAGCATGTTATTAAATATACAACAAACTGCAGTATAAGTAACTGTGTGCTTTATCTCTAACCTTTTGCCTAAATGTCAGAATGTGAAAGATGTGGCAGAAGACATGTTCGTGCAAACTATGCAATTTAAACATCTGTAGCAGCTGAGTTTGGTGTATTTATCAAATGACCTTGACCTGTTGTAACAATGTTTGTGTCTTGACTTAACACTACTGGTAAAGTTGTACCTTGTGCCACAATGTTCCAATTCCTTTGCACCATATTTTTCAAATGCTATATTAAAGGTACGTCAATAAAGATATTTCTTTACGTATGTGATATATCCTTCTACCCGTTTCATAATTGTAAAGCTTTTAATAATATCAGTTTCAGCTTCTTTGGTATTATGACACCACATAATTTATTTTGTACTCAATAACATAACAATAAAATGTAATGTGAGTTTTATTTCAACAACATAAATTAATACATTTAATTCCAAGGAACATCAAGCATTATTGAACTGACAATGATCCAGCAGAAGTATTCAAATGTAGAAGTGGAATAATATATTTACATTTCGCTTTTCAAGTGACTGCTTCTAAAAATATACTGTGAAATTATGTTATTGTACCATAATTATAATTTGATTGCTTTTACCGCTTCATCATCAAGTTGTGGTCTATAGTGACAAAGGAGAGATTGCAATCAGTATTGTGTGCTGTAGGCTCATGAAATGGGAATAATGAAACATTGGAAATAAATTTATAATTTCAGTTTCTTGGGAATTGAAATCCTATAGAAAAAAGGTAGAAAATACCTTGTTTTAGCTGTGGTATTTTATAGCTATTGCTACAAACAATAGATTTTGCACGTATGTTGGGTCATATGACATGATCCTAGTGCAGGACCTTACCCCCCTCTTGGGGACTTTAAGCAATACCCCATCCATTCCAAAGGGCAGAGATCGATGGGAATGCCACTGTATTAACTCTGCATTAACTCTCCATCCGATATAATTTATAAATATATGTTTAGCCCCAGAGTCCCATTTGGGACTATGGGCTAGCTTGGGAGATCATAGAGATCTCGCTAACCAGCCCAAAATAAAAGATATGCGAGGTCCGTTTATACTAACCCATGTCTCCCTGCTGCCCCTTGAAGTGCGCTGGCTATTAATGCTGAGCGCTGGGATAACCAACAACCAATGGGATACCTTGGGGTGGATTTTCCGCTTGGGTGTCACTCACAAGGAGTGGTGCCAAAATTTCCCTTGGGCCGGTCCAAAATTGGTCACAAAGGACCAGACTGGCTGGAACAGAGCGGGGTAACGTAACGCAAGGTTACATGACCATGTAGTCAAACATGAGGCTGTTCGCACACTAAGAAAATCTGCAGCTGAGCTAAAGTGGGTGAGGGAAGGAGAAAGAGTTAGAGCTAGGGATCTCTTACCTGATTGAGACACGGTGCTCAGTCTGGATCAAAGTAAGGAAAGTGGTATATTGCATAAACCTTCACGAACAATATTTTAAATTAATCCATCGTTGGTATTATGTCCCAGCAGCCCTACATATATATGTCTCATATATGCAGAAAGCAGAAACTTTAAATAACTATTTTTCTTATATTAAGGAGGAACCTATGGCAATGGATATGCAAATTACTTCTGCAAAAAACTTGCAGACAAATTGTGATTGGATGACTCAGGACAATTAAAGTTAATGTCAACAAAGCTCCGGGGCCTGGCGGTATTCACCCATGAGTGCTTAAGGAGCTAAGTCTGAAAATAAGTGAACCTCTGTTTTTAATCTTCCAGGATTCTTTTATTTCAGGAATTGAACCAAAGGATTGGAGGAAGGCAGATGGGGTTCCAATATTAAAAAAGGGTTCAAACTCTTTGCCTGGAAATTAGAGACCTGTGAGCTTAACTTCTGTGGCTGTGAAAGTATTTGAATGGTTATTAAGGGATAAAATTCAGGAATTAATTGGCAAGAACAGTGTTATTAGCAAAAATCTGCATGGTTTTATGAAACATAGGTCATGTCAAACTAACTTAATTGCATTCCACGAAGAAGGAAGTAGAAGTGTAGATCAAGGTGTTGCAGTGGATGTAATATACTTGAATTTTGCCAAGACGTTTGACACGATTACACAAAATAGGTTAGTATTCAAACTGAAAGAAATTGGTCTAGATGCAAATTCTCGTTCTTGGGTAGAACATTGGCTTTGTGATAGAATACAGAGAGTTGTCATAAACGGTTATTTTTTAAGTTGGACAAAAGTGGTAATTGGTGTCCCTCGGGGTTCTGTTCTGGGACCAATTTTATTCAACATATTTATAAATGATCTTGCAAAAGGCATTGAAAGTCATGTTTTCGTATTTGCAGAAACACTAAAATCTGTCAAGTAATACAATGTGAGCAGGATATTACATTGCGGCAGAGGGATTTAGATAGACTGGGGGATATAATTTTGCCTCTTTATAAATCAATTGTAAAACCACACCCTGAATATGCTGTGCAGTTTTGGGCACCTATTCTAAAGAAGGATATTATAGCACTGGAAAAGGTGCAGAGGCGGGTTACAAAATGAATAAAAGGAATGGAACACTTTAGTTATGAAGAAGCTTAACTAATTTAAATCTGTTTAGTTTAGAAAAACGGCACCTCAAAGGGGATATGATAGCATTATATAAATATATTCAGGGCCAATGCAAACCATTGTCTGGAAACCTATTCGTAAACAGGGCTATGCATAGGACACGTGGTCACGCATTTACACTGGGAGAAAGGAGATTTAGTCTAAGGCAAAGGAAAGGGTTTTATAAAGTAAGGACAACAAGGATGTGGAATTCTCTGCCTGCAGAGGTAGTTTTATCAGCGTCTGTACAGACATTTAAACAGCAACTGGATGAAAAATATAATATTCAGGGCTATAATTTTTTAATTATGGGGAAACAGCTTCTTGATCCAAGGAGATATCTGACTGCCATTCTTGGGTCAAGAAGGATTCCCCCCCCCAGTTTGTTGCAAAATTGGAAAGAGTCACAAACTGGGTTTTTGTGCCTTCTTTTGGATCAACAGCAATTAACAGATATGGGAAAGGCTGAACTTGATGGACGCATGACTTTTTTCAGCCTATGTAACTATGGTGGAACTATGGTGGAACTGCAGAAAGCTCCTCATACTGAAAAAAGAGATTATTCAAGTTTATTTTTGGGATAGACTGGATTTTGACCCCACAATCTTTTCTGTTTCACATAGATATTCCTGTTAAAAACAGTTCAAATATAAATTTAGCCATTAATGTATTGGCAGCAGCCAAGTTATGTATGGCACAAAACTGAACTGGAGCCCCTGTGTAACGTTCACCCTTCGCTGTATGGACTTGTTTAAACTTGGTGCTACTCATTTTACGTTTCCAGCCACTAGTGGCCGCCTTTGCCACTCAGAACCACTCAGACTGATTATCAGGTCCAGCTGCAGTTGATTACCTGATCAAGACAGCCTTTATAAACCTGCCCAGCCCTGCAGTCTGGGCCTTGACATTGACGTTATAGGACTGCCTGTTTGGTTCCTGCTTTGCTTTGGTTCCTGCTTTGCTTTGGTTCCTGCTTTGCTTTGGTTCCTGCTTTGGTTCCTGCTTTGGTTCCTGCTTTGGTTCCTGCTTTGCGGCCAGCGCCCCACTAAGTGGACTCCCAAGTCGTGTGCCCTGCAAGTGGGCTTCTAGCCGTGTCGTGTGCCCTGCAAGTGGGCTTCTAGCCGTGTCGTGTGCCCTGCAAGTGGGCTTCTAGCCGTGTCGTGTGCCCTGCAAGTGGGCTTCTAGCCGTGTCATGTGCCCCATCCCGAGGGCTTCCTGCCGTGTGTGCCCCATCCCGAGGGCTTCCTGCCGTGTGTGCCCCATCCCGAGGGCTTCCTGCCGTGTGTGCCCCATCCCGAGGGCTTTCAGCCAAGAGACTTTCCTTGTTTGTATGTTGTACCATCATCTACAATACAACTCTTAATCCTGATCTGTCTGTGGTTTATTTCCTGCGCCTGTCTGCAACAACCCCAGGCCATCATGCATCGTGGGGTACAGACAGATCCCCTCGTATCCCCTGCATCTGGGCTCCTATCAGACCTGCTCCCCCGGTTTGTGACATTCTGACTTGGACACACATCCTAAATAAATTTGAAATGGAGAGATTTCTTTAGATTATCTAGGAACATAAAGGAATATGATAAGATCCCCCCTGGAAAACATGGCAATTAATACTAACTAAACATAAAAGTATTAGGGGTAGTCAGGGCCGGCCCAAGGCAAAATGCCGCCTGGGGCGAATTTTAAAATTCCGCCCCCCCATTATCTACCCTTCCTCTCCCTCCGTCCCTGCCCCCCCCTTGTGCTTACCTTTCAGCAGTCCTGCGGAGAGTCTCCCTGTTCGGTCTCGGTGCCGGCTTGTAATGCTGAGCGCCGGAAATCTTCCGGCACTCAGCATTACATGCCGGCACCGAGACCGAACAGGGAGACTCGCCGCAGAGGAGAGAGAGAGGGGCGCCGAGCGGGTACTGACAGCTTGGTAAGCGAATACCACTCGGCGCCCCTTTCTCTCTCTTTCGCTTTAAAAAAAAAAAAATAAAAAAAAATAAAAAGGGCTTGGGGCGGCAAAGTGCCGCCCCTTCAAAAGTGTCGCCTGGAGCGGTTGCCCCACTTGGCTCCATTGTCGGGCCGGCCCTGGGGGTAGTACAAGCCCTATATCCACCCATTAAAAGACACAGATATCTATCTCCACACTTGTGGCTTGGATCCCATCACCGCAACAACAAGTATGAATGATGAAGGGATCGTCATGTGATCTTGGATTGTTAAAATATAACCTATTTTTTGAAGTAAGTTAATAGGAAGGCATCTGAAGACCTTAAAGATAACAATACCATGTGAGGATATTGAATGTCTGATGTATGTATATGTCCCCTCAATAGCTGTATTTTTAGACAAAGAGGAGGAGGAAAAGTGACAGTGACAGAGGAAAGGTAGAAAACATTCAGTGAGAGTGGATTTGTAAGTGTGTGAGAGTGATGGGTGTTATGCTGTAATTCATGCTGAATGTTTGTGAATGAGTGTGTGTGTGATAGCATGGATGTGTAAGTGAGGGGGGGATAGCATGGCATAAGGAGCCTGTAATCACATTCCAGGTTCCATTATTAGATTAATATTGTTATTGATTTTTTTGTCTCATTTTGATGTGTTACTTACTTTTAATAACCCCTTCGCGACCTTTGCCGGTTCAGGACCGTCATAACAAGAAGGTCACTAAATGACCTTTGACGGTCCTGAACCGTCAAAAAATTAAATAAGCTTAGAAAGTGATCAAGGATCACTTTCTTCGCTTAAACGGCCTTGCTGCAATGCCTCGATGTCGAGGCATTCAGCAAGGCCGAGATCGGCATCGGGGGCCATGTCTGGCCCCTCCCCGGGGCGTCAACAGCCGCCATACATTGTATGGCGGCGGACGCCCGTTTTAAAAGCGTTTAGGAGGCGATCAACGATCGCCTCCTAAACTTAAATGGTGTCGCTGGAATGCCTCAATCAGGAGGCATCCAGCGACACCAAACACTTACCTCTGGGTGGGCTGTGACCACTCCGGAGAGCGGTCACAGCCGCCGCTGCCGGTGATCTTCGCCATCAAGCAAGATGGCGGCGGCCCGGGAAATAAAACAATAAAGACGAAAAAGTTCGCTAGAGGGTCTCCAGACCCTCTAGAGAACTGGCTCCACTTGCTGGTTGAATACAGGTACTGCATTCAACCATGCAAGTCAATGGAGCCCAGCTTTCTAATCACTATGTGATTAGTAAAATATTCAAAAAAAATAAAAATAAATAAAAAATGGAAAAAAAAATTAAAAAAAATGTGCTAACATTTAAAAATAATTATGCAGTGATGTCACTAGATGAACCATCCAGTACCAGCAAAATGTGTAAAAAAAAATATATAAAAAAAGTATTAAAAAAATAAAATAAAATTAAAAAATAAAGTTTATTATTTTGAGCAAGTGCTAAAAATTCTCAAAAATCTCAACAAAGAGTTAAAATAAAAGCACTTCAAATACCCAAGGGGTGTCTAATATATAAAAAAAATGGCTGATGGGGTAAATTGGAGTGGCCTAGCTCAAATATAGGGCATAGGTACAGACTGACCAAAATGGAGAAAAAAAGCGCACTTCCCAAATGTGGCATTTTAAATCTGAAACAACCCGACAAACCCATGCATGTCGGGTATCACTGCACTCAGGAGATGTTCCTGAACACACATTGGTGTGTTGTTTGACAGTGGCATATACCAGGACCTGTATATCTATAACTAAAGTACAATTTGTGTGAAAAAAAAAATAAAAAAAATTACTATTACAAAGTTTGACAAAGTGTAGTTCTATAATTGGTGCATGGAAAGGGTTAAAATAACAGCATTTGGAATACCCTGGGGTGTCTAGTTTTCAAAAATATATGGTTTGAATGGGTTAAATTGAGTTAACCGGCTTCAAAGATATTCCAAAGAGGAGAGGGAGGCACAATGACCAAATGACCACCTGAATTACGCATGCCCCAAAAGTAGCCTTTTACCAGCCAAACAATCTGACAAACCCATGCATGTGGGGTATCGCTGTACTCAGGAGATGTTGCTGAACACATATTGGGGTGTTGTTTGACAGTGACATATACCAGCACCTGTATATCTATAACTAAAGTACAATTTGTGTGGAAAAAAAAATAAAAAAAATTACTATTACAAAGTTTGACAAAGTGTAGTTGTATAATTGGTGCATGGAAAGGGTTAAAATAACAGCATTTGGAATACCCTGGGGTGTCTAGTTTTCAAAAATATATGGTTTGAATGGGTTAAATTGAGTTAACCGGCTTCAAAGATGTTCCAAAGAGGAGATGGAGGCAGACTGACCAGATTTGTTAAAAAAGATTTGGAAATCATAAAACGCTGCTTGTACTTATTGCCCTATAACTTACAAAAAACAGCAAAAAAACATAAAAACATTGGGTATTTCTAAACTCAGGACAAGTAGTAGAATCTATTTAGCTAGTTTTTTTACTTGCTTTTTTAGGTGAGTAAAAGATTTTTCAAATAAAAGTCATAAAATGTGTTTTTTTTTCAATTTTTCACCATGTTTTTTTTATTTTTTTTATAGTAAATAAGATGATACGATCAAAATAATGGTATCTGAAGAAAGCCCATCTTGTCCTGAAAAAAACAATATATAACTTATGTGGGTACACTAAATGGGTGAGGAGAAAATTACAGCTGAACACAAGCACCACAAAAGTGTCAAAACAGCCTCGGTCCCACAGGGTACAAAATGAAAAATGAGCCCGGTCCTTAAGGGGATAAAAGCGTTTTGTTTTTGTTTTTAAAGGTGAGGGGGTCATTTTCGGTTTTGGCCAAGTGAATGCTGAATTTTCGGTTTCGGTCCAGAATTTTCATTTTGGTGCATCGCTACTATATACTAAGCCAGACACTAAAGTGGTAGGCCTACACCACATCAATGTGTGGCTTAGTATATAGTGATAGGGGTTATGCTGTACCACCGTCAGTGTGTGCCTCAGTATATAATAAGTTATCCTGTACCACTGTTAATGTCTGCCTCAGTATATAATGATAAAATTAATCCTATACCACCGTCAATGTTTGCCTCAATATATTAAGGATAACAATTATGCTGCACCACCGTCTGTGTTTGCCTCAGTATATAATGATAGCAGTTATGCTGTAACACCGTCAATGTCTGCTTTAGTATATAATAACAGTTAACAGGGACTTGCCCACCAGGATACCGGGAAATTTCCGGCAGCCCAACAATGAAAATGGCCGCGGGCGCCATGAAATGAAATGAAATGAAAATGTGTGGCAGAGCCTGTCCTGGTGTGTTTGGGTGTTGGTGTGGCAGAGCCTGTCCCGGTGTGTGTGTTTGGGTGTTGGTGTGGCAGAGCCTGTCCTGGTGTGTGTGTTTGGGTGTCGGTGTGACAAAGCCTGTCCTGGTGTGTGTGTGGGTGTCAGTATGGCAGATCTTGTCCTGGTGCGGCCACGCAAGAGTTGACCTCCAATCATGGAGGAGAAGGTGCTCTTTGCAGCGCAGCATGCATGAGGTCCGCAGACCCCAGGGCGTATCTATAGTATTTGGCACCAGGCACCCCCTACATACGATCCTGTATGTGGCACCCCCCCACACAAACACACTTAAAAACAGCATAACTACTATCATATACTGAGAGAGACATCAGTGGAACAGCATAACTTCTATCACTATACACTGAGCCAGACATTGATGGTGGTACAGCATAACTGCTATCATTATATACTGAGAGTAGGGTGACCACATTTGCCATTTTTCCAGGACACACATAATTTTTACATATTGCTGATCAGGCCAGATAAAGTACTGCTTGCAGTATGGATAATGTATAACTGACTAATTGGTTCCCGTCCATGAGTCTATACATCCCACATACTGGAAAACATGGCCGATGTGGTCACCCTGAGACAGACATAGACGGTGGTATATAGTGATAGGCTCTACCACCGTCAACTAGATTATAAACTTGCAAGAGCAGGGCCCTCTTCTCCTTCTGTGTTGGTTAATGTGATTTTTTATTTTACTGACTGTAGGTAACAGCGCTACAGAATCTGCTGGTGCTATATACATTCATATAATGTAATGTCTTAATCAGTATAAAGTGATGGGAGTTATTACCTACTTTAGAGGATAAATCCCATCACTATATACTGAGCCAGGCACTGATGGAGTACAGCATAACTCCCACCACTATACACTGAATAAGACATTGACAGGAGTTATACTGCACTATTATCACTCTCACACACGTACTAATGCTTTCTCCCCCCCTCTCCCTCTCTCTTTCTCTAATAATAGCTTGCTGCAGGCTGGGGCATCCAAAAGTATTTCTTGGGGCGGCAAAGTGCTGCCTCTTCACAAATGCTGCCTGGAGCAATTGCCCACTCAGCTCCATAGCAGGGCTGGCCCTGAACCCCGGGGTTAGTTAATCCCCAAGCTGCTTGTTTTTTATTTTTTATTTTTTATTTTACCTTCCATCAAGACAAATCTTGTGTAGATGGGGCAGTCCAAATACAAGAGGGAATATGTTAGACCATTGCCATCATTTGCACTCAGTGTTTAGATAATAGACATCTATAAAAGTTATGACCTAAACTGCTTTCTTTACAAATGTATATGTTTTGTTGCCATTTAAGTCAGGTCTCAATGAAACAGCTAATACCAATTTGGCAACATGATGCATTTTAAAACCAAGGTTTAATTTACATTAAAACCTCTCCCATCTGTGTTGCAGCCCATTAGTGTGTAATATGCACCATCAATGTTTGAGAGATTACTTTGTTTAAAGTAAATTCATTTTTTTAATAAAATGGTTATGCATCTGAACTTTATTAATTAATCTTTCATTTTTTTTTAGAAAGTTTCTGTAAAATAACCTTTTCATTTTAAAGTCTTGTATAATGTACAATGTTCTAGTGAGCTTCAATTAAATCAATTGCTTAAGAATAATAATGAACGGCAATTATAATTCAACACATATCTACTCAGAGCATGTCATGCTATTAAAATACCCTTTTAGAGATGAGTTCATCAAGCTGCAGAAAAAGTAAATAAATGTGAATTTTATAAATGTGCGGCAAAGAGCCCTAATTTAGTAATAACAGGGATTTGCATGCTTGAACGTTAAATAAAAGAATGTTGTGGAAATTATTTTGCTACAATAAACATGAACAGTTTCTATGTGTTTATACAACCAATAAATTGCTAAAAAAATTTGGTGAATGTGTGCCTCATGTTTAGTGTAAGGCTATTAAGTAAAATATACAGAGGCAGCCTGAGATGCCTAGCTGTACCCTTCTTGCATGTACACACAGTTCCTGGATGCAGGGTTGGGCCTAGGCAAGAATATTCTCTTGCTCTCCCCAATATTTTTAGCAATATTTTTAAGTCTAGCAGGATTGAGCAGTGAAGAAGCTGTACAGAGTATGGGGCAGAACAATTATTTCCTATGTAGGGTTATGCTGAATACACAAGGTGCATTACAGGCACAGGAAATAATAGATCTGCATGTCACTGTGCACATCACGTTCCTGGCTCATTCACTCTAACACCATACGCTGGCACTCCTCACCATTAAACACTGTATATTGACAACCATCTCCACTCACGCACATTCATACACCATACACTGACATACGCTTAGGCTAACACTGTTCACTGACACTCCACACACATTTACTCTAACACCATACACTGACACCCAAAACAGTCTAATACTGTACACTGACACCCCCAAACACACTAATTCTAGTGTACACTGTCGCAGTCTAACAATGTAAACTAACACAAACACTCATACCACAGAGTCTAACACTGAACACACACACTCAGCCTAACACTGTACACTGACACCCTGCACACACTCATTCTGACCCCCCCAAGTCATTCTAACACTGTACTCTGACACGCACCAGAACCCATACTCATTTTACACTCACACATACACAGCAATATATATATATATATATATATATATATATATATTTACTCACAAAGTCCATTGCACACCATTCCAAATATTCCAAGCCTGGTGCTAGTAACCAGCAGTTTCCATAAAAAGCACTCTCAAAGGATGGTCAGCACTCCAGGTCTTCAAGTTAACAACTTCTCTTTATTCAAAGTCAAATTGACGTTTCAGTCATTGCTGATGAAAGTCAGCAATGACCTATACGTCTACTTGACTTTGTTTGAACAAAGAGAAGTTGTTAACTTGAAGACCTGGAGTGCTGACCATCCTTTGAGAGTGCTTTACAAATATATATATATATATATATATATATATATATATATATCTTGTTTGTGTGTTCTGCTCACTATTGAACACATGCCCCTACACCTAGCTACTCACTGTGCATGCAGCCTCTTCAGAGAAGCTTTTATGAGCTGATTTGCTTATCCTGCTGACTGTGGCAAGCCCTGCCTCTGCAAGCAATTTGGATGCTTAAAGGGTTGCATCTGCCTCAATAAGCATCTGAACTGTGCAGCGCCCCCTCATTCAGGCACCCCGGGCGGCTGCCATGGCTGTCTGGTACTAAGACCAGCCCTGCTTGGATAAATAGCATTTCATGCTGCACTAGTACCATTCTCAGATACAAACTCCAAAGAGTCCAGATTATTTATTAGAAATTTAGAATTTGATGGCAGAAATTTTGATTCACCCCATTTTTTATCCTGCAAAGCATTCACCATTTTGGTAGCCCTCCTCTAAACGTTGTCCAAAAAAAAAAATCAATATATTTTTGGAAATGGGGTCTCCACTTTACACAATACTTGTTATGGTTGCAGGTACTGGATTAGATAGGAGTATCTGCAGGGACTGGTTTGGGTTCAGAAAGGCTGTCTGCTGCAGCTTTAGTCTTCTTCCTAGGCATCAACTACAGGAACAAGACTGAGGAACTGGCAGCAGAGTCTAGGGAGACTGGCAGACAAGGTCAGGAAAGCCAAGGTCAAATAAAGTAGCCAGATGATCAATAACAGTGTGCCTAATCAGAAAAATGGATAAAATGCAAGGATTAAGCAACAACAAAAACAATATTGCAGGAAAGGAAGTGCAGTATTCCAGAAAAGGAAGCTGGGAGCACTGGTATATAAAGGCCACTAATGATAAGGTTGGTCACAGGTGTGGCAGGTTCCTGAACAAGGATAGCAGGGGAGACAGATACCCCAGTGATCACAGAGCCTCCTGGTGGCAACATGGGTAGGAGAATGGTTTCCCAAATTTAAGGTCGTTGGTTGTAATCCTGCAATAGGTGTGGTCTGACCAGAGATCTGTAAAGTGGCAGACCCAACACCCTCTTGTTGATTCTTAATGCCTCTAGCTATAAGAACTTTGCTTACTTTTTGTAAGACTAAGTTGCCAGGTTACCTTTAAGTCCTCAGAAATAATTACTCCCAAGTCCCTCACTTCTGTCGTCAGTATCCCTGCTATATTATGCCTTGCGATTTTTACGTTCCAAGTACATTATTTGACATTTATCAATATTAAACTGCAACTGCCATGCTCTTAACCATTCTTCTAATTTCCCTAACCCCTTAAGGGCCTGGCTTATTTTTTCTTTTTGTACCCTGTGGGACCGAGGCTGTTTTAACACTTTTGTGTGCTTGTGTTCGGCTGTAATTTTCTCCTCACCCATTTAGTGTACCCACACATGTTATATGTTGTTTCAGGACAATATGGGCTTTCTTACGATACCATATAATTTGATCATATCATCTTATTTAGTATAAAAAAAAAAACAAAACAAAAAACAAAACATGGTGAAAATTTGAAAAACCCCCACCTTTTATGACTTTTCTTTGAAACATATTTTACTCACCTACAAAAGGAAGTAAAAAAACTAGCTAAATAGATTCTACTATTTGTCCTGAGTTTAGAAATACCCAATGTTTTTATGCTTTTTTGCTGTTTTTTGTAAGTTATTGGGCAATAAGTACAAGTAGCGTTTTTTGATTTCCAAACCTTTTTTTCCAAATCTGGTCATTCTGCTTCCATCTCCTCTTTGGAACATCTTTGAAGCCGGTTAACTCAATTAATCCCCATCAAACCATATATTTTTGAAAAATAGACACCCCAGGGTATTTCAAATGCTGGTATTTTAACCCTTTCCATGCACTAATTATACAACCACACTTTGTCAAACTTTGTAATAGTAATTTTTTTACATTTTTTTTCACACAAATTGTAATTTAGTTATAAATATAAAGGTCCTGGTATATGTCACTGTCAAACAACACCCCAATATGTGTTCTGCATCTCCTGAGTATGGTGATACCCCACATGTATAGGTTTGTCAGATTGTTTGGCTGGTAAAAGGCTACTTTTGGGACATGCGTAATTCAGGTGGTCATTTGGTCATTCTGCCTCTATCTTTGGAACATCTTTGAAGCCAGATACTTAAATTTACCCCATCAAACCATATATTTTTTAAAACTAGACACCACAAAGTATTTCAAATGCCGGTATTTTAACTCTTTTATGCATGAGATTCTACCACCTGCCTTTGCCAAAATTTCATTTTGTATTTTTTTCACACAAATTGTACTTCAGGAATGAATTTATAGCTCCTGGTATGCGTCACTATCAAACAATACACCAATGTGTGTTCAGCAACATCTCCCGAGTGCAGTGATACTCCACATGCATGGGTTTGTCGTGTTTGAGATTTAAAATGCCACATTTGGGAAGTGCGCTTTTTTCTCCATTTTGGTCAGTCTGTACCTATGCCCTATCTTTGAGCCCGGCCACTCCAATTTACCTCATCAAGCCATTTTTTTATTAAATTAGACACCCCTTGGGTATTTGAAGTGCTTTTATTTTAACTCTTTCTATGTTGAGATTTTTTGGACATTTTAGCACTTGCTGAAAACAATAAACTTTATTTTTTTTAGCATTTTTTTTCCATAATTTTTTTAAATTATTTTTTTAATATTTTACTAATCACATTGTGATTAGAAAGCTGGGCTCCATTGACTTGCATGGTTGAATGCAGTACCTGTATTCAACCTGCAAGTGGAGCCAGAGTTCTCTAGAGGGTCTTGATTGTTTTAGTTACAGGGCGGCCGCCATCTTGCGGATGGCGAAGATGACTTGCAGTGGCGGCTGTGACCGCTCTCCGGAGCGGTCACAGCCCATCCTCGGGTAAGTGTTTGGTGTCGCTGAATGCCTCCTGATCGAGGCATTCCAGCAACACCATTGAAGTTTAGGAGGTGATCATTGATCGCCTCCTAAACTCTTTTAAAACGGGAGGCCGGCGCTGGATGTTGACGCCCCGGGGAGGGTTGATCACTTTCTAAGCTTATTTAATTTAATGACGGTTCAGGACCGTCAAAGGTCGTTAACTGACCGTTTTTGCGTGACGGTCCTGAACCAGCAAAGGTCATTAAGGGGTTAAATCTCTTGCCATTTGACTTGTTCCACCAGGAATATCTACTCTGTTGCAGACTAAATAAATGTCACCTGCAAAAATACATACCTTACCAGTGAGATCTTTTGTACTATTGCTAATAGAAATATTAAAAATGATGGGTCCCAATGCAGATCATTGAGGTACCCCACTACTAAGACCTCCCTCTGAATATAACTACAACCTTCTGTATCCTGTAGATAAGGAGCCCAGGTGCAGGGGATACGAGGGGCTCTGTCTGTACCCTACGATGCATGATCGCTTGGGGTTGGTACAGACAGGCGCAGGAAATAACTCAAGGACAGAAGATGCGGATTAAGAGTTGTATTGCATATGATGGTACAATATAAATAAACACAAAGAAAGTCACTTGGCAGGAAGCCCTCTGGTTGGGGCACACAGTGTATGTAACTTCCTACTAACTATTCCTTGCTTACAGTTTCTCTTTTCACTTATATTTCTAAAAACCAGGGAATTTTCCCCTCTGTGTGTATTTAACCCCCTAACGAACAGTGTCGTGCCTGGCAAGTCATAGAGACTTACTTGAGGACTACCTGATATAAGCAGTGTGTTTTGGATTTCTGCCTTTAATCCTCAGACTTTTTAAGTTGAAGTGCCTGGCAAAATCTACTATCCTGTAAGTGCATTCTAACTGTCTTACAACACTACAGGAAGATACTGCACCATTGGCTTTTTCCCTTTTATATTTATTTTTAGAGAAATAGAAGAAATAAAGAACATTTTATTCTGAAGAGCCTGTATACCATCTGTATTTTGTGAGTGCACCCACAACACATTTATACAATATTATTTATTTGACATTATTGCACTATTATTTCTTTATTTTTTTCCCACATGTACATGCGCCCCAATATCTGTTTTAAAGTCATAGCATTAAACAGGCTTAGAAAGCGATCTATGATCTCGAGGCATTCAGCAACACCAAGAT
The DNA here is from genome assembly GCA_023333645.1 of Sceloporus occidentalis. Lineage (NCBI taxonomy): Eukaryota > Metazoa > Chordata > Lepidosauria > Squamata > Phrynosomatidae > Sceloporus > Sceloporus occidentalis. The sequence continues at coordinate 691,726 of JALMGF010000054.1, read as the reverse complement.
CAGCATCAGGGGCCCTGTGCGGCCCGGGGCGTCAACGTCAGTTCGGTGACACCGAACACCCACCCCTGGACACACTGTGACCACTTCGGAGAGTGGTCACAAGCACCACTGGGAGAGATTTTGCCTTTTCGCAAGATGGCGGCGTCCTTTAAAAAAAAAAAATACAGATACAGGTATTGCATTAAACCATGCAAGTCAATGGAGCCCTGCTTTTTTAATTACAATGTGATTAGTAAAATATTTTAAAGAATGGAAAAAAAATAGCTAAATAAAAAAAATTCTGGTAACATTTAAAAATAATAATGCAGTGGTCACCATCAGGGGAACCATCCAGTTCTAATAAAATGTAAAACACTTTATAAAATAAAATAAAAAAATTTATGAGCAAGTGCTAAAAATAGCCTTGTGTCATCTCAAAAATCCTGACATGGAAAGAGTTGAAATACTAGCATTTCAAATACCCATGGGGTGTCTACTTTAAAAAATAATTAATAGTTTGATGGGGTAAGTTGGAGTGGCCAGGTTCAAACATGTCTTAAATAGGCATAGACACAGACTGACCAAAATGGAAAACATTAGCCCCAAACAACCAGGCAAACCCATGCATGGGTGGTATCGCTATAGTACATGGGGCAGAATTTCCGCTAGTTGTATTTATTGTCCCGGGCAGCAACCGCAGCCACCGCGAGGTAGGGGGAGACCCCCGCTTCGGTCCGGCAGCCGCAGCTGCCGCGAAGAAGAGGGAGGCCCTCCGCTTCGGATCAGCAGCAGCAGCCGCCGCGAAGAAGGGGGAGACCCCCCGCCTCTACACAGCAGCCGCAGCCGCCGCGAAGAAGGGGGAGACCTCCCGCTTCTACACAGCAGCCGCCGCTGCGAGGAAGAGGGAGACCGCCTACCTGCACGGTGCGTCCCCAGCAGCTGCAGCCGGGAGACGGGTCCTCTTCTGGAATCCGGACTCGTTCTTCTTCGCGCCACCTAGTGGCACCGGCAGGTACTACCTTGACTTATATGGGAAGACTACGTAATCGCCAACCACAAGATGGCCGCGCAGGAAGTGACGTAACGGCACTTTGAATATTTGGTGGGAAATCTCCAATTAGTGCCTAATTTCCTGTGCCTATTTAAGAGACTTCCTAACTCTGAGACTTTGCCTTCTGATGGTCGTGCCTATCTCGGTAGTGCCTTCCCAGTACGTGTTCTTGTTGTTTCCTGTTGTTCCTGTTATTGACCTCGGCTTGCTCCTCGACTATCCTGATATCTGGTATCCTGACCTCGGCTTGCTCCTCGACTATCCTGATATCTGGTATCCTGACCTCGGCTTGCTCCTCGACTATCCGGCTCTCCGGTATCCTGACCTCGGCTCTCTGGACCATCCTTTGCCAGTCCTACCTGACTACGGTGTCTCCTCTGTACGCTGTGCCGTGACAATAACTTGCAAAAAAAGATAAAAAGATTGGGTATTTCTAAGCTCAGGACAAATAGTAGAATCTATTTAGCAGTTTTTTTTCATTAGCTTTTGTAGTAAATTATTTTTCAAATAAAAGTAAGAAAAGGTGCTTTTTTCAATTATTCATCATATTTTGTTTTAATAGGAAATTTGAGGATATGATATAAAAAAATGGTATCTGAAGAAAACCCCTCTTGTCCTGTAAAAACAATATATATCTTGTATGGATACACTTAATAGGAGAGGAGAAAATTACAGCTAAAGATGAACACCGCAGGAGTGTTACAACAGCCTTGGTCCTTAAGGATTAATAATACGCTCTGCCTCCTTAAGCTTAGCTTTATATTTGCTCTCATTCTGCATTTGCTTAACGTTCATAATGCCACATATTACATTACATTTATTTATATAGTACCAGCAGATTGGTTGAATGTGGTTGCAAATGCCCTAGGACCGTCAGGGGCAAGAACTGTCAGGGGTTTTAGCTTTCCCTTGTCAAGAACATGTCCTACACATGGAAATCTCAACTCAGACGGGAACAGTCGAGTCACTGCACCACCGTGTTGTCCAGGAGGTATAGCTAGATTATGTGTGATAGGGAGAAGCAATGATAGGATATGGAGCAACCCCGTCATGTTAGTCAGTCCTGTCCATACCCTCAGAGTGGGGGGGATCGCGGGGTGGTCTGCCGAGCCTCAGTGCCCTCGTCGTTGTTGAAGCCACACTACCACTGGCATCGGGGCAGACATTTCATACTGTTCCATCGACACCCAACACCTAGTCGACTTGCACGTCCAATCCACTACTGTAGATGCCATCACAGATTTATAATAAATAATAGGTCTGGAAGGCCCACGCCCCCCCTATCTTTGGGATGTATCTAGTATTTATAACCAAGTCGCGCTCTCTTTCCTGGGCATATAAACTCTAACAGAACTTACTTAAGTAAGTCTTGGGGATATCTATAGGTAGCACTCGAAGCAGGTATAACACCCCCGGTAGCACATTCACTTTGTGGATGGCAACTCTTCCTAACCAAGAAAAAGTTTTTTTGGACCAAGACTTAAGAGGTCAGTAGTACCCCATGGTTTAGACCAAATATGGAATCCAGATCTGGGGACAGTATAATTCCCAAATATCGGATTGTATTTCCTCGGGCCCATTTAAATGGGTAAATGCCTTGTTATGGCCCTACTTGATGTTCTGGGATGGATATATTTAGTAACTCAGACTTATTATAGTTGATTTTAAAATAAGATAAGGAACCAAATAATTCGATCTCCCTCTTAATGGCTGGCAAATATGTCACTGGCTTGGTAACGATAAATAAAAGATCATCAGCGAAAGCTGCTATTTTATGATGTACCCTACCCATCCTTATCCCCTCAAAGCCCTAAGAGCATTTTGCAAAGGTTCCATCATAAGCACAAATAGGAGAGGTGACAAAGGACATCCCTGTCTAGTGCTATTTGATAAAGTCGGCGGACTTGATAGTTCCCCATTAACTCGGATACGGGCAGAGGAGGGCCATCCCACCCTATCGAAGGCCTTCTTTGCGTCGGTTGAAAGCAGTGCCATCAGGACCCCCCACGGCTTGGACCAATGAATAGCGTTATTAAATTTTGTGGTGTTGTCACTGGCCTCATGTCCAGAGACAAACCCAACCTGATCTCTGTCCACCAGTCCAGGAAGGAAGTTCCTCAGTCTACCACTGCCATTCTGGTTTTACGAAGCTATTAAAGAAATCTTACACAGATATTGATGGGCAAGACGTTTCTGTTTTGTTTTTGAGTGGAACTTACATCTTATCTAAATTATATCATAATTATCAGCAATATTACACTATTATCATTTTTCTTTTCATGTTTATTGCGCCCCAACTGTCTGTACATTTAAAAAGTAAAACCAAACCTTAGAACATATTAACACTGCCATTACAGTATCATGACTGTAGGTGCCGAGGACAGGTCGGGGCCCACCAAGCAATGACCGTCCCACCTAGTCCTTGGCTCTAATCGAGGCACACAGTCTAATAGGGGTTAACGCGGCCGAGAAGAAAATAAAATGATATAGCTCAAATAAAAGAAAAATCTAGCACATCTGTGGCTGGACATCCCTCCGTCCTGGTTGAGCCAACAGACTAGCATAGTATGTACCTGGGCCCTAGCACTCTATCGCCATTGGAGCCAAAGACATTTGGCTACCTTATAAAACCGGCACACACCGGAGATCGAAATACATGAAGATGGGGTACAAACCTCGTCTATACCCCCAAAGTGAACCCCACATTTAGATGCCCCCCTATGTCAGTATACAGAAATAACAGTATAGTAAGCCCCTTAAGGGGGAGAATCAAATTGTCCAAGGATACCACTTAGAAGACTAGCAAGAGTCCCCTTCAATATGACCTTCATACAATGCAAGAACTGTAGGTCAGTGATGGCGAAGTTCCTCACTCCACATGGTGTAGAAGAGCCGGGCAAGTTTCAGACGTAGATGACTGGTTCGGAGACTGTGGACCAGCCGATCTCTCCATTCTAGCCCGTTTCTTCCTCTGCGATCGGGGGATCCAAGGTGCATTCATCAACTCATGCAATCCTGAGGTCATTGAATCCTGTAGAGACCATTCCGGTAGGGTACCTGTGGTATGTCTAACACTCTGCAGAAGGCTTGGATGTCCTTCGGTCTGCGTAAAGAGTGGATAATGTCTCCCCTCCGGACCATGAGACCTAGAGGAAAGCTCCATCTGTAAGGTATGTTTGCTTTCCGTAATTGATCAGTTAGAGGTCTCAGAGCCTTCCTAGCTTGCAAGGTATGCCAAGATATGTCCGGCAAGAAAGTAAGTATAGTGTCCCTGAAAGTGAAGTTATGTTGCTTCCTCGCTCCTTGCAGGATTTCTTCCTTCAATCTGTAGGAGTGAAGGCAGCATATGACATCCCTTGGGGGTGAGCCCTCAGCCCCCTTTCGGTCTCCAAGCTCTGTGGACCTGATCTATGCCAATCATTTGATTGTGATCCCTGTTCAGCAGAGTATTAAATATTAGAGGTATTAAGGATTTCAGATCTTCTGCTGCGCCCCACTCCGGTACGCCCCTAATGCGGATATTACACCGTCTACCTCTATAAGTTTTGAAAGTGTGGACTGCTGGGTAAGTATTTTGTATGAAAAGTAGCTTGGTCTTCCTCCAAAGTGTTAATCCTCTGGCCTTGTTGGTTTATGTCTGATTTAATTTCTAAAATTTCATCTTTAATGAGCTGTTCTGAGAGAGCTGCAAAATCATGTTTGATCTGTTGAGTGAGATCCTTTAAGTCCTCTTTTGTAGGGATGTTCAGAATTCTGTTTCTCCACTGTTCTGTGTCTTCACTCTGCAAGGATGCTCTATCCTTGCGTGAGCTCTAAGGGCTGGATGGTGCCTATGCCATGTTGTGGACCTGGACCTCGGCATGTTGAAAAATCCTTCATGGAGGAAACTCCACTCACTTTAACTCCTTGTGTGGTTGTTTCTTGAGGTTCTTCCCCATTGTAAGCCTCTAAATCTCTGTATAAATTATACATTTTATACCCGAGGCAAGAGAGCCAGGCACACTAGCTTCTGCTCATAGCTTCACGCCCCTTGCTAACAAGTTTAATGCAATATTCTGCTACATTCAGTAGAATATCGCTTCCATTTTTCATGCACTGTATTTAAAGATGTCCAGGTAAACAAACACTCATCTACATATCTTTCCATTTTAGAAAAAAAAACAACCTTTCTAAAAGTAAAACCTTAGTTTTAGGTTGGTGTTACACAACCTACGTCCTTATATTAAACCACACTGATTGATGATCATTGGAGGCCAAACCTTCTACAATGACATCTGAAATCAAGTCTCCATTTTTAAATTCTAAATCAAGCACAGCCTTCTTCCTTGATTGCTCTTTTACCAATTGCCGAAGACACAATCCCTATAAAGAATTTAGGATGTCTATACTCTGTGCTGACCCAGCTGTTTGGTTTGTCCAGGCTACATAAGGTAAAATAAAGTCCCCATAACAACTTTCATTGACATCTTTTTTTTTTGAACTAGCTTCTCTACTTGTCCAGGGGATCTACAGTATATATCACGACTATGCGAACAACTACTTTATTTTCAAGTTACCCATTATGTCTCTAGGCACTGCTCCTTACCTTTTATCTGTATAACCTTCAGCTATGTCTTACATAAAGGGCAACTCTCTTTTCTGACTATGTTTTCTGCATTACCCAAATGCTGGTATGACAAAATCCCAATAAATCCCCAAATCCCAATCTGAATAGACTCCCATGCCCACAGAGTTCACTGAGCCATTGTTGGAATTGACTAATGGTAACTAGATCTCATTCAGGTTAATTGCTTGCAAATTAGCTGGGGGATGAGGCAAATTCCTCCACGGGCATATGCATGCACACGACACAGTGTAGCTAGGTGATCCCTTTAAGATATACCAGTCTGAGTCATAACTGGAAGTTGCTTTAAAGTGGGTTACATGCATTAAGTTTGATGTATCAGGCTTCTATGCATCAGTTTTAAAACTGATGTCAGACACAATGGCATATACTTTTAATGAGCTACAATTCACACATATGCTTAATTAGAGCAGGCAATAGCTAAGGGCAATAAACAGGGTTTGTATATTGAATTAAAACAATTACCTAGGCCTTCTAGAGATTGTTTATGACAACTTAAACACAGAACTAAAAAAAGTAATTGTTTTAGTCATATTTTAGTTATATTTTTTCTTAATTATAGTTGTTTGGATAATAAGATCCACAGGAAGTACAAAAGTTGTCTTAACTGTGAATAAGATATTGTTTAATACAATTTATGTGAAATATTGACTATGAAATATTTGAAATAATTACAATATATTAGGTTTGACAAAATTGATTAAACATAAAGTTAAACAAGTGAATAATTTTACTTATGGCATTCCATGATTTCCCTGCTAGTACAAATGCAGTATAAATTAAAAATTGATTTCTAAGAAACTTTTTCTAATTTAAAATATTAGGCAAAAAAGAAAACCTTAAAAATATTGACTACCTTAGGAAGAATAACAAAATAATAAAAACTTGGAATTATAAAGAAAAATACTTTGTTTAACCTCTTAACATCCATTGAGGGGTCAGGCACATCACGCAAATACGGTCAGGTGACGACCAATGACGTGAGTGGCACGTCATTTCATTAAACAAGCTGAGAAAGTGATCTATGATCACTTTCTTCGCTTAAATGGTGTTGCTGTAATGCTTCAATGTCGAGGCATTCAGCAACACCGAGATCGGCATCAGGGGCCATGTCTGGCCCCTCCCAGGGGCGTCAACATCTGTATACACTGTATGGCGGCGGATGCCCGTTTTAAAAGATAGCGTCGATAACGAGGCATTCAGCAACACCGAACACTCACCCCTTTGCTAGAGGGTCTCCAGACCCTCTTGAGAACTTTGGCTTCACTTGCAGGTTGAATACAGGTACTGCATTCAACTATGCAAGTCAATGGAGCCCAGCTTTCTAATCACAGTGTGATTAGTAAAATATTTTAAAAAATAATAAAATAAAATATGGAAAAAAGGAGCTAAAAAATGCATCAGAGGAACCCTCCAGTTCCAGCAAATGTAAAAAAAAGGCAAAAAAAGAATAAAAGATAGAAAAATAAAGTTTATTATTATGAGCAAGTCCTAAAATTAGCGCTGTATCTTCCCAAAAATCTTGACATGGAAAGAGTTAAAGTAAAAGCATTTCAAATACTGAAGGGGTGTCTAATTTAAAAAAAATGAATGGTTTGATGGGGTATATGGGGTATACCTGGAGCTATAAATGTATACATTTGTGTGAATTTTTTTTTTTTTTAATTACTACCACAAAGGCTGGTGGTAGAATCTAATGCATGGAAAGGGTTAAAATACTAGCATTTGAAATACCTTGGGGTGCCTAGTTTTTAAAAAAATATAAGGTTTGATGGCGTAAATTGAATTAGCCGATTTCAAAGATGGCCCTATTAGGATATGGGGGCAGTAGGACCAGTCCTTAAGGGGTTAAAGACTAATGTTCGAAAAACATTATACAGCAAATAGCTAGGTTTAATTATTAATGAAAACAACCTGCATAAGGATTTTTATCTTTAATGACATAATATGGTTAATAAATGGATAAAACTAATTTCAAGTGTAAAATGATACACATCTACTATTCACTGAGGGTTTTAGCAGTGGTGTGGCAGTAGATAATATTTTGTGGTTTTTTATGTGATGTTATCACACACACTATCCTCTGATGAACTTATTTTGTAAGTAGATAGTATGTGCCAAATTCATAGTGGCAGGTCATTACTAAATATTTTACCTGTTGCATTGTCAACAGACTAAAAACAGACTTGAGAAGATAAAAGGCAAGTAACTGAATACAATTTGTTTGGTATTATTGTAGAGTATGATGCCCCCTTTTGCCTCAATAAAAAATCATTATTTCAAATCTGACTAAACCATTGGTGCCTAATCATTCCATTAAGTTCATTACAAAAGTATTATTTCGTGCCTAATTCATCTAATATTTAATTTGCATGTTTCCTACAAAATTAACCTCTGTTTGCACTGAATTATAGCTATGAACCCTCTTCTGGTTTGACCTGAAGTCTCATAAGGAAGCCTTGCTTCCATGTGTCTCCAGGTCAGTTTTCTCTTTAGCCATGGCTGCAGAGCTTGGTCATGTCCACTTCCCACTAATTAAAGGCTTTCTGGGATTTCCCTGTCCCTTCAAGGAGTGGCTTTAATTAAATAGCATTGAAAATCATAATTCCTAACATCAGGGCCATAATTAAGATGATTAAGTTTCAAGAAAAAAAGCCTCTACTCTCATCCAAAAACAAACTCAACCATCTTCAGTTTGCCAGAAACTACTAGAAGTTCAAATGGGATTGGATAAAGCTATTTGGCAATAATATGTGGTAGCTATAAGGAAAAGTACCTCATGCCCACGTTTTGAAAATGGTGGAGGCACTTTAATGTTTTAGGGCTGTTTTTCTGGACCTGGACATTTTGTTAGGATGTATGGCATCATGGGCTATATCAAATATCAGTTCTTAAATGAACACCAGAAAGCTCAAAATAGGCCATGATTGGATCTTCCAGCAGAACAATGATCCAAAACATACATCGAAATCAACACAAAAATGGTTTACTGACCACAAAATCAAGGTCCTACCATTGCCACCCCAGAAGAAAACCTGTGGGGTGAACTGAAGTCCACCAGCATCAAAATTTTAGAGACCTGGAGAGAGTCTGTATGGAGCAATGGTCTCAGATTCCTTTCCATGTATTCTCCAACCTCAACGGGCATTATAGGAGACTCAGAGCTGTCATCGTGGAGGTAGCACAAAGTATTGACTAAAAGGGTGCCAATAACTGAGCTGCATATACAGTATATTTAACATTTTTTTGTGGGGGGGATAAACTGTGTTGTGTGTGCAATTGTTTGACATGCCTGAGAGCAGAGTATGTTTGTGTATTTTTGAAGAAAAGATCAAAAGGTTGCCAATATTAGTGAAGGGCACTGTACATTAGCAAAATACATTGAAAATGATTGCGCTGTTTGTGTTCTCCCTAACAAGCTCTTTATTTTACTTATAAATAAATTAATTTAACAAATTTAAGAAGTGACTAATATTAAGAACATATATACATTACTTGGTTTGCTTTGCTCCTGTGATACGGATATGAAAATAACAGAGTGAACAATAAAACCACAAAAGCACCGTAATTTTCCTCACAGCTTCTTAGAATGATAGAAAGAAACAAACTGAGGGTCACTAAACAAAATGCGTTGATCTTTTGCTCTTATACTTAAAAAGATTATACGGTTAAAATACAAAAGCACATTTTTACAATAAGGCCAGTGGTAAGCCCACTTAAAATGTGTTTTGGTAGACTATTTCATTTGGGGAGTCAAAACATTTTATTTATATATGTTTTAATAATAGTCAAGGTTTTCTCCTTATTATATTATTACATTAATATTGTGGCTCTGGTTCCACAACTTTCTAGGCACCCCTTTAATATGAAGCTGCTAGCTGCACCCATTGCGGACATTTTCACAAAACTAAATCATTGTATGGTTTATTGTGCTAAAATACTCCTACTGTGATTTTTTCTCATAGCAGATAGATGGAGCTGTGATGTAATTTTAGCTAGGAGATACTGTTCATTCCTAAAAACCTGAATTAAATATATATATTGAAAGCTAGAATGTGCAAAAATAATTAGATTTTTTCAGGGCCAATAGCTTTTGTACAGCAAATAAAAATAATGACAGTTTTTGATTAAGATCATTAGCTCTTTAGCTGAAATTATACACATTTCTTTTTTTATGGCAACTAGGTAACCTCAATGTCTATTTAACAGACACAGACAATCTCTCTGTCTGTCTCTCTCTCTCTATATATATATATATATATATATTAGACTTGTGCATTCAAATTGCAAATTTATAAAATTTGGTAAATTAGGTGATTTGTTCAAAACACCGAAAATGAGGCCAGACGAAAAAGAAGCAAAAAAAATGTGACATTTTCATTCGAAATTCGTGGGCCCACACTCATTCACACTCTCTTGCACGGTGGAAATGCTCCAGGCAAGGTAAGAAGGTAATAGATAACAGAGTGTAAATATTATAGTGTCATATTTAAAGTTTGTAATTTTGTGTGTGTTAGCATGAGTGTTTGTTAGAGTTAATGTGTGTGAGATGACTATGTGCTTTGGCGTGTGTTGGTTACCCGGGTGGAAGGCAAGGGGGCACTCAGTGTTACCTGTCCCCTGGGCTAGAAGGTGCCATCCCTCCCTGGGTACAAAGGCGGGCATTAGTAGGTTGTTGTTTTAATATCATGAAGCAATCAAGAGAAATAATATGACAGGTTTGATAAGGTTTATTTGCTAAACACAGAAGTGCAATAAGTTGTGCCTAAGTGCAACAGCACCTTTAAACACCTCACTTCTAGATTGCCTGAAACACAAAAAATTTGCTCTGCATGGCACTTTGCTACTGGATGTTGAGTCCTGAGCATCCTTCACCCAGCATCATACATTTCATAGCATAGCATTATCGGTCAGTTAGTTGGCTACTATGATGATAGGGCCCCTCATCAAACTTTGCTCCAAAGTTATAAAAAGTTACTTTTTATAAATAGCCTCCATAGTGATCTTATATCTCCTTCTTTCTCTTTTGGGCATACATAAGCATTTTAATGATGAACAAATGGTTGGGGCGCAGGTGCATGTAAGGGAAAAATAAAATATATAGTGTAAAGAGTATAAATGCTAATATAAATAAGTGATGTTGTGGTTACACTCACAAACGGATAAGATGCTTCAAGCCCATCAAAGTATGTTGAAAAAGTGCATTTAATTAGTCTTCACATAGAATCTATAAAAACAAAACTGAAAATAGTGCAGTATCTTCAATAAAAGCAATTGTAGCTGATAAGAATGCACTCACAGTTTGTCCATGCACAAAGTGCATATAAAATCGTAAAAGATTAAAAGTCCACCAGAACTTGATTGCAGGAATGTCCCGTGTGATCCTTCTGACGCGTTTCGCCAAATCGGCTTCCCCAAGAGAAGTAGATTCAATCGGTATGTGCTTGTGTTCCATATCACTGCCCTTTTTATATTCCTCGTATGCTGGTGTCATCGCGTTTTCAGACGTCTCTGATGTCATCCCGTTTCGGATATTTCCGGATATCTCCGGTTATCTTCGGTGTTTTGTTTCTCGTTGATGAAGTTGCGATTCGGAACGTCAGTAGACTTATCCAGCGAATGAAGTTCCCACCTCGACGGGCGGAGTCAAAAGTTACAGTAAAGTTACAGTTCAGTCCCGGGGATCCTATCTATATCGGCTTTAAAAGGGATTTTAATAAATATATATTTACAAGATTATGTATGTAAATAAATATTTATTAAAATCCCTTTTATAGATAGGATTTTTATGCAATGAGGTGTTCACACATATACATGCATTTGGGTCAATCATGAATCTTATATTTATTATTCTTTTCTATAGATGAAAATTAAAAATTTCATAGACTGATAGCTCCCATTAGAAAAGGTCTAAAGACAATTTCTTCCTTTGCTTTCTTTCATTATTTCACTCACATCGAGCAACTAACACAGCAGATCCCCGGGACTTAATATCGACGGCGGCTCTGAACTGTAACTTTTGACTCCGCTCGTCGAGGTGGGAACTTTATTCGCTGGATAAGTCTACTGACATTCCGAATCGCAACTTTATCAACAAGAAACAAAACACAGATGATAACCGGAGATATCTGGAAATATCCGAAACGCGATGACATCAGAGATGTCCGAAAACGCGATGACACCAGCATACGAGGAATATAAAAAGGGCAGTGATATGGAACACGAGCACATACCGATTGAATCTACTTCTCTTGAGGAAGCCGACTTGGCGAAACGCGTCAGAAGGATCACAAGGGACATTCCTGCGATCGAGTTCTGGTGGACTTTTAATCTTTTACGATTTTATATGCACTTTGTGCATGGACAAACTGTGAGTGCATTCTTATCAGCTACAATTGCTTTTATTGAAGATACTGCACTATTTTCAGTTTTGTTTTTATAGATTCTATGTGAAGACTAATTAAAGGCACTTTTTCAACATACTTTGATGGGCTTGAAGCATCTTATCCGTTTGTGAGTGTAACCACAACATCACTTATTTATATTAGCATTTATACTCTTTACACTATATATTTTATTTTTCCCTTACATGCACCTGCGCCCCAACCATTTGTCCATCTGTATATTTACACTCTGAGGAAGAGTGTCTTTTGGGCTGCTGCGGTCATTAGGGAAGTATTGTATAAGTTTATCACTTCTTTATTTATTTTGATCAACACCTGTAAACACGAGAATTAGGTATACTACACTTTTCTGTATAAGTATTTTAATAAAAGATGCACTAGCAAACAGTTTACATCTAAAAATAAATATATTATAAATATATATTTCTGCCTCCAGAAATGCCTTATGCCCCCCATTTAACAATCCCCCCCTCCCTCCTCCAAACTTACCGGTGCTTCTGAGTCCCTGGTGCTTAGTCCGGGCAGCATGTAGAGCTGTAGACAACTTCCGCTCGACGCGAATCGCGTAGAGCTTATACACGCTGCCCGGACTAAGCTTCGGGGACTCAGATGCAGGGGACCTGGATCCTTCTGTCTTATGCCCCCCACAACTTACCGGTGCTTCTGAGTCCCCGGTGCTTAGTCCCCGGTGCTTAGTCGGGGACTCAGAAGCACCGGTAAGTTGTGGGGGGCATAAGACAGAAGGATCCAGGTCCCCTGCATCTGAGTCCCCGAAGCTTAGTCCGGGCAGCGTGTATAACTCTACAACTCTTCAAATGAAAAATGTTACCATCTAAAACCGGCTTGCTACATAAATACAGCTATTTCTATAAAGTGGATGACCTATCATCATCATGACCCCATTTCTGTCATTAAAAGATAAGTATACAGTGGCAAGAACAGTAAGTGAAACCATTCTTTAGTGGATTTACTTTGATGCATAGGGTCACTGCTGCATTACACAACTTCTACTGAGCTTCAGCTGGTGGTGAGACACCCTTTTATTATCCCGTATGATACCGTGATGAACTTGGGAATTAATTGTCCTCTCGTTGATGGCAATTTGTTCAGGCCCTGAAGCAATAAAGCAGCCCTAAGTCATAATGGACCCTCTACCATACTTCACCATTTGGAATGATGTTTTCATGTGGGCATGTGGTACCCTTTTCCCACCATGTTCTTCCCGAACGATTCTACCTTAGTTTCATCATTCCACAAAAAATTTACCAGTGGCATTGTGGAGTCTCAAGGTGATTGTTGGCAGTGGTGTCCTGTTATACTGCATATGGCAAACTCGGTAGGGTCAGCAGAGAAGGTAGGGAAACATTTAGAGAGCATGAGAGAGATAGAGTGAACGAGAGTAAGAGTGTGGGGGACTGAGCAAAAGTGAATGAGAGTGAATTAGGGCACCACATTTTGTTTCCAAATGAAAAATGCCCCCCCCCCCCATTTTCAACCGAACGAACACGTAATCATATTTTAATACAAATTGGTGCATCAATGCTGGTAATTCCCATGGGTCACCTTACTTTTTCTTGTCACTGCATTATTAATGTTATATTTACACACCTTCACTAATATTATAAATTAAATACATTTATAAGGTGGTGTAAAAAGGGACACACTACAGGAATAGTTTTGCTGCATTGTTGTAAGTTAGTTGGTTAATTGTGATAAGTGTCAACACTTAATTATATTTCATATAATACTAGATACCGTACTGACTAAATAACTATTGCACAAAAAAGAAAACACTGGGTGTGACATTTTATTTTATGTCTTTTACAAAGATGTCTTGTGTATAGTAAAAATTCCCCAATATTTACATAGACAAGATTCACTAAGAGATCAGAACAGCTGGTGTCCTTTAGTCATACTGCAGCAATCAAGATGTAAGGTGTCACATTATACATCTGTTTAAGATGTGCATCTCTGCAGGTAACTTTGGTGGCTGTAAATTCCTCAAGGCCATATTATATGCTGTGACAGGTAGTCAGAGCATTAACAGTTGGAAAACATGTTAACCACATGATGTTAAAAATATAATTTAGTCAATGTCTCCTCCCTTGTCTTACTATTGAATGTTTTCAGCAGAGTCAAGCTGTTCACCATGATCTGCTTTTGCTGTGTCACAGCTTGCAATTTTGATAAGTATTACTACATAAGGCATTCTGCTTCTGCCTTCTAGCACATTTTACCCACAAATGCTCCTTTTCTGATTTAATAAAATAGCCATCATATTGAAACACCTATATAAAGAATAAGTAGACATGTCATTCAAAGCGTAGATGCTAGAACAAAAGGTATTATAGGTGAGTGTAGTGTTATGACCATCTGGCCTAATATTGTGTAGGTCCCCCTTTTGCCACCACAACAGCCCTGACCCATTGAGGCATGGATTCCACTAGACCAGGGGTGTCCAAGTTTTTTCTGCAGTGGGCCACTTCATCAGAATTGTATACTTTTTCAGCAATTTGAGCTACAGTTGCTCGCCTGTTGGATTTGGTCGCACAGGCCAGCCATTGCCCCACATGCATCAGTGAGCCTTGGCCACCCATGACCTTTTCACCATTTTACTTATTTTCCTTCCTTGGACTACTTTTGATATGTACTGAGCACTGTAGACACGAACACCCTACAAGAGCTGTAGTTTTGGAGATGCTCTGACCCAGTTGGCTAGCCATCACAATTTGGACCTTGTCAAAGTCGCTCAGATCCTTACTCTTGCTCATTTTCCCTGCTTTGAACACATCAACTTTCAGGATTAAATGTTTACTTGGTGCCTAATATGTCCGACCCAATGATAACAAGATTAGCAGTGTTAGTTACTTCACCTGTCAGTGGTTATAATGTTATGGCTGATCGATGTACATATGCACACATGCTACAGACATACGTGCACACACATTTACACACACACTCATGCTAATACACTCATATACACTCATGATAACACATACACGCTCGTGCTAATAAGCACTTCTGCAAATACACACTTTAACATACTCATGCTAACTCACACACTTACACACTAATGCTCATACACACAGACTTACACATAGACAAACATGCTAACACATGCTAAACATGTAGCACATTCACTGTAACATACAGTATCGTTCCAAAGTTTGGGGTCGTGACAACATAATTGCAAAAGGGTTTTCTAATGATCAATTAGTCTTTTAAACTTGTATTAGCTAGCACAACTGAACTGAATTGTAGTGTAAATGCATGTGTGTCTGGGTTATGCTTTGTGTATGTGTCTGTGTATGTTTTGTGTGTTTGTCTTAGTATGTTTTGTGTGTGTATCTGGGTATGTTTTGTGTGTGTGTCTGGGTATGTTTTTATGTGTGCATTTTGGATATGTTTTATCTGTATGCATGTTTAGATATGTTTTGTGTGTGCATGTTTTGGTATGTTTTGTGTGTGCATGTTTTGGTATGTTTTGTGTGTGCATGTTTGAGTATGTTTTTTGTGTACATGTTTGGGTATGATTTGTACGTGCATGTTTGGGTATGTTTTGTATTTGCATGTTTGGGTATGTTGTGTATGTCTGTCTGGCTATGTGGTTGTATGTGTGAGTGGGTGGTTGTGTTAGTATGGGTGTTTGTGTGGGTGTGTGTTAGTATCTGAATATGTGTTTATTAAAACATGTTTCTATTATTTCTTACATATAGACTCACTGGCCACTTTATTAGGTACACCTTGCTAGTACCTGGTTGGACCCCCTTTTGCCTTCAGAACTGCCCTCATTCTTTGTGGCATACTTTCTACAAGGTGCTGGAACATCAATAATGCGAATCTTCTGTTCCACCACATCCCAAAGGTGCTCTATTGGATTGAGATCTGGTGACTTTTGAGGCTATTGGAGTACAGTGAGCTCATTGTCATATGCAAGAAAACCAGTTTGAGATGATGTGAGCTTTGTGACATGGTGCATTATCCTGCTGGAAGTAGACATTAGAAGATGGGTATGCTGTGACCATAAAGGGATGGACATGGTCAGCAACAATACTCATTGGATATTTTCTCTTTTTTAAGACCATTGTCTGTAAACCCTAGAGATTGTTGTACAGGAAAATCCCAGTAGATCAGCAGTTTCTGAAATACTCAGACCAGCCCGTCTGGCAACAACAACCATGCCATGTTCAAAGTCAATTAAATCCCCTTTCTTCCCCATTCTGATGCTCGATTTCAACTTCAGCAAGTTGTCTTGACCACGTCTACATGCCTAAATGCATTGTGTTGCTGCTATGTGATTGGCTGATTAGCTATTTGTGTTAACAAATTTAGGTGTACCTAATAAAGTGGCCAGTGAGTGTATTTTGGGAGATGTTTGTGTCTGGGTATGTTGTGTGTATGTATGGGTATGGTGTTTGTGTCTGCTGTGTACTAAGATATTTGCAAAGGAGTTTTCTAATGATCAATTTGTCTTTTTAACATGGATAAGGTAGCACAATATGCAATTGGAACATAGTAGTGATGGTTGCTGATAATCAGGCTTCTGTATGCCTATGAAGAGTTTCCATTAAAAATCAGTTTTCACTCAGCAACAGTCATTTTAAACATTAAGAATGTCTACACAGTATTGCTGATCCATGCAATGCTTTTTTAATTGACAAATTAGCTTTTCAAACTTTTGAACTTTTAACCTGTAAATACATGCATGCACATTCACTTCCTCTCTACCTCCCTTATCATTGTGTGTTTGTTTGGCTATGTTATGTGTGTGTATGTTTTTATGTGCTTGTTTGGGTATTATGTGTGGGTATATGTTAGTGTTGTGTTAGTTTCTGAATGTGTGCATTTATTTAAAAAAATTCTTTTTTATTATTTATTACATATATTTTGTCAGAGTTTCTGGGTATATATACGTTTTGTATGTGTCTGGGTATGTTGAGTGTGTGTCTGGGTATGTTGTGTGCATGTTTGGGTATGGTGTGAGTGTCTGGGATGTTGTGTGCTAACATAATTGCAAAAGGGTTTTCTAGTGATCAATCAATTCGTAGAAAACATTTTTGCAATTACGTGCCATTGGAACATAGGAGTGATGGTTGCTAATAACAGGCCTCTGAACGCTTATCAAGAGATTCTATTAAAAATAAGCCATTTCTGGCTATAATAGTCATTTGAAAAATGAACACATCTACACAGTATTTCTAATCCATTCAATGCTATTTTAATTGACAAAATTAGCTTTTCAAACTTTTGAACTTTTAACCTATAGCGTAAATGCATGTATGCACACTCACTTCCTCTCTACCTTCTTTATCATTGTGTGTGTGTGGGTATATTTTGTGTGTGTATAGGTATGTATTGTGTGTGTGTTCAGGTATGTTTTCTGGGTTTATCTGGGTATGTTTTCTGTGTGTCTGGCTATTGACCGTGACTTTGAAAGGTCCTCTCCCCTGTAATCATTCCCAGAGTCCCTTTGTCCCCTCATTCACTAAACCACACCTCTCTTTTCCTCCTCCTTGTAGTTCAGGTATAGATCAAATAAACAATACATGTAAACAACACTTGTGTGTATAGCATTGCAGGTATAGTCCAACAGAATAACACACGAGCTTTGCAGGTATAGATCAACTGGTGATCACATGTAAAGTCAGTACTGAAGGTATAGATCAAATAGCCAACACATGGAAACAGCACTGCAGGTATAGATCAACTATATCCCATATTTCATTTGAACCCCTCATCTCCTGTTGTTACCCCTATTTTCCACCCGGTATGTCTGTATCCTGCCTGTCTCCATACCCTGCTGCTATCAAAGGGTGTCCTCTAGTCTAGCTTAATTGCATTTGTTAGCCAAGGTGTGAAACATCTGCCTCCTGTATACAATCACTTTATCTAACCACTTGTGAGGCAGCCCTATAAATTCCCAGGCCTCTTCCCCAGTGGCCTCATCATAAGTGGCTATTTAAGAGTTACACTGGAGTTAAACTGGAGATCAACACATCCCCATCAAAGCAGTCCTCTTCTATTGTCTCACTTCCCCCTCAACCACCGACTAGATTGTAAGCTCGCAAGAGCAGGGCCCTCTTCTCCTTTTGTACCAGTTTGTTATTGTATCTGTTTTTGTATGTGAAATACTGACTGTAACAGTGCTGCGGAATCTGCCGGCGCTTTATAAGTAAATGTAATGTAATGTAATAAGATATACAAACCCAGGTATACATAAATAATGTATGGAAACATAGTGTAAGGCACCTACCTTAAACAGCTCCCGGTCGTCCTCTTCTCACTCCCGGCAGAAACGCCGGCACCGCTTGTTGGAACATGAAGCAGGCGCGCGCGGCTGCTTCATGGATATTTATTAGGCTGACCGCCGACTGGATTCCGCTGCATCGCTATGGCGACGCAGGACGCGATCACGTCCCGGACGTCGGGGAACGCCCCCCCGGGCTATTTAAACCTCTCTTACCGTGTCCTCAGTGCTCAGTTATACTGGTGCTTCCTGTATCTCGTGAGCCCCTCCAGTATTCCAAGTTGCTTATCTCGTTTATTCCGGTATCCGACCCTGGTCTGCTTAACGGTTCTCGTGTACTTCTGGCATCCTGACTCTGGCTATCCTATGACTCTGTGTATCTCTGGCATCCTGACCCCGGCTCTCCCTACGACTTCGTGTACCTCTGGCATCCTGACCCTGGCTATCCATACCGACTACGTGTACCTCTGGCTTCCTGACCCCGGCTATCTCAACGGTTCCTGTGTATCTCTGGCATCCCGACCCTGGTCTACTAAACGGCTTCCTTCTGACCACCCGTGCTTACAGTTACACTGGCAAGCGCCCTGTTACCCTCACCAGGCCCCTTGTGTTCTGTTCTGAGCAAGTGTGTTCCATTCCTGTATTCCGGATTCCTCCTGGTAAGACGAACCTCACAGAATAACTGAGCCTCAACATGGAATCCGCAGGAATTTTTGATGCTCTCGCAGCGATCTCTGGACAGATTACTGCACTAACACGTTCATTCCAGGACCTCCAAACCAGCCATACGCATATGCAGCACCAGCTTCATGAACTTCAGACTAATCCCCCTGCCCCTGGGGGACTATCTTCTGGTACCGCTCCACTTCCACCAATGGAGGGGGCCTTTGCTGCTGCTGCTCCTGAACCCAAGGTACTTCTTCCCGAGCGTTTCTCAGGAGACAGAACTTGTTATCGTTAACCTTCATGACATCCTGCCAAATTCTGTTCTCACTCCAACCCAGAACCTATGCCTCTGATCATGTGAAAGTACGAACTGTTATTTCCCTACTATCGGGTGAACCACAAATCTGGGCTCATCATTTACTACGCACCAATAATCCTGTCCTGAACTCATGGGCCGATTTCAGTCATGCCATGGACAAAGTTTGATGACCCTTTTCGCACTACCTCTGCACATACTGCCATACGTGCCTTACGTCAAGGGAAGAGGCCAGTGGAGGAATATGTGACTGAGTTTCGAAGCCTGGCTCTGGAAAGCAAGTGGAACGAACCAGCACTTTTGGATCAGTTTTGTCTGGGTCTGGTCGAGGGATTGAAGGATGAACTGGCCCGCGTGGGCATTCCTGACTCATTGGAAGACCTTATATATTTGGTCATACAGCTAGACCGCAGACTTCGGGAGAGACGCCTGGAACGCGCGGCTTCAGCCTTTCCTACCCCGAGACGCCACTTCCTTCCTGCTGTTCCTACCGTCCAGCCTCCAGTGACCATACCCACAGAAGAACCAATGCAGATCGGATTAGCACGTGGTCCACTGTCAGAGACCGAGAAAGCTCGTCGTAGGAAGAACAATCTGTGCTTATACTGTGGTCAACCTGGGCATCCGATCTACGCCTGTCCACGACGCCCTCCTAAGGGTAAGCCCACACATGATAAAGTTTGCCTAAGTTCCTTCCCTAAAGACGGTTCTCCTCACCTATACATCTCCTTGTTTTTACAGTGGACCAATAACTCTACTACCCTTTCCGCTATCATCGACTCTGGAGCCAGCAGTTGCTTCATGGATCAGGACTTCGCCAAGCAACTGCACATACCAACTTTAATCAAGTCGGCTCCTATACATATCCAAATGGTTGACGGGTCTCCCCTATCTACCGGACCCGTTACACAAGAAACATCACCACTCCATGCACTTCTGGGGAATAATCATACGGAATATTTGAACTTTGACCTTATCCCATCGCCCATGTTTCCAGTGATTCTTGGCCTACCCTGGCTATGACTCCATAATCCTACGATTAACTGGTCCAAGGGCACCCTCTCTTCCAATCTCTGTTTTGTTGCAATCGTTGCCTGATGGATCACCCAACACTCCTGTTGCTTCCCGATTGTTCGTCCTCTCCTCCTGATCCACATCTTCCTAAACAATATGCAGGTTTCAGTGACGTGTTCGACAAGAAGGGAGCTGACACACTTCCTCCACAAAGGACTTATGATTGTCCCATTGATCTCCTCCCGGGCGCTCCCATTCCTTTTGGCAGGATATTTCCATTATCAGAACCTGAATTACATCACCTTAAGGACTATATTCAAGAAAATATAGCTAAAGGGTTCATCTGACCATCCACTTCTCCAGCAGGTGCAGGAATCTTTTTTGTGGAAAAGAAAGATGGGAGTCTGCAACCATGTGTAGACTATCGGGAACTAAATCAAATCACTATCAAAAACAGATATCCATTACCTCTCATTCCAGAACTCCTGGATCGACTTAAAAATGCTCGGATCTTTACCAAGATTGATCTCCGGGGGGCCTACAATTTAGTCCGCATTCGCAAAGGGGATGAGTGGAAGACCGCCTTCCGAAGTCGATATGGACATTTTGAATACCTCGTAATGCCCTTCGGGCTGTGCAATGCCCCTGCTACATTCCAACACTTTTTAAATGACGTCTTTCGAGATTATCTGGATATCTTTCTGGTGGTCTATTTGGATGATATCCTCATATTTTCATCAACCCTATCTGATCATCGTGACCAGGTCAAATTGGTTCTCGAACGCCTACGCACACATCACCTTTATGCTAAGCTGGAGAAATGCCAATTTGAAGCCGATCGGGTAGAATTCCTGGGGTTCATCATCACGCCTGAAAACCTGCAAATGGACCCTAAGAAGGTGTCAGCTATCTTGGAGTGGCCGGTGCCTTCTGATAAGAAAGGGGTCCAACGTTTTATTGGCTTCGCGAACTACTATCGCAAATTTATTCAGAATTTCTCTCACGTCATTGTACCCATCACCAGATTGACCCGTCAATTCTCTCGTTTTGCATGGACACCGGAAGCACAGGATGCTTTTGACGCTCTGAAACAGTATAGCCCGGAAGAAAAAAACTTGGGAACCTGCGAGTCAGGTCCATGCTCCCATGTGTGTTCAAAGGTTTCACAAGTTACATCCTCTCAAGCCAGGTCATCCACGCCCCCGGAGGTCGCGTCTTGCGGGGGGATCCTGTAAGGCACCTACCTTAAACAGCTCCCAGTCGTCCTCTTCTCACTCCCGGCAGAAACGCCGGCACCGCTCGTTGGAATATGAAGCTCGCGCGCGGCGGCCGCTTCATGAATATTTATGAGGCTGACTGCCGACTGGATTCCATGGCGACAGAGGACGCGATCACGTCCCGGACGTCGGGGAACGCCCCCCCAGGCTATTTAAACCTCTCTTACCGTGTCCTCAGTGCTCAGTTATACTGGTGCTTCCTGTATCTCGTGAGCCCCTCCAGTATTCCAAGTTGCTTATCTCGTTTATTCCGGTATCCGACCCTGGTCTGCTTAACGGTTCTCGTGTACTTCTGGCATCCTGACTCTGGCTATCCTACGACTCTGTGTATCTCTGGCATCCTGACCCCGGCTCTCCCTACGACTTTGTGTACCTCTGGCATCCTGACCCTGGCTATCCATACCGACTATGTGTACCTCTGGCTTCCTGACCCCGGCTATCTCAACGGTTCCTGTGTATCTCCGGCATCCCGACCCTGGTCTACTAAACGGCTTCCTTCTGACCACCCCTGCTTACAGTTACACTGCCAAGCGCCCTGTTACCCTCACCAGGCCCCTTGTGCGTGTTCTGTTCTGAGCAAGTGTGTTCCATTCCTGCATTCTGGATTCCTCCTGGTAAAACGAACCTCACACATAGCATATCAGATAAAGATTAACAGAATAACACACAAATCCCGCTTTGCAGGTATAGATCAACTGGAAATCACATTTAAACTCATCATTAAAGGTATAGATTAAAAAAACTAAATTACAGGTATAGATCACAGGTTGCACACCCCAAAGCCAGCTCTGATGTCCACATGGAACTTGACCAGCACCCAGATTACACACACAAATTACAGCCCAGCCTGAGCCATCTTTGTCTCCAAGCAGCCCAGCGTCAGCCATTTTTGTCCCCAAACAGCCCAGCATAAGACATATTTGTCCCTAAACAGCCGAGCATAAGACATCTTTGTCCTCAAACAGCCCGCCTTGAGCTATCTTTTTCCCACCAACTCCCTGCCTGTGCTATCTTTGTCCCATAAACACCTTTCCTGTGCCATCTTGGTCCCCAAAGCTCAAGCACCCTGCTTGTGCCATCTTTGCCTTTCCCCAAATGCCTTTACATCTATGATACACACAAAACACTTATACAGTCACTCACTCATTCACTCTGTCATTTACACAATTCCTTCACACAATTATTAATTCTCTCACTCATTCACACAAATCATTTGCACATATTCATTAATTCATTCATTCTCAGTAGTGAGCTTTACCTGCCTACACCAGAGTCTCTTCCCTGTCCGCTTAGCTTGGTGTCTCAGGACTGAAGAACATCCAAGTGAGTACTCATTTAGTGATTGCAGACATGGCATGTGGCACGTCATTGGTTGTTAAGGAGTTAGGTCATTTGCCTCCATTTGTTATGTCCCTCGAATTGGCTGTGTTTACCTCTTTGAGCTTTTAGCCTCTGCAATAGAGTGGGAGTGCAGCATAGGGGGTGATCTAGCTGTTTCTAGGTTATCCCAGGTTATATGAAGCACAAATATCGGTATCAAGGCTGCTAGTTTTTATGGTTTCATGTGACCAGGCAGGCAGACTACTACATCTAATTTTGCTGCTTCCTTTAAATTTCACTGTGTATCTGATTACTAGGTTCCGTACCTCTTTCATGCCATAACTAGTCAATTTGGCCCAAGTACTTATATTCCATTCCAACAGATTCTCTTGGTGTCCAGTAGCAGTCCGGGATTCTTTGTTATTATTTTGGATTGCCCTCTTTTTTTGCCCCTTCCCATGAAACTATTGTCTTTGATTACAGTTATCAATATGTCATTATTACTATTATCTAGCAGATTATTATTGACCAGGAGAGGCCTTTACCCACTTACATATTCAGAGCACTCATTCAGGATCAGTGCGGTCTCAGTGGCTTCAAAAAAAAACCCGGCCCATATCAGGTTAGGCAGTTGAAATTCTTTCTGTTTTCCATTTGCATACCCCAGCCATACCTGAAATCCAGTAGGTATTTGTTTTTCTTGAACAAAGAAAAAAGAAGCATCAATCCAGAGTTCGTGGGATAAATATATAATCAGAGTGGCACAGAATCACTGAAATACTTAGCTAAAACCTAACACGATCATAGAGTAGTATATTAATTAAATGAAAGTAAACATGAATATGCAATTCACTCACAAACACAATGTTATAAGGAAGCCTTTCAAACAGCAGATGGGGTAAAATCTTTTAAGAAAAAGTCCTTAATAAAATCTAAAAAATATATAAAACAACAGTGCACATATAGTGCAGGATCAATTATACATGGAAAGTCCCCTCAATATTGTTATTGCACTCTTAGTTAAAGAAGAAGTGCCTTAAGGGCAATATCCAAAGTAGCCGAATCCAGCAAATGGTAATAGAAAGCAGCAAAACAGCAGATAAAAGATGCATAAGTGTATTCACAGCCACTTAACACACTTCTTTGGATCAGGTTGCGGCTTCCTCAGAAGAGAATCGGCGTCAGAATTGCCAGCAGACAACATCCTCTTCAAAGTTAATGGGGTTCACACCTCACTTGGCGCTTACTCATAATTTTAAGGTAAATTAGTAACAAACCATTCAGATAAAGTATTTTATTTTTACCTGTGAAGGACATTTGAAGGATTAACCATTTACTAATCGTACAATACTAATTTTATATATTATTATATCTAACACAAATAATTACTATATGGTTCTTCCGTGACACCATGAAAAATCAATAAAATAAAATAGATATTAAATAAGGAAAAGATATGAATTGAGGAATAAACTAAGTATAAATAAAAACTACTATGACAAAAGGTAAGTGGTTTTTTATATCAATAAATAAGAATCTCAAGATGTCAAATTAAAAGACATTGCATTACAGAGTTTGATGCATATGGGATGCACATGGAAGGAAAAAAGTATGTAAGAAAGATTAATTAAATTATCTTTATCTATGGGCAATGTTGTTTTAAAGCTATAGGATCTCGATTTAAAGACATTACATATATACATTTCTAATAATTAACTCTAAGTAAGATATAGAAATACAGTGTTAACAGTATTAAATATATATTATTTGTTTATATAATATTACTTGGCAGAAGAAAATGGGACATTTTGCATTCTAATTCAGAATGTGATCAGAACCCTTTTTGCTTTTTGTAGTTAACTATATTAATCTAACTAAGCAACAATCCAATATTTTTTTCAACTCATCTTGAAATTACTTATGCTCTTTAATGTCAGAGATTTGGTAATACATAAAGCATGCGCAATTCTTTGAACTGACAAATAATTCTCAAGACTTATCCTACCAGGTATGTATTTCATTAATATTTTTTGTCTCTAAATATTTACATAATCGTTTGATTCCCAAATTAATCGTTTCTCCACCTCGGAGAACAGTTTGTTTGCTTTCCTTAAACAATCTTCATTAATATCAACCATACAAGGTATTGGTCGGTAGCTAGTCCTTTCCCTGTTTAAGTATGGGCAGAACATTTGCTCGGACTATCTCCTCTGGAATCTCTCCCGCCTCAACTATAGCATTAAAAGTTATTGCTAAGTATTCACTAATATGCTTATTAAGAGTCTTAAAAAATAAGTTACTAAAACCTTCTGGACCTGGGGTTTTATATTTATCCAAAGCCTAAATTGTTCTGTTCATCTCTGTCTCCGTAATTCAGACGGAGTTCAGAAGATCTTTTTGATCTTGAGAGATTTGGGGAATTTTTGAATTATCTAAGTATTGTTTTATCTTATGTACGGATTCCATTGCTTGTAAATTGTATAATTAAAAAAAAAAAAAAATTGTTAAAATATTTACCAATATCATTGGGAGTCATATAGCAATTATTGCCATCGACTAGTTTTGAAATGCGGTTACCTGCTCTTTGTGTTCTTAATTTATTAGAGAGCATCTTATCAGTCCTATTCCTCCTATAATAGAACCTCAATTTTTCTTATATTCTGGGCTATTCTTTCTGTTTGGTGCTGGTCAATTTGCCTTTGAATCGCAAACACTTTCTTTGATAGCTCTTGTGCAGGTTTTTTTTATTTACAACTGATAATTTGTTGAGATTAATATATATGGAGGTTAAATCCATCCCCTTTTTTATTTGATATTCTTTATTCATTTTAATGAAATAGCCCCTGAGTACAGCTTTATATGTACACCAAGTATTTGGAGCAGAAGTATCCTCCGGAAGGAACAAAGTGTCATACGTTCTAAAAATTCAGTATTAGCTTTATTGTACAAGAGGCAGTCACGCATCCTCCGAGTAGAACTGGATTTTTTGGGGGCTGCATCATTTAGCTGAAACACCAAGATATTATGATCTGACCAACTGTTATCGATAATGTTGATGTTTTCAGTGTTACTTACTACCTCCGCATTACCTCACACCATATCAATCAATTTTCTTGAGCTAATAAACTATATTAATTAATCTTTTTCACTTAAAATGTTATTTTCCACACTGAGAAGCACTGGTCCACCAGAGCATATTTCAGTGTGAATTCAGCTTTATTTTGTCACCGGACTCAATGACTGTTCTATGTTGCAATTGGTATCTACATAACTGAGATGAGACCCTAGAAAATATTTAAAAATTTGTTTAGCAGACAGATAATCTGACAATGTATTTTATTAGAGTTGAACTTGTACAGGGAACATTAAGAAAACCTAAAGCCACCTATAGCAGTGGTATGAAATTCTTATGGCACATTTATAGAAACATAGAAAGTGACAGCAGATAAGAACCATTAGGCCTTAGTACCTGCCCTTATCCTATATCTAGCTTGGCCTTATGCCTGTCCCTTTCTTGCTTAAATGACTTTATTAACATCTACCACTTCTGCTGGAAGGCTATTCCATGCGTCCAATACCCTTTCCGTAAAGTAATATTTCCTGATGATACCATTAAACTTTGCCCCTCTAGCTTAGGACTATGTCCTCTTGTTGTGGTGGTATTTCTCCCTTTAAATAAACTCTCTTCCTTTATCTTGTTGATTCCCTTTAAGTATTTAAATGTTTCTATCATATCCCCATGTCACGTCTTTCCTCCAGGCTATATAGGTTAAGATCCTTTAACTTGTCCTGGTAAGGTTTATCCTGTAATTCATGAACCATTTTAGTAGCCCTTCTCTGAACTTTCTCCAACATTTCTATATCCTTCTGGAGATTCGGTCTCCAGTACTGTACACAACGCTCCAAGTGAGGTCTCACCAGTGATCTGTACAACGGAATGAGCACTTCCCTCTTTCTACTGCTAATACCTCTCGCTATACAACCAAGCATTCTGCTAGCATTACCTGCTGCTCTACTGCATTATCTACCTACCTTTACATTTTTTTTCATCTGAAATAATTATCCCTAGATCCCTTTCCTCCCAAGTTGAGGTTAGGACAGTTTCAAATATTCTGTACTCTGCCCTTGTGTTTATATGCTCTAGATGCATTACCCTGCATTTATCCACATTAAATGCCAGTTGCCACAGCTCTGACCATTTTTCCAGTTTACCTAAATCATTCGCCATTTGGCTTCTCCCTCCAGGAACATCAACGCTGTTGCAAATGTTTGTGTCGTCAGCAAATAGACATACCTTTCCATCAAGACCATCTATATATGTGTTTTAAACATACCCATCAAAGCAGCTCCTGATATTTTTGTTCTGTAAAGCATTTGGACATCCTCTTAAAGACACAAAGAAACAAGAGACTTAATGCAATGTATTTTTTTGTTCTTAAAATGACGATCAGGCGTTAAAATCATTCACAAGTAAGTTGTCCCTGTTACAGTTGGTGTCCTTTTTAGTGGTAGAGGATAACATAATGTAAAAATAAAAAATAAGTCAAGCACCATGCAAGATTTAATAAGTATAGAACTATCTATTTTTATAAATTGTGAATCTGCAAAAGATGACATTATTTATATTTAAGTAGCATTAGAAAATATATTAATGATAGCTTTCCTCTAGCAGAACAAATAAAGAGTGTTTTGCTTAAATATAAAACAGAAGACCGAATTCAACATATTTACACAGATATTGGTATGTAGGTATTTCTAATGTTATATATCATAGTTCCATAAATTAGTACTGCATTTTAAAATAATGTTATTATTTTTCTCTGCGTTTTAATGTTGGTACTACTGTATCATATATTAAATTCAACTTCAAATGAACTCTCTAACATTATGTGATTTAACTGCATTTTTAGTCTCAAATAACCATAAACAAGTTCTTTTTTCATATCGTGATAAATTAACGTAGATCATAGCATGCACTGACTGTTTTCAAACTGCTTTTATGACTATTTTAGAGCAGAGTGTAATCCAGTACATTCTTCATCATTTAGAATTGGTGTTGAAAAAGCTGTAGTTGGAGAAGATCACATCATTTATCCTCATAACATAACAAGCAGGCATATGAGAGCTGGAATGAAATTCTAATTCAGAACTCACTGAGCTGTAAAAAAATGGTGAATTTTAAATTGCACATAGCTCTAATCACTTCACAAATCATTGACAACTGTTGGTATTTTACAATACGGGCCTTAAGTACCTTAAAAGAGTGCTTGATTTTAATCACAGTTTTTACTTTTGCTGAGTGCTGTCATTCATTCCCAGTGAATAATGTTTACAGCATTTTAGAAAGTTATATGTTGCTATAAAAAGATAATTGATTTAAGGGAATTCTAGGGTAGCTGATGAAGAAATTATTTGCTAAATAGTGCTTTCATTTATGTGTCAAAAGCTATACAGTAGCTTTCTAGTAGCTATACAGAGATACAGTAGGGTTTCTACTGTGGAAATTCACTGTATGTAGCTTAACTGAGTTTTAAGCTCAACCATATTTATTTTCAAAATAACATTTACCCTGGACCATATGGACGTACTATAATGTCCACACAAAAAAAATCACCATTTGGTTGAAATTTGTGTATACGTAATGAATAGTGCATATCCAGAGGATCCCATTACTGAAGGATCAGTAATGGGACCCATACAATTTGTTATCGATTTTACAGGTAAGTTATATATTTTTGCAGATGTTTGCAACAGGGTAGACAATCTTGCAAGCAAGTAGTGCAGTAAAGCATCAGAAGAAGCAAGCAGGCTTCTGTAACTACTGTAGATGCATTAGTAGCAGGAAGAGTAGCAGGTGGTCTCCTAGCGCCATCAGTTTCACTTTTCTGGATTAATTTTTTTACTTTAACGGTATAGACTTAAAAGTCACTTTGTAAACCCCTGAGAATGCAAGGTAACAGGTTAATAAATCTACAAGTAGCTTGCTTTTTCAACTGACATAGACTAGCAACAACAAACCCGCAAAAACATTATCCCCTTCCCCAACCCCAGCTAAATACCTTGCAGAAAATATATTTGGCAAACATCTCCCTGCACATGAAATACTTAATGCGGATAAAAATGTAGGCTTTTTGCTCATTTATTAACCCCTTCGTGACAAAGGCTGATTTTACTTTTTGTACCCTTCGTGACAATGGCCTTTTTAACATTTCTGTGCTTCTCGTGTTTAGCTGTAATTTTCTTCTTTCCCGTTAACTGAACCCACACACATTAGATATTGTTTTTTTCAGGACAAGAAGGGCTTTCTTTAGATGACATTGTTTTGATTGTATCATATTATTTACTATTAAAAAAAGTATAAAATATGGTGAAAAATTTAGAAAAAAATGACTTTCTAGCTTTTAGTTGAAAAATCTTTTACTCATCTATAAAAGGTAATGAAAAAACCTGTTA
This sequence comes from Sceloporus occidentalis, assembly GCA_023333645.1. Taxonomy (NCBI): domain Eukaryota; kingdom Metazoa; phylum Chordata; class Lepidosauria; order Squamata; family Phrynosomatidae; genus Sceloporus; species Sceloporus occidentalis. The sequence goes on along the minus strand of JALMGF010000054.1, from coordinate 662,375 downwards.
AATAGATTCTACTATTTGTCCTGAGTTTAGAAATACCCAATGTATTTTAACCCTTTCCAAGCACTAATTCTACCATCAGTCTTTGTCAAACTTTATGGTAGTAAATTTTTTTGCACTTGTTTTTCCACACACATTTTACTTCAGGTATGAATAAACAGGTTCTGGTATATGTCACTATCACAAAACACCCCAATATGTGTTCAGCAACATCTCCTGAGTAGAGCGATACCTCACATGAATGATTTTGCCTGGCTGTTTGGGGGCAAAAGGGCCACATTTGGGGCATGCGCATTTTTCAATGTTGAACTTTGGCATTTGGGGATCCACTGCCCATGCCCTTTTTGGGACATCTTTGAGCCGTGCCATTTCAGTGTGCCCAACAAAACCATATATTTTTAAAAACTAGACACCCCAGGGTATTTTAAATGCTGGTATTTTAACTCTTTGCATGCACACATTTTACCACCAGAAGTTTGCAGTAGTATTTTTTTGTGTGTATTTTTCCCCCACACACCTACTTTATGTATGAATTTACAGCTCCTGGTTTATGCCGCTGTCACACGACACCCCAATATTTGTTCAGCAACATCTCCTGAGCGCAGTGATACCCCACATGCATGGGTTTGTCATTTTTGTAAGGGAACTAAAAGGCCACATTTGGTACGTGTGCATTTTTCTAATTGGAAATTAGATGTGTGACCATCCTTCCCCCCGTGTTATTTGGGACATTGTTGAACCCGGCCAATTCAATTTACCCCATCAAATCATACATTTTTTTAAAGTAGACACCCCATATGCCAGTATTTTAACTCTTTCCATGCAAGAATTGTTTTAAGCTAATATGCTAATTTTAGGACTTGTTCACAAAAAGTATATTTTATACTTTTTAAAAAAAAAAAATGTAAAATGTTTTTCCAACTTGAAGGTTCCCCTGATAGTGACATCAGTGGGAAATAATTTTTACATTTTACAGTTTTTTTACTATTTTTTTCTAATTATTATTAATTTTATTTTATTTTTACATTTTTTACTAATCACACTGTGATTAGAAAGCTGGGCTCCATTGACTTGCATGGTTGAATGCAGTACCTGTATTCAACCTGCAAGTGGAGCCAGAGTTCTCTAGAGGGTCTGGAGACCATCTAGCGAACTTTTTCGTCTTTATTGTTTTTTTTTCCGGGGCGCCGCCATCTTGCTGATGGCGAAGATCACCGGCAGCTGCGGCTATGACGGAGCGGTCACAGTCCATCCCAAGGTAAGTGTTTGGTGTCGCTGGATGCCTCCTGATCGAGGCATTCCAGGGACACCATTTAAGTTTAGGAGGCGATCGTTGATCGCCTTCTAAACGCTTTTAAAACGGGCGTCCGCCGCCATACAAAGTCACGGCCCGGATGTTGACGCCCCGGGGAGGGGCCAGAGATGGCCCCTTTGTACCAATCATGGCGTTACTGAATGCCTCGAGGTCAAGGCATTACAGCAACGCCGTTTAGGTACAGAAAGCGAAAATAGATCGCTTTCTGCACCAGTTTAAAGACGTGCCGCCCCTGGCACGTCAATTGTCGTTAACGACTTGATTTTCCGTGACGTGCCCGGACCGGCAATTGTCTTCAAGGGGTTAAACAAATTTGTAAATTGATAGGATAGTTAGGTTTTTTTGTTTGTTTGGTTTTTTTTGCATTCCTCGGGAATGTGGGTTTTTTTTCGTTCTGACACTTTCTACTATCTCATAATATGTAAGCTTTGCTTTACTCCTGTCTGTGAGACATATCACTAATCTAAAATTTTAGTCAGAGAATAGTTGGCTACCTATTAATTAAGTTTTTAGAAATGCATGATGTTTTCAAAAATCATCTGAGACACAAGTAAATATAAAATTGAGGGTTTTTTTTCATGTTAATATGAAAAACTTTAACCAAATGCAATAACTACCCAGTTTGACCAGTTCTTATGTGTATGTGCAAAAAGTGAGAAAACCAGTAAGAGGAATAGAGTAGTGAACAAATAAAATAATCAGCCGTAATGACTTTCCTTTTTTGGATGGAACCACAGCTGCAGCCCTTATGCAACACTCTCCGGATGTTGAAGAATTTCAGCAAAAAAGTTCACTAGGGGGCGCTCGTGTATTCCATTCAGTGTGAATAATTGATAAAATCAAAACAAAAGAAGAAATAATAAATAGTGCAGGTGTACAAAAAATATGATGTGCCCTGCGTATTGCCGATTTAACACTCACAGTGTTTCTGTGTGGTTCAATGCGTCACAGGGGTACCCTCAGGGTCCACGTATGAGATATATACCGAAGAGAAGAACAGAAGAGGATCCAATAGTGTATATTGTATATATCGCTGGAGGCGCAACAAATAGAGTTATACTTACACTGACGCAAGTGTAAAGATGCCCGTAGTTGTTGGTGACGGTCTGGTCACATCCGTATTCTCCTCTGGTTGGTGAATCCGATGATAAATACCAGTGGGTGTTTGGTATGTCAAACAGCCACTGTCCACATGAGAGGTATAGTAAAAGGTATATTTATTCCAAAATTACAATGAGCTGGATCTATAACAGATGCAGCTTTAAAAGTCTCGCCATGAAAGGCTTCATCAGGAGTATTTTCTGCTCGTGTGAAAGGGTCCTTTTAACTGTTCGGCGCCATCTACTGTCTGTGTTGTGGCGTCTGACATCAGGACGGTAATAACTTCCGGGTTCCTTCATTCGCCTGCATGTAGAGGTCGCTGTTTTGATTGTAGCCGATATCTCAATCAGAGGTTGCGGTTTGCCATAGGATAGAAGGTAAGTAAAAGAACAATATTTGTACTAATGGTACTAATGTATTTTCTCTTTACAGGTGGCAGGATGAGGAGCAATGGAACAAGAACAGTGAGGTCCGCCCAAGAAACAAAGCCGGAGGGACCGGGACGGTACGGGCCAAGTGCTGAAACCGGCATCCACGCCGGTGCGCAAAACGCACTCTCCGTGCGGAGAAGGAAGCACAGACGTCCCACATCTGAACGGGATGCATACACCAACCGGCATCACTGCCGGCAATGGATGTGCTGATCCACATACACGGGGGGACGGGGCCGAGGACCGGGGCAGCACACAAACTGCATGAACGGCACGGACCGGGAGAACACGCCGATGGAATGCCGGAAAGCCCAGAGTACACAAGAAAATGCCAGAGCATGACGGCCACAAGAAAGGGAAAAAATGGGAAATACCCAATAGTGTGCATATGAGTATGGAATGTGTGCACATAGGATGTCAGTAGAGTGTGGATAGGAGGGCTGAAAACACTGCTAAAAATGCTGATAGTGTACTAAATAAATGAAAGCTTCTGTATTATCATGTCCATAAGATCTTTGTAAAGTCTGTAAATAATGAAATAAAATAAAATGAAATATAAAATAAAATGAAATTGAATCCAATAAACTCTTCTTTCCAAATATTGGTGATTGTGTGGTACTATTGGGATAAAGGGGTGCTAGTTTGGTGTGTATAATACTTTCTAAATATGTGCAAGGATATCCAATTCCATGTTGAGTCCCCCACTTTTAAAGGTTTTTAATTCAAAGATCCACTCTGTTTCTTTTTTTATAAGGTTCTCCGTGGTGTTACCCCCTCTCCAGTTTTTGGGGACCCAGTCTATACCTATAATTTTGAATGTGTCTTGTGAGAACAGTGGGCATGTCTCGGGACACTGTTTGAGGTTTTTGTTTCTTATATTGCCCAAATGTTCTAAAATTCTCTCTTTAAGATTTTATGTCCTATGAAGTGGTCGTCTTTCTGGGAAGTGGACCACACATTTTGCAGTGTCCAAATTTGTGGAAGCCGTTCGGTTTTATGCCTAAAAATGTGTGTGAAGTTGTATCTGGCTTTTGTTTAGAGAGTACACTAGGCGCAAGCATGGTTTTCAAGGAACCTGTTTTCTTGAAGATAATTTGGGGTTTATCCGGTAGGACTTTCCCCAGGATCTCATCATTTTTCAATATGTGCCGATGTCTATTAAATATTCTTTTAATCTGATTGGCATGTGTATTATATTTTGTGAAAAAAGAAAAACTATAGTCTTTCTTTGTATTGGGTTGTTTATTCTTAGGTTCGAGTAAGTTTTGCCTATCTATTCCTTGGGCTTGTTGTAGGCTGCTCTTTAAAGTTTCTAACGGATATTGTTTATCAATGATTTTTTGTGTTATTTCATCTGCTTTTTTCATGAAATCATCATCTTTTGAGCAGTTTCTTCTTATTCGTGTAAATTGACCCTTAGGGATATTATTAAGCCACTGTGGGTGGTGGCAGCTAGTGTAATGGATGTAGCCATTCCTATCCGTGGGTTTCGTATAATTCCTTGATAAAATTTGGTTGTTTTCCACAAACAATTCTACATCCAAGAATTCAATTTGTGTGGCTTGGATATTGGAGGTAAATTTGAGATTAAAATTGTTATTGTTTATGTGTTTTATAAATTCTTGTAATTTGTCCTCCGTCCACTTCCAAATGATAAGAAAGTCATCTATGTACCTTTTCCAGAGCACCAGGTCTGCACCATATGGATTATTGTTCCAAACTGATAGATCTTCCCACTCAGCTACAAATAGGTTTGTGTAGCTGGGTGCAAACCTGGTGCCCATTGCCGTACCGCATAGTTGTAGATAAAATGTGTCCTCGAACCAAAAGTAGTTATATTTGAGAATATGTTCTATACATTCAAGAATAAAAGATTTCTGCCAAGGGTCCATATTCCTATCCCTGGAAAGTGTGTTATCAATTGCTTCGATTCCCTGTGTGCGATTTATAACTGTGTAAAGGGATGAAACATCCATGGTGGCCCATAGCCACCCAGGGGACCACTGCATGTCTTTTAGAGTGTTTAGTAAATGTGAAGTGTCTTTTAAAAATGCTGGGGTGTTAGGTACGTATTTTTGTAAGAAATGGTCCACATATTCGGACGTATTGCAGCTTAGGGAATCCAGACCGCTAATATAGTTCTCCCTGGAGGTTCCTTAAGATCCTTGTGTATTTTGGGCAGAAAATAGAACACCGGGATTTTTGGATGTTCTGTCTTTAAGTAAGAATATTCTTTTTAATTTAAAACTCCGGCGTTTAGGCCCTCCTCTAATATGGCGTACAAAACCGTACTGAAGTCATTTGTGGGATCTTGATTGAGTTTTTTTGTATGTAGTAGTGTCTCCCAGTATTCTGTTTGCCTTTAATATAATATGCTCTGTCCATAACTACTATGGCGCCCTCTTTATCCGCTTGTTTAACCACTATATCGTGTCTTTCTTTAATGGTGCGTATGGCGAGTTGCTCCTCTTTACTTAAATTAAATGATTTGTGTTTTGGGGTTAGTTTTTCTATATCTCTCAAGATTAAATCGGTGAACACACAGATATGTTCGCTTTTTTTTCATTATACGGAAAGAATTTGGATTCGGGTTTCAAATCTGTATGTAAGAATCCGGTATGGGTAGAGTTATTTATGGTGTCTACAAGTTCAACGGGTTTTCCTGTGGATTTTTCTGGTTTACAGAAGAATCTTTTAATGGTAAGTTTTCTCAAGTATTTTTGTGTGTCTAAAAAAAGTTCAAACTTATTGGGTCCTTTGGCAGGGGCGAATTTCAAACCTTTCCTAAGGAGACGGATTTCATTTTGTGTTAATATCTGTTGGTGTTTGCTCTCCTTTCCTCTGCCCCTCTGACCTTTTGATCTTGATCTTTTTGGTATTTTCTCTTTTTCCACAGGCTCTGCTCTAGAGGAATATATCTGTTTCTTAATTCTATCGCTTCTCTCCTTGGGGGGGTGTCTTTTCTCTTTGTGCCACCCTTTCGGGATGGCTCCCTGTCTAAAAAAGTCTGCTCTTGTTCAATGTGCCTATTTACTCTGGTGAACACTTCCTCTTGTTGTGGAGGTGCAGATGCAGTAAGGGCAGACTTATAATTAATGTGTGATGGCCGTAATCGTATAGGTGAAGTCGGGCCTGTATGGGCATGTGGTGATCTAAACCATGTGTGGTTACTTAAATAAGACCTATTCGGTTCAGGTCGGGTCTTCCTGTAATGTGGGGTTGTGTGATTGTGTGTAGGTCTATCCCATTTATTTCTAATAGTGGTGATTATTAGTGGTCCTAGATTGGTGGATTCCATTCTGCATATCATCCTTATCCCTAAAAAACTTTCTCTTTTTATTATAAATAATTTCTTCTTCCATTTTATTTAATTTCTTTTCTATGTTTGCCCTATTGGACTTAGCAGTGGTGTGATCAACCTTGGTTTTTATCTCATCTTCCAGTGTGTGAATGTCTATTTCTATTTGTTTTAGTTGTTCTGTCTGTTGAGATACAATAAGTTCCAACAATTTATAGGAACACTCGTCTAACGTGTTGTGCCATTTGTGCATAAATTCTTGGTCATCTTGACCAAACAAAAGTGAAAAAACCAAAAATCCCACGTGTAATAAAAAATAAATATAAATAAATACTTCCCCACAATGAAAGCAGCTACCAAATAACACTCTTCCTCAAAGTGTATACAGGAACAAACAAGGAATAATGGATCGCATATACATGGGGGAAGAAAACAAACAAAAAAAACCCCAATAGTGTAATATTATCAAGAAATAACGAATTAATATGGTGTAAGATCCACTCACAAGAGGACTGGATAAAGCAGACTCATCAAAATTCAGGCTTCTAAAATCTGTATTCTGTAAAAGCAAACATAAACCAGGATGGTGCAGTATCTTCTATAAGCTGATCAAAATACACTTACAATTAAGATGTAGCACAACTCAAAGAGTAATGTGCAAAAGCGTGTTGAAATAAATCATCCGGTATATGGTGACGGATCTCTCCAATTTATGGTCTCTCAACGCGTTTCGCCGATGGATCTTCGGCTTCCTCAGGAGAAAAACGAATCAAACAGAGAAAATCAAAAGTAGTCCCGTATAGCGCCGGCTGTCCATTTTAAATAGATGTGAATACTTCCGGGTACGTCATCGCGTTACGGTACGTGGAGAGGCGTCATCACGTTATGGTACGTGAAGGGACAGCGTGTCGGCTTCATTGTCATTGCTGCATGGGGCTGCGTGTCGGCATCACCGCGTCGCGTCACTACACCTGGATAAGTGGGTCTCTTCTCGTACCGCATATATCCTCAAATGCGGCGTACAGGTCTCCTTATTATCCGGCGAGCCGGCACGTCTGTCCAATGAGGCTTCACCGCTAGCTGTCAGTTGATGCATCGTCCCGGAGATCACGAAGACTTAATTATGTCAGATACAATAAATAAAATCGAGTACAGTACATGGTGTGTTCATAGTGTTTTTTAAAAATCCATTTCTTATGTTTTTTATGTTAAATACGGGCTTTATCTTTTATATATATACACAAATTTCTATGTATCTTAAAACAAATAAAAATTGAGATAAAATATAGCTATATACGAGATCCTTAATATTGTACAGAGGGATAGAAATACATATCCATACACACTGAGCCAAAGACAGTATAATATTTATAATACAGAAATTAATAGAAGAAGAAAATCATTAATACATATTTCATTATTGCACAAACTTTTTAAAATTAATACATATTTGATTATTGCACAAACTTTTAAAGTGCTTTATAAAGTGCATGAGAAGAATATAAAGTGCATTGTGAAGTGCAAAAAGTGCTTAAAGTGCTGTGAAGAACCTGATGATATTTCAAGGCCAGCAGAAGTGCATTTATATTCATATAGTCAATACAATATATAATTTCATAAAAAAGGTGCAGGTAAGTGAATTTTTTATTTTTTTTAATCATTCATAAAAGCTAAGATATCCAAATCAGTATTTAAACCCCCTTGTTTATGTGTTTGAAATTTAAAAATCCATTGCTCCTCATCCTGCCACCTGTAAAGAGAAAATACATTAGTACCATGATACAAATATTGTTCTTTTACTTACCTTCTATCCTATGGCAAACCGCAACCTCTGATTGAGATATCGGCTACACTCAAAACAGCGACCTCTACATGCAGGCGAATGAAGGAACCCGGAAGTTATTACCGTCCTGACGTCAGACGCCACAACACAGACAGTAGATGGCGCCGAACAGTTAAAAGGACCCTTTCACACGAGCAGAAAATACTCCTGATGAAGCCTTTCATGGCGAAACGTGTTGAGTGACTTTTTTGGACTACTTTTACCATTTTTTATTCGTACTAGTGCTTTTTATTCATCTAATTTATTTTATTTGTCTACTTTTAAAGCTGCATCTGTTATAGATCCAGCTCATTGTAATTTTGGAATAAATATACCTTTTACTATACCTCTCATGTGGACAGTGGCTGTTGGACATACCACACACCCACTGGTATTTATCATCAGATTCACCAAACAGAGGAGAATACGGATGTGACCAGACCGTCACCAACAACTACGGGCATCTTTACACTTGCGTCAGTGTAAGTATAACTCTATTTGTTGCGCCTCCAGCGATATATACAATATACACTAATGGATCCTCTTCTGTTCTTCTCTTCGGTATATATATCATACGTGGACCCTGAGGGTACCCCTGTGACGCATTGAACCACACAGAAACACTGTGAGTGTTAAATCGGCAATACGCAGGGCACATCATATTTTTTGTACACCTGCACTATTTATTATTTCTTCTTTTGTTTTCATTTTATCAATTATTCACACTGAATGGAATACACGAGCGCCCCCACAGAATAAACATGGCCTTACCAACTATGATGAACATTTTATAACACTTTTTACACACATACATTTTTTATTTTTTTTTTATAAATTTTATAGGATTATAAAGAGCAAATATTCTATTTACATTTATATAAATTTATGTTGTCAATTTAGGTAAAAAATTTGCAACTTACATTTTTCAAAAGGGTTATGCCTTCCAGCATGATTTGGCCTGGGTATAATATGTTTGTATGGTCTTTAAAAGACAATGAACTTTCATTCTTTATATTTTTATGTATTTTTGTAATATGTACTGTATCTTTGTAAATATGAATTCATTTTATATATTAAACACTATATAACTACATTTGCTTTAGGTCCTTACTATTGCAACCCTTTTTGTTTTATATGTCTTTTATTTTTCTAGCACAGACCACACAGAAAGACTACTTGGAGTTTTTATTATTTTAGGATATGTTTTTTTTTGTATATATTTTTCCACAGGTGGTAACTACAACAAATTATGGGTTGCATTGTAAAGTCTCTTGCCATCCACTTGCCCACTCCCTGCTTACTTATCTTCCTGTTGGCCCCACCCAATGCAAGTCTAGCCATTCCAATTTATGAAGCTGTGCCCCCAAAAAAGGTCCGGGGTGACCTACCCTGGGATGTTCCAGGCATGCTAATTCCTCTATCTTCACCCTGTTTTCACATGGACAGTGCATAATTTAGGCACAGTACACACAAAAGCTTCAAGTACCCTTACTAAATGTTTTTTTATTTCCTATTTTTTTGTTTTGAATTACCACTTGGTCAACATTGAAAATTAAGCATGATATATCATACATGCTGTTTTTGTATGAATGACACACAATCAATAACATTCTCAATGCACTTTATCATTTATTCAATTTGTCATTTTTAAAAATATTTCAAAATTAACTTTGCTACTTCTAGGGTTTTTTAAGTTTTATGTCATTTAGTAATCTTAAGATTTAAAAACATATCAATCCGTCAATATATTGCAAAGACATTGTCAATTTCATGCAGATTTACATACTGAATTTTAATAATTTGATGAATTGGTTATTTGCAACCTGATTAGTGATTAAAATTATTTACCAAGATGTAATTTATACATAGATGACAGATTAATCTATTTGAAAATTATATGAGCCAAGCATCTTGATAAGCAGGTCAGACACACAAACACTATACACTGATGCACAGGGATGCTAACACTATAAACCAACACACACACATACATATACATACATATATATATTTACGCACACAACAAAGCAGGAAAGCAGAGCACCCCCATCAAATTTATTTATTTAAAACCACTTATCTGATCCTTAGGTGCCTCAGATCTTTATGCTTGCCCATTTTTCCTGCTTGTAACACATCAACTTTGAATAAAAAATGTTCACTTGCTGCCTAATATTTCCCACCCACTGACAGGTGCCATGAAAGCAAGATTATCAGTGTTATTCACTTCACATGTCAGTGGTCATAATGTTATGGCTGATCAGTGTATATGCATACACTATATGGACAAAAGTATTGGGAAACCCCTCAAGTATTTAATTCAGGTGTTTCAACTGGACCCATTGCCACAGGTGTGTAAAATCAAGCACATAACCATGCATTTGTGAAAAAAATGGGTGGTTATGAAGAGCTCAGTGAATTCAAGCATGATACTGTGTTAGGATGCTACCATTGCAATAAGGCAATTTCATCCCTGCTAAATATTCCATGATGAACTGTAAGTGCTATTATTGGAATGGTGAGGCAACTCATCCACGAAGTGGAAGACCACGTAAAGTTACCATGTGCTAAGGCACATGGTCTGTAAAAGTCCTTAGCTGAAGAGTTCCAAACTTCCACAGGCATTAATATCAGCAGAAAAACTGTGATGCGGGAGCGTCATGGAATGGGTTTCCATGGCTGAGCAGCTGCCTGCAAGCCTCACATCACCGAGTACAATGCCAAACATCAGATCGAGTGGTATAAAGCACGCCACAACTGGACTCTGGAGCAGTGGAGACATATTATGTGGAATGAAGAATCACGCTTCTCTGGCAGTCTGATGGGCGAGTCTGGGTTTTGCGGATGCCAGGAAAAAGCTACCTGTCTGATTGCATTGTGCCAACTAACGTTTAGAGGGTTAACGGTATAGGGCTGTTTTTCAGGGTTTTTGCTAGGCCCTTTACTTCATATGAAGAGAAATTATAATTTTTCAGCATACCAAGACATTTTGGACAATGCTATGCTTCCAACTTTGCGGGAACAGTTTGGGGAAGGCACTTTTCTATTCCAGCAATACTACGCCCCAGTCCACAAACCAAGGTCTACAAAGACATGGTTGGATGAGTGTGGTGTGGAAGACCTTAACTGGCCCTGACCTCAACCCCATCGGACACCTTTGGGATGAACTGGAAAGGAGATGGCGAGGCCCTCTGGTTCAACATCAGTGCCTGACTACTACTCTATAATATTCCAACAGAAACACTCTAAAATGCCGTGGAAAGCCTTCTCAGAAGAGTGGAAGCTGTTATGGCTGCTAAGGGGGGACCAACTACAATACATATTAATGTCGATGTATTTAGAATACAATGTAATATACATCCCTGTTGGTGTAATGGTCAGGTGTCCCAATACTTTTGCCCATATAGTATATATATAGGTTGTGAACTGTGTACAGAAGCTTAAATTATTATATTATTTATTTTTCCCATGTAACAATTGCAGCTATTTTTCTATTGCCTAAATATCACTAAACCTTTGCTTATTAATTTTTTCCCAATGTTTTCCAAAATGATTTTTGTCCAAGTTACAGTTTAATTATCATGTTTAGTATACAAATATCATACTTCATATAACATCGCTGCATCAAAATAGCATATTGAGGTACGCTGAAGATACATACATACACATCTATAGGGCTTTTAATAAAAGGATTCAAATTTAAATTACTTTATGTAGGTCTCCATAGTTAAAGTGTAAGGTTTAAGACTGACACCTAAATGTAACCATATAAAAAATGGGCCCAGTCCCTGATGGGGGATGATATACCCAACCCCCATCATTCAAGGTGAGCATAGAGTAGGTGGCATTTGGAGAGGAGTGACTAAAAACTGTTCCTGTACTTGAAGATGAAAAATATTAACCCCCTGGGCAACTCCAAAATTGTTAAAAAGGGGTCAGACAGAGGGCCGTAGGAAGGGTGAGGCGAGAGAGGCACTCACGTGAGGCGCAGCTACGAGGGGGCGCACAGCCCCTGATCAGCAGCTGCAGCCTGCAGGGGTGCTCGGGGAGATCACAATCTCCCTCTAATCGGCCCAACATTAGGGAGCGCGAGGTCTGTCAGTTCAGACCACGGCTTCCATGCTCCCTAATCACTACATGCCGGCAAATGATACAGAGCTCCAGGATATGATGTCGTACCCCCATGCTCTGTATCAATAGCTGGCGCATAGCGATTACGGAGTGACAGACCCCGTGCTCCCACGAGAGGATGGAGAAGATGGAAGATGAGAAAGGTAAGAGATGGGGAGAAAGGGGTGTAAGGGGATGGTATGTGTATATATACAGTATATGTGTGTGTGAGCTTGTGTGTGTGTGTGTATGGGCAGGAGTGTGTAAGAGCAGAACTTTGAGCACATTGAGCATGGTTCCCCGTTTAATTTTCTTTCCAGCTTTGCAGGACAATGATACACATGTAGCCAGGCTCCACACAGTTCCGTTCCACATCTCAGACCTTCTTTACAATATATATTTTGTAATTTGTAAGTGTATTTGTAAGCTGGTGTCTGTATGTATGTGCATATGTGTGTGTAATGGCAATGTATGTATATATGCATGTTAATGGGCAGGTGTGTCTAAAGGCAGTGTGTATGGTCAGGTGTGCATAAGGCCAGTGTATGTGTATATGTGTGTTTATGGGCAGGTGTGTGTAAAGGCAGTGTGTATGTGTAGGTGTGTGTCTAAGGGAAGTGTGTATGGTCAGGTGTGTGTAAGAGTAGTGCAGTATGTGTCTGTAAGCTGGTTTGTGTATCTGTATGTGCATATGTGTGTATAAAGGTGTGCAAGGGCAGTGTATGTGTATATATGTGTTTATGGGCAGATGTGTGTAAAGGCAGCATGCATGGGCAGTCGTGTGTAAGGGCAGTGTATGTGTATATGTGTGTTTATGGGCAGGTATGTGTAAAGGCAGCGTGTAAGAGCAGTGTATGTGAATATGTGTATTTATGGGCAGGTATGTGTAAAGGCAGCGTGTAAGGGCAGTGTGTGTGTATATGTGTGTTTATGGGCAGGTATGTGTAAAGGCAGTGTGAATAAAATACAAAATAAAATATACCTCTGTAATAAAATAAGTGGGGGGCACAATTTTCCATTCTTGCCTCGGGCGCAAAAAGACCTAGCTACGGCTCTGCTTAGACTGGCCCACTTAAAGAGGTGTGAAAAAAAAGCTATAAAGAGCAGGCCTAGAGCCTGAGAGCATTATTGATGAGCAGAGCATGGGGAAGAAGCCTCCAGACTGTCTTTGAGACATTTTGTTCAATTAAGTTGGTAAGCAGGCAAGCTGCCAAAGGATAGCAAGGAAAGCTATAGTATGTAGTAAGTGCTCAGAAGTGTGAAAATTCATTTTTGTTTACTTGTTTATTTTTTATGTTACCCTGCCAAGGAGTGTGCACATAAAATAAGCACCTGGTTATTAATCCAGGCATGGTTCTGTGTCCTTCCTACCCTAGAAAATTGTGTGGTTATATACAAAGCCCCAGACACCACCTAAGTCGTGATTTGTCACGATGCCAATCTTGGTATACAAGACAGTATGTGTCTATCCAAACTATATATCTTCCAAAAATCTAAATATCAGTAATTGATACAGATTGATGTTAATTTTCTATAGAGCACAAAGAAAAATTCTTATTTTTCTTATTTAAAGAAGCATTAAATCTAACTGTGTTAACGCTGAATGATCCATGATGTTAAATTCACATAAATTACAGAATGTATTTGCTTATTAGGTGCACTTTCCCTTTAGGCAATTGCCATAGTTTGCTTGTGGTTAAAATGTCTAACTACGATTTAATTTTCCTTTCTGTCAATTTATGAAGTAAATTGCAATGGAAAAATGCTTATTTACCCATAAAAGGTTTTTTTAACTTAATAACCATAGGAAGATTTGCCCTGAGGCCACACTTCATGTTCTATTCAAATAGAAGTGATAGAGATTTTAAGACAAGAAAATGGAGCAAATTGGCAGTGGCAAACACAGAAGAAGTGAAAGATATAATTAATTAACTGAATATGTCCATGTGCTCATTAAAAACTTTATAGGTGATTTTTCATTAACAAAAATGATTTTCAAATTTTCAAATGATTATCATTCCACTGATTGCTATGAAGGCCACCAAAATGACATCTTATACATAACTCCAACTATGTATAGTTATATTGACTGTAAATATAGGAGAAAGAGGGCTGGAGGGAGGAGTCAGGGTTTGGCGGGCTATTTAAACTTCCAGCACTGATCCATCATTGCTTGTTCCTGTCCCTTCCTGAATCCCCATACCACCTTGCTGGATACTTGTTTTTTTGATTCTATGGACTTTGACATTGGCATGCTTAATGGACTTAAAGTGCTCAGTGGAATAAAACCATTGCTTTTGCACTATACCCTGGTTTTGCATCTGCTACTTTATCTGGTGTCTCTCTGCGATGTGCTCCAACCCCTACACACCTGACAAGAACAATCTCTATCACATCACATTAGTTTTAACCCCTTGATGACAAGTGTATCCCCTTAATGACCATTGATGTGCCTAACACATCATGGGGTTAAACCAGCATAGAAAACAATCAACAATTGCTTTCTTTGCTCAGCAGGTGTTTCTGCAGTACCTCGACATTAAGCAACACAAAAAAACGTATGGGGACTGTTCAACTGCTTCTAGGAACAATCGTATTCACCATATTGTAAGGCTGTATGCTAAACATGTCGCTAAACATATATTAGGGTGTCGTTTTGAAGTGGCATATACCAGTTGTAAATGCATACCTTAATTAGAATGTGTGTGGAAAAAGCACACAAAAAAGCACACAAAAAATAAAAAAATGCTTAGTTGCCAAATGTGGCCTTTTAGCCCCCAAACAACCCAAGAAACCTATGCGCAGGTGTATCACTATTCTCAGGAGATGTTTCCGAACACATATTGGGGTGTTGTTTGGCAGCGACGTATAAAAGGATCTGTAAATTTACACCTAAAGTACAATGTGTGTGTGTGTGTGTGGGAAAAAAACAAACAAATTACCCCAGATATGCTGCCCCTCTGCTCCCCCAGATATGCTGCCACTCTGACTCCCCCCCAGATATGCTGCCACTCTGCCCCTCCCCGACTTACGAATGCAGACTCCTGGTGTCTAGCGGGGCCGGCGGTGGACACCGCGCAGACAACCTCCACTGTCGGCAGTTCCACCGGGGCTTCTATGACAGAGAAGCACCGGTGGAAGTGTCGGTTGCGGTGGTTGTTTATGCGCATTGCCGCAGCCGGTGAATGTCTGCGCAATGTGCTTCGACAACTTCCCCTGCCAGCAATTCCCACGGCGGAAGTGCCGGAACTGGAAGTTGTGCATGCGTATCGCGCAGACATCCACTGGCTGCCAGAGAGTAGGAACCAGTTCCCCTGCAGCGCTGTGGGGGATCTGGATCCTATCCCTGCTGCATGTCCCGGGCGTCGGGCGATACTAATTGCGCATTCCTGCACTAAACCCCGACTATAGGCTGCACCCCCACTTTAAAGACGTAAATTGAGAGGGGGGAGTGCGGCCTATATTCAGGCAAATACGGTACTTCCACAAAGATTGACAAAAGCTTGTAGTAGAATAAATGCATGGAAAGAATAAAAAAAACTCACATTTGAGTGTACTTATTGCCTGATAACTTGAAAAACACATGAAAACATTGGGTATTTATAAACTCAGGACAAATATTAGAATCTATTTAGTGTCCCCTTTGCCCCCAAACAGCCTGCCTGTGCAATTTCTGCCCCCAAACAGTTATGGAGGCAATGAGAGAATTCTCACTTATAGAACAATGGTTTAAAAATATTTTTTCCCAGGACTTATCATATTGTACTCAGCAAAAGAGAATATCATTCAAACTAATTTTGGATAAAATTAAAGAACACCATACAAAATACCATTGGGGTTTTCCCCTAAAATGAGTAACTAACAATAAAGGCAATATTTACACTTTTGATAGAGTACAAAAATACTGGTTGTATAAACAGATGACAGTGGGTTGAGGGTCTGTTGCTCTTAAATGGAAATGAACTGATGACAGAAAATGTTGTTTTTTTATTTCTCTCAAGCAGCACTTGAATTTGGGAATAGGTTACTATATATGGTGACCTTTTACAGTATAGTATTGGTATTTAAGGATAATTTCTAATCTGTTTATAAAAATTTCCCCTTATAAGAAGTATGAATACTGTACATGCAGCAGGCAATATATAAATGGGTGATAAAAAGAGTCTGAAATGCACTTTAGTAATTGGAAATATTCTGTTTATGAATACTGAATACACTTTATCAAGCTTGGGAATAGTTTAAAAATAGAGACATCTTACAGATAAAAATGTGAATTTAGAAGTAGGAATGAGTGCACATGGTAATTTACAAATTGGAGATAAAAGGTTTGAAATGCACTTTATTAATAACTGAGACTAGCTTTTTGAATCAAATTGAATATTGCTATGCTAGAGACAATTCGTACATGGTTAAAATATTTTTTTTTTCTTATCCCCTTGAGCAGCACTATATCGAATTTGGTAATAGGTTAAATATGGAGACCTTTTATGTTGTAGTATTTGTATTTAAGCATATTTTTCTAAACTTATAAAAAGTTACACATAGAAGTAGTTGGAATGGTCTAAAATGCGCTTTAGTAATCTGAGCTATTTTGTATATGGATACATGATAAGGAAATGTTTTTTCCCCCTTTCTCACCTTTAAGCAACACTTATCACACTTCAGAATTGGTTACATATAGAGACATATTAATGTGTAGTATTAGCATTTATATATAAGTATATTGTTTATAAACTAATAAATATAAAAACTAGGAATAGGAGATGAAATAATTGGTCTGAAATGCACTTTATTAACTGTAGACATTATGCATATTTGAAAGTTATGGATATTTGAAAGTTCTATTGAATTTTTTTCCTTCTTTTCTTCTTTCTATTGTTAAGGGAAATTCTTAAAATCCATCACAGAAAACACATTCTCAAATATGTTACAAATGTGTTTATATTTAGGATATAAATATACACACTTGTGGAATTGGAGATATTGCATAGTGGATAAAAATGCATTTTTTTGTTTTATGTCATTTTTTGTTGTTGTTTATGTTATATGCTTAGCTAGGGCTGCAAATGCACTGCTAAATAGATACTACAAAATGGAATTTTAAGACGATGGCAAATGTGAAGGGTGACATTGAGACAATATCCAACAATGTGTAAAACTTTGTGAGGAATTGTTCAATCTAAGATAAATAGAAAAACAGAGAAATTGGATAAAGCTGATATCATAGAAATAAAACAATGAGTAACCTTTAATGTTCAAGTAATAAACTCTCCCCTAAAAAGGCTGGCATTATTGGATTTCCTGCACAAAAATAAGACACATATATGTTTAATAGAAGAAACCAACTGGAAGGGGAAAGACACCCAAGGGATCGTAATTCCCTATAGTTGAATATTCTTCTTTACCAAGTAAAAAAAAGGTGTGGCAATTTAGATCTCAAAAGTGAATAAATGCAAGCTAATATATAAACGGATAGATTATGTTCTTGTAAGATAAACAGAGTTTTTTTCCGAATATTTACACACCCAATATAGGGCAGAAAAGGTTTCTGAATGGGTTCATGAGCAGGGGTGTTGCTAGGTCTCCAAAAGATCTAGGTCTAGAGCTCATGGCAGATTTCACAGCAGTGGTGTAAAGAGGCTCACATGCTTGGGTGGCATATAAAAGATATATATGATACCAGTAAGCATTATGTAAATGCTGATAAGCAATAAATACATATAAATAATTTTTATGATGATACCAATGAACAATAGGTATCCATGTAATATAGGCAATGAGCAATAAATACATCTAAATTATGCATATGATGCCAAAGAACAGTAAATGCACAAATTAAATGCATAAATAAACTTTTTATACAATGCCAATCAGCAATAAGTACATAAACTTTCTATATCATGCCAATGAGCAATAAATACATAACATTTGTATGTGATTCCAATAAACAGTAAATACATAAACTTTGTATATGATGCAAATTAGAATAAATATATAACATTTGTATATGATGCCAATGTCCCAGTTTACCAGTGCCACCCTTGTCACCCAAGCAGCTAGTGCCACTTGTCCTCACAACAACTGGTCTGTCAGAACTAAGCACATCATTGATCACTTGAAGAGCATCTCCTAACCTGGAAGTGCTTTTCGGAAGGGGTCTGCCTGCTACACTCACAGAGTCCTTCACAGCACACAATATCAGTGTGGAGGGACTACAATTGATAGATCACTATTTGGTTTAGCTAGATCTTTTTTGAAAATTAATGGGGAAATACAATCTCTACGATATATGAAGAACTCTAAATGCGGCTGAGAGGCACTACAACTTTTTCTCCAATATGTTCAAATCCTATTTGAGAATTGATAATGTTTTGTAACCATAAATATAAGAGAATAAATGAGAATAAGAGTACAAGTGACTTTGTCAGATCACAATTCAGTTATTTTGAAACTTAAGAAAAAAATATTTCTCACAAAACCATAATGGAGACTAAATGATAGATTTATATTAAATAAAGATTTCAGTAACGAATTATATGAAATTTCAAATCATTTTTTTCAAAGGTGTGGTCTCATTAGAAAATACCTGATGCGTATACAAATGCATAATAAGAGGACTTCCAAACAAGTGGGGAGCTTGTTCTGTCAAATTTATACATATTATTAGAAAATGTATATAACAAAAATATGAGTAGCTGCAGAGAAAATAGTGGACATATAAAAGAATATTTGAAAGCTACGAAAATGAGAAAATTGTCCAAGAGAAGATCAAAAACCTCATTTGCTGTAGAGGACATTAGGAATGAGATCTATTGTTTTTAAAAAAAATAAAGTTCCAAGGCCTGATAGATTTTTATAAAACAAATATGGTAGATGCTACTGCCTCTCAATTAAATACAATCTTTAAGTCCCATCAGATATGGGAAATTTAACAAAAGTTAACTATTTAGAGCTGTTAAAAGAGACCAACCCAAACTGAACAAATAGAAAATGCCGATATCATGGATCAGCATAATAATAATAATATCATACATATTGGGTTAAATTAATGATCTCAAAAAAGTTATTGAAGTTTGTGTGGATAGGTAAAAAACATAACATTAGAAGAGAAACTATTTACTTGAAAAGGAAGAATGGTGGGCGTCCTTTATATGTTAATTTATTGGGAAGCTAATGCATGAATGTAGAATCCAACAGAAGCAATCTAAAAAGAAGACTGGTATAAGATTGAAAAGGGTATATCAGGAATTGCAGACTTGTAGTGTGTCCTATGGTTAGACTATGACATATATAAAGGACTGATTAGCTTAATGGAATTTTGGTGTGAATTTAAAAACATAATGGGATTGAGGAATAAACTGCTACCATTTTCCACTACACAGACTCTTCATAAGAATATTCAAAATGTGAATATTTCCAGAAGGTGTCAAAATAGAAATAGCAGAGTAGCACAGCTGATTACTGAATCTGGGGTCAGGAATTTTCTACAAATCGCAGAGGAATTTGCCACCTAAGGAAATATTCACATTCCTAAGAATAAAATACTATCTGCAAAGAATAATGATAACCAACAGGCCATCAGAACCAATGTCAAAAATAAGAAATCTGTTTGATAACGAAAGTAAAAAATAGATTCTAAGGATATATAGTAATTTAGTTTACAAGGTCCATTCTTATAATAGTCCCAGGGCATGAAAACATTTTTGTAATTGCGATATTTAAATTAGTAGCAGGCCATAGTGTTTTGATTTATGCCGTTTCTTTAAGGCTTAGGGCAAAGTTGTTAGTATTAGGTGTATTATCACTTTGAAAAGACTGTGATCGGAGGTTGTGATGGCAAAGATAATGGAACAACAAATTTGGTTTGGATCTAGGAACTAGCCACAAAATTAGGGACCTGCTTTTTTTCTCCCCAAATTATGTTTTTTATTTTTCATATATTACCCCCTGGTCTTCAGTAAAATAATGTTTATTGGGCAATACGACAGACAATACACCTTTCTTCAGTGCTGCATCAATTTGTACAGTACCACAGTTAACCCCTTGACGATAAGGGGTATTTTATACCATAAAGACTTAAGCTTGTATGTTTAACCATTATTTCTCTTTTTTGTGTTTCATATTAAACAATATTCATGCTAATAAATATTATTTATAGGGGCATGTACCTGGGGTTGGTTAACCCCATAATGACCTATGATGTGCCAGGCACATCACAGAAAAAAATACAGTTAGGGACCAATAACATTTCATGGGGTTAAATGACTTTAGAAAGTGTTTAACAATTGCTGTCTTTGCTCAAAGGTTGTCACTGCAATGCCTCAATATTAAGTCATGGGCCCCATGTGACCGCTCCTGACTGATCACGCAAAGACTGGTGATTTAATGCATTAAAAGTGTTAGAATACCACTTTTTTAAATACCCTGGGGTGTCTAGTTTTCAAAAATATATTGTTTGATGGGGTAAACTGAATTGTCTGACTTAAAAGATATCCCAAATAGGGGTAGGATGACCAGATGTAAAAATTCCAAAAATTCAAATTCAAAAGCCAAAATTGAAAAATGCACACCTCCTAAAAGTGGCCTTTCAGCCCCCTCACAACTCGACAATGGGTGGTATGACTGTACGCAGGAGATGTTGAACATTTATTGTGGTGTTGTTTGGCAGTGACATATACCATGAGCTATAAAATCAGCTGTACCTGAAGTATACATATACAGTCTTGTGAAAACGAAAGTACACCCTCTTTAAATTCTATGGATTTATATATCTAGACATAATAACAATCATCTGTCCCTTAGCAGGTCTAACAAATTAGGTAAATACAACCTCAGATGAATAACACATGACATTACACCATGTAATGCCAACAAAAATAAAGCCAACATGGAGAAGCCATGTGTGAAAAACTAAGTACACTTTATGATTCAATAGCCCACAGAACCTCCTTTAGCTGCTTGAAGTTATAATTTTCTGTTTGATCTTATCAGTCTATCATAACATTGTGGAGAAATTTTGACCCACTTTTCTTTACCATGTTGCTTTAGTTCATTGGGGATTGCAGGCATTTGTTTATGCACAGCTCTCTTGAGGTCCTACCACATCATTTCAATCGGGCTGAGGTGTAGACTTTGGGCCTACTTTTTCAGCAGTTCTGTTGTAGATTTGCTGGTATGTTTTGAATCATTGCCCTGTTGCATGACCCAATTTCGGCCAAGCTTTAGCTGTCAGACAGATAACCTCACACTTGACTCTAGAATACTTTGGTATACAGAGGACTTCATGGTCAACTCAATGACTGCAAGGTTTCGAGGTCATGTGGCTGCAAGACAAGCCCAAATCATCACCGTGCTTGACAGTTGGTAGCAGGTGTTTGTGCCGATATGCGGTGTTTATTTTTTATACTCCTTTTTATACTGCCTTGTGGTAAACAATATACTCCTTTTTATACTGCTTTGTGTTAAACAATAATATGAGTCATTTCTAATCACCCAATCTGACATTCTGATAACCATAGTAAGCGAATAATATTTTACTAGTTGTTTTTGGAATTGATGGGGAAATCATGTTTAGTGGTGCAAGGTTTGCTATAAATTAGATACGTTTTAACTTCAGGTTTTCCCTATATCAAACAATTGCAAACTTACAAAATTCATCCAGGAGGGACAACTATGTCCTCACTCCCAGAACTAAAAAGTAATGTGGCTAAAAATGTACACTGTATTTTCTGTCTGTCAGGATTACGATTTGATATGTTGATTCCAATTAATTAAAATCTTTAAATATATGTAATAAATACATACAATCTTCTAGAGCTAGACTACGGTTGTTATTTTGTCTACATGGTATGGCTAAACCTTTTTTTAACATGCACCGAACACCATACAGTAGCCACAGTACTAATGAGACTAAAATGATCTCTCATAAACACAAAAAAGGTTACTTTACAGTTAACAAATACTAGCGTGCCTTTCTTTTTATGTGACCAGTCAAAACACAAATATTGTAGGGCAGGATAAACTAAAAGCCACTCTATGAGAGAAACTATATAATTGTGAATGATACTTGCATATCATATTATTGAAAGCCCCAAATGTACAATGTTGAATAGAAGTTTATATTATGCTATTTATTTCAGGAATGCAACTACTCTCAGTTTTATCTAGACATTACATTAGACAAATTAGAAATAGAAAGCTCAGGCTGAAGAACTCAGTGACATTAAAATCCTTGTAGAACATAACAAACCAGACCAGATTAAATGACTAAAAAAGAAATGGATGTTTTTCTATCTTGGCAAATTGACATAACATACACTGAAAGCCCACTTTGATCACATTTATTGTAATAATATGCTAAAACACAGACATGAGGTAATAAATATGCACACACATAGTATATTTAACCCCTTCAGTCCCCTATGGACGTACCCATATGTCCATAAAACACATCTCAAGAAACCCTTATGGATGTACCGGTACGTCCTGACCTTCTTGCAGCTACACGGGAGATCAGGCTGTCATTTGACAGCCTAGGCTTGCCTCTGTCAGCAGAAGCCAGCACCGGTGGCTTTCTGCTTCCAGATCTGTTGTAACAGCTGCCGCCACGAGCGGGCATTCCCTTCTGGGTCGCATCTGTCTAGCCCCTGCTGGGATTTCCAATCGCTCTGATGAGGCGCTGATCACATGTCATAGCCGCCATAGATCCCCTTTTGGCTAGTACCTGGCCTTGCTCCCTTCCCCAGACCTGTTTTGCAGCATTCCTCTCAAACACAGCATTTTCTTGGTATTAAGCGTGGGCGCGCTATCTCCCAGCACTTTACTCACTCCTGAATGGAGGAGGGTGCATGTTGCTCGGTGATGTCATGCAAGGGGCCTATCGCTTTGTTCAGTGTTCAGTTGTTTTGCTTCCTGTGAACACCTGTGCTGGTATTCTCTTTGTTTATTAGAGTTAACTTGTTACTAAACCCTGCTTGTCGTGACCATCCCTGTATATCTGGCTCCCCTGACCTTGGCTTACCTATTTGACTACTCTGATTTTCTGACATTCTGACCCTGGCTATTCTAATCGCTGACCTGTCCTCCGGTATGCCGACTTTGGCATCCCTACAGATCATTCACATCGTCTGGTAGTTCCGGGTGACTCTCCTGTCTAGGCTGAACCTCAGATTGTGTGGACATTCAGTTGAATACCCCTCTGCTGCACTGGTCCTTTGGAGGTGTCCTCTCATTGCCTTCTCAGCTGATAAACATCATCCTGCATACTGAACTCCTCAATCAGTATCCTTATCCTAACATCACAGACACTGTGATTCCCATGCAACTCTATGTAGACTTGCATAGAGATCACAGTGTGATCGGTGCAGGGGGGAAATCGCAGGGGGGAGAATGAGAAACCATGTTTCTCACTCTTCTCACAAGCTGAAACACGAATCAAAGAAAAAATGTGTTAATGATTTTTTAAACAATAAAAAAAAAAATCACTAAAATAATACAATAAATAGTACAAAAATAAACAATAACGTGAGCTAAATGATGTAATTGTGACATAATTGGCATTAACAACATGTTCAAGAGGTCCCTAATCGAATCTCTTACAATACTGCATTGATAGCAGTGCAAAATGTTTTTTAAAAAATACAAAAAAAATATGAAAAATAAACTAAATGATAAAGATAATAATAATCATAATAAAAAAGAAAAACCGTTTACATCCCATTACATCTAAAAAGGTATAACCCCCTTACCCCCGTTCACAACCAAACCCGTTAAGCCATAAGTATAAAAAATACTACCGTATAGCGTACTATACGTAAGGGATAGATATGGCCCTCTAGAAAGAAAAAACTAAGGATGTGGGGTATTTCCGTAATCAGGAGATGCAGCTAAACAATTTTGGCTGGGTTTCTCTGCCGTAACACATACCGTGTGCAAAAAAATCTAAGCAACACAGAAGTGTTCGCAAAAAAAAAAAATTGCAGGAAATATTTTCTGCGGCCACATTTTACAGTGGGGTGTCTGCTTTACAGAAATATATACTTTTGTGGGTATTTTTGGTTTGTTTAAAATTAGAGTTGCAATCTGTCACATACCTGGCAGGGAGATCCTCCGGGTCTCCTGGCCGGCAACTGCAGCCGCAGCGAGGTAGGGGGAGACCCCCCCCGCTTCGGCCCGGCAGCCGCAGCTGCCACGAAGGAAAGGGAGACCCCCCCCGCGCTTCGGACCAGCAGCAGCAGCCGCCGCGAAGAAGGGGGAGACCCCCCGCCTCTACTCAGCAGCCGCCGCGAAGAAGGGGGAGACCCCCCGCACAGCAGAGGCAGCCGCTGCCACGGCGAGGGAGACCTTCCTCCTCCACTCTGCGTTCCCAGCAGCTTCAGCCGGGAGAGAGGTCCTGTCCGGGAGTTCAGACCCGTTCCGCTTCACGCCACCTAGTGGCGCCGGCAGGTACTACTTCTACTTATATTGGAAGATTATGGAATCGCCAAACACAAGATGGCCGCGCCGGAAGTGACGCAACGGCAATTTGAAAACTTGGCGGGAAAACTCCAATTAGTGCCAAACTCCTGTGCCTATTTAAGAGACTCCCTAACTCATAGCCATTGCCTTCTGATGGTCGTGCCTTTCTCAGTACGCGTTCTTGTTTTCCTGTTATTGACCTCGGCTTATTCCACGACATTCCTGCTCTTCGGTATCCTGACCTCGGCTATATCCCACAACGTTCCTGCTCTCCGGTATCCTGACTTCGGCTATATCCCACGACGTTCCTGCTCTCCGGTATCCTGACCTTGGCTCTCTGGACCATCCTTTGCCAGTCCTACATGATTTCGGTGTCTCCTTAGTACACTGTGACATGACAGAATCAGAAGGCCATCATGAGACCCACTTCGGTAGGACAAGGGTCCACATAGGCTCGACTCGATAAGATGGATCACCGTCTGGATCAATTTGCTCAGGCTCTTCAGACCTTGCTTCGGCGTACTGATCCTGCAAAATGGGCGCCTCAACCGGTGGTGGCTCCTACTCCGCCGCCTGTGCCAGAAGCTACGGTTCCAGCTCACCTACCTCCACCGCAACGCTACAATGGTGACCCTGCAACTTGTCTGGGTTTTTTGAACCAGTGCGAGATACATTTTGAACTGTCTCCATATGCCTTCCCTACTGAGCGTGCAAAGGTGGGATACATCATTTCGTTCCTTACGGATAAAGCCTTGGCATGGGCTTCGCCGCCCTGAGAGAAAAACGCTTCTATGGTGCGTTCCTATGCCGAATTTGTCTCTAGCCTACGAGCCGTATTTGACGTTCCGGGAAGGAGGACCACTGCTTCAACTTTGCTTTTTACCATCCGTCAGGGTTCCCGTCCGCTTCTGGAGTATGCTATAGAGTTCCGGACCCTGATAGGTGAGGTGAACTGGACTAACGAGGCATTAGTGGCTGCCTTCCTTAATGGACTTTCCGAGACCCTCAAAGACGAAACTGCTGCCAGAGATTTGCCTACGGATCTAGACTCTGTGATTTCATATATTTTTCAAATTGATCTTCGTCTCTGCGAAAGACAAGTACAACGTGAGAGCCTGAAGTTACGTGACAGAGGTGGAATACCTACTACACGCTTTATGCCACAGTTCTCTCCTATGACCCTCCTGAGGAACCAATGCAGTTGAGAGCCGCTCGGGTATCCGAACGTGAGAGGAACAGGCGGAGACAGGAGGGATTATGTTTTTACTGTGGTCTCTCGGGTCACCTCATCGGACACTGTCCCAGCAGGACGGGAAACGCCCGCACCTAGGTAGGCCAGGGGAACCTACCATAGGTATAGTGAATCCTTCCCCTAACGTGTTCCATCACTTTACCTAATTTTGTGAGGATTCAGAGGGGGTAAATATATAAAAAATAGGGGGTTTTTTCGAATTCTTCCTAGTTTTTGCTAAATTTCTCATCCTAAGCTTTCAGCTAATTATCAAACTATGGTATCAAAAGAAAGCCCTCTCTCTCCTTGAAAAAACAATATAAAGTTTACATGAGTACTAAATAATCACTTAACCGACTGTCACGAACCGGGGGCACAGGTAGAGAAGGAGCCCAGGTGCAGGGTATACGAGGGGCTCTGTCTGTACCCCACGATGCATGATGGCTTGGGGTTGGTACAGACGGAAATAAACCACAGAAGATGCGGATTAAGAGTTGTATTGTAGATGATGGTACAACAATATATCAACAAGGAAAGTCTCTTGGCTGAAAGCCCTCGGGATGGGGCACCCACGGCAGGAAGCCCTCGGGATGGGGCACCCACGGCAGGAAGCCCTCGGGATGGGGCACCCACGGCAGGAAGCCCGCGGGATGGGGCACACGGCACGGCTAGAAGCCCTCTTGCAGGGCACACGACTAGAAGCCCTCTTCCAGGGCACACGACTAGAAGCCCTCTTCCAGGGCACTAGACACGGCTAGAAGCCCTCTTGCAGGGCACACGGCTAGAAGCCCTCTTGCAGGGCACACGGCACGGCTAGAAGCCCTCTTGCAGGGCACACGGCACGGCTAGAAGCCCTCTTGCAGGGCACACGGCACGGCTAGAAGCCCTCTTGCAGGGCACACGGCACGGCTAGAAGCCCTCTTGCAGGGCACACGACTAGAAGCCCTCTTGCAGGGCACACGACTAGAAGCCCTCTTGCAGGGCACACGACTAGAAGCCCTCTTGCAGGGCACACGACTAGAAGCCCTCTTGCAGGGCACACGGCACGGCTAGAAGCCCTCTTGCAGGGGACACGACTAGAAGCCCTCTTGCAGGGCACACGGCACGGCTAGAAGCCCTCTTGCAGGGCACACGCAACGGCTAGAAGCCCACTTGCAGGGCACTCGACTTGGGAGTCCACTTATTGCTTCGGGACTTGAGGTACCAAAAACCCCTGAGACTGAAGGGGTTAATCATGCCTAACGCTGCCTAGGCCCACCCATTGACCAGGTTCCACAATTTCCTATCTACTCTTTAACCACCTCCCATCCACTGCCACCAAAGTCTAGCTGGGGCCAGCCCTAGTCTGATTGCCCAAAGAGAGGGAGCTCTGGCCAGCAAGCCCCGGGCAGTTTCCAAGTATTACATTTTGTCAATAAAAATAATGTTTATATATTTTATTTTTTACATTTATTTTATATCTATTTATCTGTGTTTGGGTGACACATTCTTGTCTGATATATTATGCTAGGCATTTGTGTCTGTTTAAATTTTTTGTTTGATATATTATACTATATATGCCAGATTCCTTGCAGTGATATTGTTTAAAAGTTGGATGATCTGACAAGTTAGACTACTTTCTTGGTTTATAATTGCATTTCAAGAGATGTGCTGGGTGCATACAGTATTTTTGTAGTATTGCCTTTTCATTTTATGTTTGCTTGATACATTTTATATAACTTGTATACATAATTTTACCTTTCAATTCTCCCTGTCTAGGACCACAGGAGGAATAGTGGTGTATTCTGTCTTAAAAATGCAAATATATCTAGACTGTCGTTTGCATGAGTACTATTTTAATCATTATTATTGCATGCATACAGCAAATTTATGATGAATATAATTCGTTTCATTCCAGATTTGAATATACAGTTACATAAATTAACTGGTATTTTTATATTTTATGTATCCCTAACTTCAAAAGGAGGCAACTTTAGAATATATAGTGTTATATATTCCCAAATGGTTTACCACATAAAAATTCAAACTCACTGAATGCCTCCCTTATAAAAAGGCTTGCCCTTAAGCAAATTCTTTTGAATAACCAAATGTGTTTTTCCCAATAGAGTCTAACTTTTTAAAGTTATTTTGTATATTATTATAATTAGCTATTTTGTATGAAGAAAGTGGTATATAACTATAAACAAACTTTATGTGAAGGAGAACAAACTAGATACCGTATTTGCTCGATTATAAGACGAGGTTTTAAATGAGGTCTGACTATTAGACTAAGATCCATATCCCCCGCATCGCTGCAGGGGACCTGGATCCTCCTGTATGGTAACCTCAGCTGCTGCCGGCGTCTATCACCGAGCGCCGGCAAAAGTGCCGGCAGCAGCCGAGGTTGCATACGCGCGTACCTTCCTACTCCTGGGACAGCCCGCCCACTGCGGGGAAGCAGAGCCGGTTGGGGAGATTGCTCCAGAAGCAGGACCGGGACCCCGGCTGCACTGTGCCGTCCCAAAGCGTATCCGGTAGACCTCTTCAATTTTCTGGAGGAGGCGGGGCCTAGCGGGGTCACACAGCGTCATGCCGTAATCTTGTGACGCCGGTGAGTGAAGTGCCTGAGTGGGTATATTAGTGTCTGGGTATCTAAGTGTCAGAGTGGGTAGGTAAGTGTCTGGGTGGGTAGGTAAGTGTCTCAGTGGGTAGGTAAGTGTATGGGTGGGTATATTAGTGTCTGTGTATGTAAGTGTCCCCCTATATGCCACTCTGTCCCATGATATGCACTTTAACCCTTTATATGCCAGAGTGGCATATAGGGGTATAAGGCATTTCTGGAGGCAGAGTGGCATATAGGGGGTTAAAAGGCATAACATGGGGCAGAGTGGCATATAGGAGGGTAAAAGGCATGCCTGGGGCAGATGTGAATAACTGGTGGCAGATATGCATAATTGGGGGCAGATGAGCATAACTGGGGGCAGATGTGTATAACTGGGGGCAAATGAGCATAACTGGGTGCAGGTTGGTAAATAAAAGGAAATTAAAAACAAAAACATAGTTTACATGAATTAATATTTACTAGTAAAACTTTTTTCCTATAGGGTCGTCTTATAATCAGGCTTTTTCTTTTTTTCCTAAATTAATATTCAGATTTTGGGGGGTTGTCTTATAATCAGGGTCATCTTATAATCGAGCAAATACGGTAATAATTTGGCAATTAGAATGTATAGCAGAGTTTAAATCAGGTCTCTGGTGCAGACTTGCTTCTGCTATTGAGGTGGTCTGTTATAGCAACAATCCACAAATAGCCAGGACTATTTTGCCCAGAGCTGCTGCAGAGTTAAACCCCTATGTTTGCTTTTGTACAACAGTCCACGAATCCTCACACTGGAGGAGGGAAAGCAGAAGGCTTCACCAAGCTGGATCACTAACCAAATTAGCATTTTCTATAGCCTCCCTCTAAACGTACAGGGTCTAGCACTTCCTACAATCTGCAGTGACAACTATATACCAAAGAAATATAAAAAAAAATAATAATATACACACACTTGAATAATTCATTGTATTTTCACAAAAGAAAAAAAAAAGTGAAGCTCCTTAATGTGCCACGTGAAGTCACTTCCTAGTTGGGAGTTGCGTCTCTATTGATTCAGCAAGACTCCATTTGTGATTGGGTGTAGCATTTGCCTTTTTTCCATTACCTCCAAACTGGGATAGCAAATTCCACCGAGCCGTTAATGTGACAAAATAGACAATTGATGCAGGGCACACTGCTTGTCTTATCCCACAGGTCTGTGCTGTTAGCGGAGCCCTCGGATGTGGAGCTGTTTTGTGGCCATCAACTTGGAGCAGAAAAACACCACTTTACCACCAACAACAAGAACGGGTACCGCCTCTATCGTCTCTTTCCAACCTGTTCACTATCCCTGCTCCCTGAAAATCAAATCTAACATTTTAGCATTTATAACATTTTTACTCATGGTACGTAGACTGTGGAGGACCAACTTATAACATGCTTTTCTGACAAGCGTAAGGGTTCACGGCATGTCCTAGAATGTCAGATCTTCTCATCATTGCCAGGGTCTCTGCCAAATCTGTGTGGAATCAACAGAGTCCACCACTGTCGCTTGTAAAGCAGAAAAAGAAAACAAGTTAATGAGCCACCTTAAAAGGCTGTTCTTTTGAGGCAAGCAATTTGCCTTACCACCTAGCCCTCTTTTACCCAATAGTGCACTGGCCCAGACAATAGCCTGATGCATAGATGACCATGCAGCATTCAGGAGCATCACAGACCTTAATGGCACTTGCTCTTGCTTTTTTACTTGGTAAACACAAAAGCAATAGAACCATTTTCAAACTGCTAGAAAGGTATGATTTTCAAAAATTATTTTGTATCTAACATTTCACACCTGAGTTATTGGTATCCATCGACTAAAAAAAGGGAGACGATGATGACTTAAAAAAGGGAGACAGAAACAGGTGGTAAAAGAACACAGGGCAATTGGGCTAAGGCTGATTGTTTTATAATGCCTGGAATTTCATGTTGGGAACTGACACTCAGTGCACATCTTGCCACATGTATGCAAGTGTTATATTGTTGTGATAAGTGTGAGCAAGTAGCCTACTTGAAATCCAGGATAGTGAATCTAAAAGAGCAACTGGCAACAGTTAGGTATCTAGAGCTCAGAGCTAGGTAAGTTACAAGAGGAGATGTAAAGATAATAGGTTTACAACAGTTAGTTCTGTACTTGCTCAGTCCAACATTTTTGCCAGTTTGTGCAAGGATGCTGGGGAGATCAGTTCAGATCTGGCAGTACTTGGGCTGGCTGATTTACCTAGCAGCCAGTTGAGTTCCCTCTTGAATGCAGATGGGGAAGAAAACGCAAGGTGTAAGAAGGAGGGATTTGGGTTTTTAGCGAACTGGGCAGACTTTGCAGTCAGCCACAGACTCTATAGCAGAGATAGACTGCAAATCAATGATGAGGAGGCTGCGGTACTTGGGAGAAGATGGTTGGGGGGTTGATGAGATTTTAAACTAGCGTATGGGTGGTGAAGATAACATTAAAGTGGTAGATTTCAGGGCATGGCTTAGCTTTGGAAAATTAGTGGGATCAGCATAGATATAGTAAAAAGCTAACCCACAACATGCTGTGACACATAGGTTGAAAAATACCTTGGTGGTGATGTGTACAAATGCCCGTAGTTTAGGGAATACAATCCCTGCACTTACTGTATTGATAGCAAGTGATAATGTGGATTTGGTGGTGTTACAGGTGTGGAGGTAGCGTGCAGACTATGTCAGGCACCTTAGGGAGCATGATAACATATTTATAATAATAATATATATTACAGTCATTATAGGTGTAAAAGTAGTTAAAGTGATCAGACCTAACTAAACAACACTTTAGTTGAATTCTGTTGAATTCACATGGTCACAGAGATGACAGATGGAGACTTTCATTTAAATAGAAATGTAGTCTCCTGAAGCCCACGTCAAAAGGCAAATGTACAGCTGTACATAGTGTATTGCATTAGCTGTGAAAGCATTAGTGCCTGTTTGTAAATAATGTGTGATAGAGTCTGTAAAAAGAAACCTGAAGCTTTTGTTTAGTGTGAGGCTTTTGATCTCTGTAGACGTGATGTCATTGTCCCTATAAGAATTGTGTGTCTACCCCAGCACCCTGTTACAATCTTTTACGTTCTTGTTGCAGTTAGTTAAATCTCTGTTACATTCTTGTAACCATACATCTTCATTCCCTGTGTGTGTTAACCTTTCATAGGTTTCATCATAGTATTAAATGCTACATTTTCTTGATATTATTTGTGCTACATGATTTAAACAATTTACCCCTAGACAAAGGTGTGCCGGCATCTGGAAACCCCTAATTTTCCCAAAATAGATACCCATTTCCAACAGGGTTATGTCTGCAGAGATGCAGACAAAGATAGAAAATTGAAGATAGCAGATTGAAGAGAATAGAGAAGGGGGAGGTAAAAGATAGAAAATGAAGAAGGTATGGAAGCAGAAGTGGTCGGTAGAGAAGGTAAAGAATTATTTAGAGAGCGTGAGAGATAGAGACAGAATGAGAGTGTGAGAGAGTGGTCAGTAGAGAAGGTAAATAATTATTTAGAGAGCGTGAGAGACAGAATGAGAGTGTGAGAGTGAATGTGGGCTCCTGGCAACGAATTTCATTACCAAAATAAAAATGCCCCCGAATTTTTGGCTAAACCGAATGACCAGGGAATGAATGTAATTTATTGCCCGAAAACGATTGGACCAAAAACTAACCAAATATTTGTCCAAATTGGTTTTGGCCCATTTGTACATATCTAACAGCCAATCAACCCAGTCATAGTATACAAATATTAATACATTTGTACAGAAATGTGTTATTGTAAGGGTATACTACTCTTCTATAATCATGTTCTTTTTTTTTGGTTTGCTTTTAATTACTGAAAATAAAATATAAAGTTGATTGACACTATTCATGTTGTATATTTTAAGCATTATATGTAAGTTTACCATTTTAATACTTCTCAGATTTTAGAGAGACTCTTTTACGGTTAAATTATAAAGGACATATCAAGGATGTGTGATAAAAATATAAAAACGGTAATGCCTTTTTTCCGTAACTCTTGTATTTCCAAAAGCCATATGAACAATAAACAATGAAGAGGAAACTTGATTCTCTGGAATTATAGTACTAATTAAATTATCATCATTCATATTAAGAAAATAACCTCCATTTCACTATGAGGGAATGCTGCATTTACCAACTCAGTGCTTTTCATTAGCATCCAAACACTACTAATTATATTTTCCCTCTTAATGGTCTAGGCATTTGTCAAGGTCTCTAAGTTTAATTAATAGGATTAACGGTCGTATTGCACACTATTTAACTAGTTTTAGGTCACTGAGCAGTCATACTGTATATCTACCCTTAATTGATATTTTTTAAACCTCTGGTTTCTCTGTTCTACAACATTGTCAAAACTGGACTCTTGTAATCATGCAATGATGGGTATTTTTGGTTTATGCTTTTTGAATTCTTTCAATTCAATTTTAAGTTCATGCTATTATACCATTATGTACAGTAATCTCTGTTATAGTGAAATATATTAAAATTCTATACCCAACAGTTCTTTGTCATAAATAAAATATTTTTAATATGCTTTATTTTTAATCTGCACCACTGTAACATGATTCTTAATATTAAACTCATATGCAACACAGGCAGAAATCAGTCCTTTTTAAGGTGTTCTATGTATCCCCTAAACTTACTTTAAATGACAATATCAGAGCACCTGAGCAGTGTGATCATAGTCAAAGAACAATAACAAAGAATAATGTTGTGACCTTCCTATTAACTGCAGTCTAGATAAAGAATTAGGTCTAAATGGACATGCCCCCGGGGATGTGCCCCCCAACTGAAAAGCCACCTATGACTGCCCAAAAGCAATTTGACCATGCTGCGTTTCTGCTTCACCTAGAGGGTTAAAGAGAAGTTGCTTGCACACTGTGAAGAAGTAAGCTTCGGGCCCGTGTGGAAGTGTGCGAGCGCCTCAGAGAAAGGTGCAGGTGAGGTAGGGGGATTGTAGGGAGTATGAATGAGTATGTGTGTTAGCATGCTTGTATAGGAGTTGGGGGCAAAGATGGCACAGGCAGGCTGCTTGTGGGCAAAGATGGCACAGGCAAGCTGTTTGGGGA
Organism: Sceloporus occidentalis; assembly: GCA_023333645.1. NCBI lineage: Eukaryota > Metazoa > Chordata > Lepidosauria > Squamata > Phrynosomatidae > Sceloporus > Sceloporus occidentalis. The sequence goes on along the minus strand of JALMGF010000054.1, from coordinate 628,927 downwards.
AAAAGATGACGAGTCCTATGCATCCAGTCTGGGTGCTGGGCAAGTCCTGTGTGTGTGCAATTTGGGTTTCAGGGCAAGTATTATGTGTGCAACCTGGGTGCCAGGACTGGCCTTTGGGGTGTGGGACCTGTGATCCATGTCTGCAATTAAGGGGGTTCCATGCATTATTTATTTGATCTATGCCTTCAGTGCTGAGTTTACATATGATTTTTAAGTTGATCTATACCTGCAAGGCTGACTTTGTGTGTTATTCAGTTGTCTGTGTGTAATCTGAGTGCTGGGGTAAGTCCTGTGTGGGTGCAATTTTGGTGCAGGGACAAGTCCAGTGAGTGCAATCTGGATGTTGGGGCAAGTCCTTACGTACATAATATATAGTTAAAATGGGAGGGCTAAACAACATAGACTTAGGCACATTTCACAGATGTTGTTCATTTATAAATATTTTAAAATATTTGTGTGTGTATGTATGCTTATATACAGTTAGGTCTGGAAATATTTGGACACTGACACAATTTTCATAATTTTGGCTCTGTACGCCACCACAATGGATTTGAAATTAAACGACCGAGATGTGACTGAAGTGCAGACATTCAGCTTTCATTCAAGGGGTTTCACTTGCATTGAGATCTGACATTGTGAATGCCACATCTCGGATGAACTCCAGACATTTTGCCTGCTTAATTGATGACAAAATAATGAATGAATATCCCACACCTGGCCCTTTTGTTTTTGGGCAACGAATTTAAGTCCCGCAATTTGGGTAGGCCAAAAATTTGGGGGGCATTTTTAATTTGTGAATGGAGTTCGTTCACTCATTCACTCTTACACTGGCACTCACTCGCTCACACTCTCATTCTCGTTCACGCTTTCTAAATGTTTCCCTACTTTCTCTGTCGATCACTTCTGCTTCTGTCGACAACTTCTGCCTCCGCATCTTCTTCTACATTGTGACTGGACAACCTGTACCCGGCTGTACTGGAGCCAAGATGGTGCTGAAGCAAGCCGTAGCATAGCTGGTACTGTCCTGGACAGTGAGCTATTATAGCAACCCACACCAAACATCACACAGAACCAATGTTGAGGTGAGAACAGAACACTTTATTGCACAAACACACAACCTTATATACACAGCTCAATCAGATAAGGAACATAATTAGTTTAACACACAGAATAGGTCCACAACAAAATACACACAGTTCTCAACAAAGTCCACACACCAACTCACATTAGCATACTAAAAGGTTTTTGTGAACATGATTATGTCTCTGGCGCCTGACTCTGGGTCAGGTAGCACTTTGATTGGTTGCTGGGACCCCGAGATACAATCCTTTTATACTTCACCAGGTCATGGCTGACTTCCGACCCGATTAAGAGTTCCAGAGCTCTTGGATGCTTTTCCCTAGCCATGAAAAGGTGGATTTCCGGAGGTTCCATGCAGAGCAACCACTAGACAGGATGTTGTGGGATAACTCAGGAGCCCCTCTATCCACTGTACAAAAAGCAACATGATCAGTCGTTTGAGGTCCAAGAGACACCTGGTTAAAGTGATAGTGGGTTGCGGTCAAGCTCCGATCAGGGATTTAGTTCCACAGCATTTTTTTGTATCTCCTGGTCAGATGCACAGAGCATTTTCGGCTTCCCTGAGGACCAAAACAGGTTAGGCTCTTGGAGGTCTGTCTGGCAAGCATAAATAGGATTCCGGTTGGTCTCTCTGTTGCTACTCTGTACACCTGACAGGTGCCACTACAAATATTTTTGGACCATGTAGATTAAAAGGTAGTAAAAGTTTACTTTTTTCCCTATTTTATAATTCTAATTCTATTTAAACTTTTTTTCATTTGGACTGAAGATCGCTTTGGGGCTTTGATAGCCTTTAGGGATCACTTAGATAATTGCAGCTCATCTGTATTTCCAATTTATACAACAGTCTTCAGGAGCATCCACACTGTATTGTAGTGTTACTGCCATTTGTGCAGAGTACTGTTACACTTCATCTGTCAGTACAGACAAATGAGACTCCAGGCTGTTGCAAGACACCAAAAATACCTAGGATGTAAAATATCTAGTTCTAATATCTAGTTACTATTATCTGCACCTTTTCTCTAGAAATTTAACTGCACACATTTAATATATATATATATATATATATATATATATATATATATATATTGTAACAAGGTGCGGGGTGTTGTCGTGGAAGGGGTATACATTCCCCCTCGATTTTGCAGGGTTTTATACGACATATAGGGCAGGCTGGTGCTCCACCCCGCAGTTTACATGCACCTGGATTGACACGGGTTCCAGGCCGGGAGTTTAAGCTGACTCCCATGCACTGGTCAGCTGCAGGTAATTAGCTGCACTGACTGCAATATACCCTGACCTGTTGGACAGAGGGGGAGAGAGAGTTTGTTTGGAAGCAGCAGAGCTTGCTATGCACAAAAGAGACCATCAAAGAGGTTGGTGGGATTATGTTTTGTTTTAGTTTAGACCCTTAGTAGTGAGGGAGTTATATGTTAGTAAGCGCTCAGACGAGCTAGGCTTTTGTTTGTAGGGAATTTGTGTTCTATGTAATCCTGTAAATAACTTCATACGTGGACTACAAATAAATCGTGGGTGATTACCTAACTGAGATGTGGCGTTAATACCCTAGAGGACCGTGCTGTTTGGTATCCTGTGTGGGTGCAGGATCACAATATATATATATATATATATATATATTGTGACACAATACTCCTTAACTTAGTACTCTGTCTTTACTTACACACAGTCGTCCAGGTTGCAGAGACTTTATTATAATAAAGTGCTCAAATAGGCAAGTGTTTTGTTTAAAAAAAAATTATTTGAAGTATTTAATAAATTGTTTAAAACTTTTTATTATATATGCTATCTTGAGTGATTATTCTCCAAAAAGGGGCTTGACATGGCCTTCAGAGAATCCAATTTTATTGGATGCAGTGATGTTTTTTTGCCCTATGATGTCTCTCTTTGCTTTTTATATTCCGTGTGGTATTTGCATTTGAGAGACATCAATTGAGACCACTGAACAACCCGTACACGCTGAAATTTAAGTACTTTTAATTTATTTTATCTTGTGGATCTTAATAGTTTATGTTTATAATTTAACAAAATGCCAAGTAAGTAAACAAAAGAAAAAACTAAATCAAATCAATATTTGGTGTGGCCATCCTTTGCTCTCAAACGAGCATCAATTCTTGTAGGTACACATGCACACAGTATTTTAAGAACTCGGCAGGTAGGTTGTTCCAAACATAAATGTGGGGCCAATCAGATGCCTCCCTGATGGTATTGCCTGATAGATAAGACTATTAATGCACACCAAATCGCAAACTTAATTTGCAGTAAAGAGGTCCCAAACATGGAAGGAACTTCAACCACGCTTCACTGTTTCTTGCAAACACTTATTCTTATACCACTCTTCAACCCTTTGAAGAACAAGCTGCCTTTTGCTACAGTCAAATATTTAAATTTTTTACTCATCAGTCCAGAGCACCTTCTGTCATTTTTCTTCCAGTTCATGTGACTAGTTGAGGTATGGCTATTTGGCTTTAAGTCTTCCATTAAGATCACTTCTAACCAGACTGCTCCGGACAGTAGATGGGTGTTACCAGAGTCCCACTGTTTCATGACAATGCCGAGCTGGTGGCATTGCTGGACATCTTCTGAATTCAAAGGGAAGTAAGTAAACTGTGCCTTTCATCTGCTATAGTCCTATATATATAGAGTCTATAGTCCTCAACATTGCCCTTTTCTTTGTGCTTCTTCAAAAGCATCTGGAAACCCCTGTATGTCTTAAAATGTCTGCCTGGGAGAGACTTTGCTGATGCAGTTGAAACTACCGTGTGCCTTGTTGTTGTGGTTAGTCTTGCCATGGTGTATGACTTTTGACATTAAACTTTAGCATCCTCACCTTGTTAGTGAGTCTGGATGTTTGTCACCTAATTTCATTCCTCCTACGCAGATGTTTGTGTTTCAATTAATGATTGTATTTCAAACTACATATTAAATTGATGATCTTTAGCACCTGTTTGGTATAATTGTTTAATAATGCACTTAACTATATGCCTACAAAATCCTTGATTTTGAACAATTGTACCTAAAAGAATGGATGCTGTTTTGAATGCAAAGGTCGTTCACAAAAATATTGATCTGATTTAGATTTCTCTTTTATTCACTCGCTTTGCGTTTTAACATGTTGTAGTGGACATGACTTGTGTCATCCATTAATTGTGATTCACATCACAGATGCAATTTTATACGTACATGTTAATGATACGAAGTATCTCACTTTGGATAAACCAGTCCCCTAACTGTGGCATACATTACTATACATGTTATTTATATATAGGATTGTTTAAGAAGTCGATTACCTCTACCACCAGGTAGCACTAGAGAGTGAGTGATGATGGGTATATCTGTTGTTTATCTAAGACAATGAATAATGACTACCTTCATGAACATGGTAGATCAGGTAGATCAGGGACTTCAGGGGAAGGAGGGGAGGAAGGTTGGAAGGAGGGGGAAGAAAAAGCATGGCTGTGGCTAAGGGAGCTGTGAAAGCTTTCAGAAGAAAAGGTATAAAATAGTAAGCTGTTGGGCTAGTTAAGTGCCAAAAAGCTAGGGCTAGTTTAGTGCCTAGTATTGTAAAACTAGTATTGTAAGACTTTAAAGTTTTTTTTTATCAACCTGGAATCAAAAGCCATTTTGGACACTGTACATCAAAGGAGCCATTTGGTAAGCTGATCCTCTCTGAGGTACACATGTTATCTAATTAATATAATGTTATATAGAATATAATGAGGAGAGAGAAAAAGAGAGAGAGAAAGAGAGAGAGAAATGTTTTCCAGAATGGATGATATATATCAAATGTTTAGTAGGAATTGAAAATTACAGTGTTTTGAGGAAAAGGCGCCAAAATAATTGACATATTCTATTGCGTATAATACCCAGGTGATCACAAATGTTTACATTAAAATATTTTTTGGTGCAAAGCACTATAGAATATATTATATTATATCATATTTAATGCCTGTAATTCCGTATTTCATATGGTACATGACTGTGGTTAAAAACCTGTACATTATGTAATAATTAATAATAAAAATAATAATATTCAGAGATAATAATTTATGTTTCATGCCACCTACCAATGTTGTAGTTGTGTTTTGGCTGCTAAAAAATAACTCTGTTTAATACATATTTCTTACAGTACAGAGAGTCACAGTGACATCAAATTTCTGTAACTAGTGACTATAAGTGAATCTGGTATACTCCTTGTTATGTACTATTATAATATATTTTAGCTATCACCTTTAGAAAGATTGTCATTTGCCATGGATAAAAAAGGTTGTATTAACCTTTGTACAAAAGAGGGACCTGTAACATAAAGTTTTCATCTTAATTTTTTTTTAAAGAGATATTTAGACTTTTTTTTTACAATTACTTGTCCATGCTATTCAAGAAATGTTGGCTATATTCTACGCTCATAGTTATAAAAACATAGAGGGCACAAAAAAATGATATCCACAAATGCATCTCCAAGCACACACATTTAATATATGGGAGCAGGTCACCTATTAGGGATTGACAAGCGAGATAGCCCAGCAGGAGTCAGGCCAGGTATGCAGTGGCATAACTACAGGGGTCCATTGTGACCCCTGTGACCCCTTCAAAATGGTTTAGAAAGGGCCCTTCCGACCTGAACCGCACCAATCAAGATCAGAAGGGCCCTTTCTAAACTATTTTGAACCAGCACGGGGAGACAGAAGTGTGTTGGAGTCACATAACCCCGTGGTGAAACCGAGGCTGCTCGCACAGTGTGCGCGAGCAGCCAGAGGGAAAGCTGCAGCCAAGCAGGGGTGGGATGTATGTATATGTGTATGCACAATCATGCATGTATACTTGTGTGTGTGTGTGATCATGCATGTGTACTTGTGTGTATTTGAGCAGGGATATGCACTTGTGTATGTTTGAGCATGGATGTGCGCTTGTGTGTGTTTGAGCATGGATGTGCGCTTGTGTGTGTTTGAGCATGGATGTGCAATTGTGTATGATCATGGATGTGTACTTGTGTGTGATCATGGATGTGTACGTGAGTGTGTGTGTGTGATCATGGATGTGCACTTGTGTGTGTGTTTGATCATGGATGTGCACTTGTGTGTGATCATAGATGTGTACTTATGTGTATTTGAGCATGGATGTGCACTTGTGTGTGTGTTTTATCATGGATGTGTACTTGTGTGTGTGTTTTATCATGGATGTGTACTTATGTGTGTGTGTGTGTATGTGAGCATGGATGTGTAATTGTGTAAGTGGAGTGAGATGGAGTGTGTGTTGGTGAGTATGAGTAAGGTTGCGTAATTTGTGTAAGTGTGTTGAAGTTGGGGGCCCCAGGGCAATTATTTGCACCAGGGCCCGGTGGTTTCTAGTTACGCCCCTGCATGTATGCTTTCAGGCCCACACAGTAGTCTAGTATGCTGCCCTACTGTCTGTCCAGGTCATGGATGATCAAAATTGGGATAACAATAGCAATGATGATGACAGGCAGAGGAGAGACTGGTCATAATCAAGAACATCCTACCGCATAAGGCCTTATTTGTTGCTATCTGTCCAAAAGAGGGTTTGCCACATTTGGATCTACTTTTGTGAATTCCTAATTGGTTACTTCTATTATATGCCTACGAATGACCATAACTTGCGCTGTTGCCCTTGTTTTTAAAAGAGCTTGCTTCTGCGTCTGTATATTTTTACTGCATTCTTGTGTATTCTTGTCTTTTGTATCAACTTTTTAGGATCTCTTTGAAGACTCTTAATTCATTTAGGAGTTATAATATATTGTTTGCAAGCACATACACACTCTATGTGGTTATTATATATTAATTGTGGTACTATAGCAATGGATTGGTTTGCATGTCACGATTATTAGGCATCTAGGAAAGTATTGGGCTATAAGAGCACAGATATAGAGGATTGAAGAGTCCTTAAGGGCTCTGTAGGTGAGAGTTTGGGGAGACTAGTTAGTAGTGAGTTGCAACAATCCAGATGGGATATCACTAGGAAATGGATTAGTATTGTGGTTATTTCTTGTGTGAGTAAAGGACATATTTGAGAGATGTTTCTCAGGTAAGGACAGGAGGATTTGGTGAGTGACTAGATTAGGAATGAAGGAGACCTTTGTTCATAAAAAGTTCATAAAATAATATATCATATAAAAGCATATTTATTTATTTTGAAGAAAAAAAAATGAGTTGGTTGAATCAGGATGATCTGTAGAGGTTGTTGATCGTTCAGATGGCTTGATTAGGATGTTGGCTTAGAGTGTTAGGAAGAAAAGTTGTATGTTTCTCGAAAAAAAAGGGGGCTTTTGAAAGTCGCATACGAGGTAGGAAGTATGCAAAAGCTAATAAAGGTTGGAAAAAACCATTATTATAATTTATTTGTTGTTCAATAAATATTCTGTTTTAATATCATTTGGTATTTTTGTGTATTTCACTACTTAATGCCCTTTGTCTATATTTATTTGTTAAGGTTAAAAATACAATAGATGATGATATGAAATATTTTGATTAGTTGCTATCCTAAGGCTAGGTTTCCACTTGGTTTTTTTTTAGCTAAAAACGCCCATAAAAACGCCAATAGCGCCACCTGGCGTTTTTTTAGTGAAAAAACGCAGCAGCCAGATGTTAGCTGTTCTTCAATAGGAAATCGCAGAATGCCATATCCACTTGGCGTTTTTTTGTTTGGCGTTTTTTCAGTCCTCTTTGGCGTTTTTCTGCTTTTTTGGGCTCTGTGGCAGTTTTTCAAAATCGCAGCATGTTGACACTCTGGCGTTTTTTGCAAGGAAATCTTGGCGTTTTTCTCCAATAGAAGTCTATGGGAGAGAAAAAACGCCATGAAAAAGCCATGTGGGTTTATTGCCTTGGCGTTTTTTATGGCGTTTTTTCCACAGTTACAATGCAGAGGATGGACCCAGTATCTGTGTGTCCTACGAGAAATAGGCTGGAAACAAACAGTTTCACACAAAACAAAGTTCATATTGAATTCTACACCATTTGGAACAAACATGCCATTACAAACAAACATACGCGACACATCAACTGGATCCTGCGTGCCAAAAGCAACAGCAAACAATTTGCACCATCATTTGGGGCCAATCTTCCTAGAGGAGCAGACATTCGGAATAAAGCATGCCTTACAAACCACAGAAAAGTGACAAAAGGGTCCGCCGGGGCGTTTAAGTAGAACTCTACCAAGTAAATGACATCAGGGGGCAGATACTTGCCATTTATCCTAATCCATTTTAGCTGGGTGAAACTTCTAACTTGTAAAGGCTGGAAAAACTGCCTAAGGTCAAAAAAAGCAATTTCCACAGAAAGGCTAAAACGCCAGAAAAAACTCCAGAAAAAAACGCCAAAACGCAGAAAAATGCAGTGGCAGTTTTCTTGGCGTTTTTCATCAAGAACAAAAACGCAGGACAAAAACCCAAGTGGAAACCTAGCCTTATAGAAATATGCTGCTGTAATGTTTCCCAGGTAGTGGGTCTGCACCGCCCCGGTAGAAATAAGTAGACATATTGGTTTTACAAGATTATTAAAAAAACCAAAAAGATTTTCTGTAAGTAAATTATTTGTTTTATACATATAGTTTTTTTTTCCATTCCAGGATTAAAAAATTTGGATTAATATGTATTGAAAACTGCTTCTTGACAAAACTAAATTGATAAAATATTCCTAAAAGGTACTAATAAAATTAGATGGAATTTGACTATCCGTAGAGCAGGATAGTCAAATAACGTAGCCGAGGTCAGGATTCAGGAAAACAGGATAAACGTAAACGTAGTCGAGGTCAGGAATCAGGAAATCAACGAAGTCAGACAAGCTGGGATCATACACGAGAATACAGGATCAAACCGCTATCTGGGTACTAGCACAAGGCATAGACAACCAACAGAAGGCAATGTCAGACAGAACTGAGGAGGTTTAAATAGGAACCGCAGAGGAAGTTCAAATCTCCCGCCAAACCTCATGACGTCACTTCCAATGTCCGGGAATCGCCACCATCATGGTTGTGGCGTAATCTCCCCTCATATATGCCTGCAGTTTGGGAGTTCGCCACCAAAGCCGGACGCTGGTTTCCAGGAGGTCTGCCTCTCCTGCGCTGCAGTTCAGCAGATGACGGCGGAAGCGGCACCGCGTTGGAGGGCGGCCTCCATTTCCTGCGTGACGGCTCCGGCGGTGGTAGCCGTGCGTTGGAGGGGGGTCTCCCTCTCCTGCGTGGCGGCTCCGGTGGTCGTGCGTTGGAGGGGGGTCTCCCTCTCCTGCGTGACGGCTCCGGTGGCCGTGCGTTGGAGGGGGTCTCCCTCTCCTGCGTGGCGGCTCCGGTGGCCGTGCGTTGGAGGGGGGTCTCCCTCTCCTGCGTGGCGGCTCCGGTGGCCGTGCGTTGGAGGGGGGTCTCCCTCTCCTGCGTGGCGGCTCCGGTGGCCGTGCGTTGGAGGGGGGTCTCCCTCTCCTGCGTAGCGGCTGTGGAGGCAACGTGGGAGCCGGGGGCAGGTAAGTAACAGCATTAAAGTGAATCATTTCTCATTAATTGAAGTACAATATCCAAAGCTGACAGTAATTACTTATCTCCCCTTGCAGGTAGCACCCCATTCCATAGAAAAGTAATATATTTGCATTTATCTACCTAAATGCCAAAATTTTATTTGTTTGAATTTATGTTTTGCTTAACTTAATTAAATTAGACTATGTATGATTCACGGAAACTCAAAATCTAAATTTGTTTTCTTATATACTCACTTTGCCCTTCCGGTTAGATGTGCATTAAGTTTATCACTTTAAAAACAGTGCTATCAGGGGAAGACTTGCAAGAACAAAAGTGTTGCCTCTTGGGCTGCCTAAGAATTTGGGCTGCTACATAAAGCTCTTTTGTCTGTTTTACAAAGCAATTCTACATGAAGCTACTGGGGTGTATAATATAGTCTCAGCTTATTGTTTGGTGAGTTACAAAGATATGTTGTGTTGTAAATTATTACATTAGTGGGTGTCTGTAAAGGATCTGAACAGATAAGGGGTAGCAGCACTGATTAATAGCAAGACTGGATTTTATTCAGCCAGTAACATTTAAGAAATGTAAATGTCATTTTTAATCGAAAAAAATTCAGTCCTTTTAGTTTGCCTGCAAGAAGGGTGTACACATCCTAACCCTTACACAGCCATGAGCTACTGAGTCTCCTGCCAATTACTGTATACTGTATTTGGTTCCTTTTTTTAGAATCATATATGTTTAATATGTCCAGAGAGATACCTACACAGCATGTTTAATTAACCTTTTGTGTAGGTATCGTAGGTATCTCCTTTGTAAATTGCTTGCAACAGAAACAATGCATGGAACCTGTAAAGAAACCCCACATAGAGTGCAGGTAATACACCTACAGCATACACTTCCTGAACATGAGTGAAGAGGAGCAGTGGAAAGCTCCGCCCCCTCCATTGTCACATGATCTGTTGCCTAGTATTATTGGGCAGCATTCATACAGAGCCAAAGTCAGAACATGCAAATACTAGCTTTTAAGCTTGGAGTTTTCACAGGTTATTTTACAGGATCCATGCCCCATTTATGACTGTGTAGCAGGCACAAAGTTCACAGTTAATAGCCTAGTCAAGCCTAGCCTAGTTAATAACACAGATGTTTTCCCACAAGGTTCTTCCAAAATTGTTGGGAAATATGCCAGTATTGATGTGGATATTACTTAACATATGCATAGTTGCAGGGGAAATATTAAACTTGTGTTCTGCAACATTATCTGAGTTTTCCAGTACCACATATTTACACCCCCCCCCCCCATAGTGATCATTGCACTCCTATGGTTAGTAGATTGTCTTGGGAACCCCCATTTAAATTTTTAAAATTTATGTTACAAGTTTCAGGTGGGAACATGCAAGCTCAGGTTGGACTTGTGTGCTCCTACATGTTCTTATCTGAAACCTGCAGCATTTAAAAAACAAAACTGAGCCCTTGCAACCAACTCGAAAAGTGTTTTTGTTTGTTTGTTAGCATACAAGTGCATCAGGTTGAAGTAGATTCTGAGAAACTGAGTTAATCTTTAACTCTGACTGACACCTTCACTTTCTAGTGAATAGCTCCTGTACCCTCTCCTTCTATTTCTTCTCAAGTCTCATTTATTTATAATAGTACAATGACACATAATCACAATGATACAGCAAGATTCCATACAAAAGTACATTGAAAAAGCATGTAAAGGACTCGGTGCAGAGCAACAAAGTTGTAAAATGAGTGCAGTACATTGCTGAAACATGGATACATAATGACCCAGTAACAGCCATGGTAGTGGACCAAAGAGTCACAATGAGAGATGAACAAATAGTCATAGAACAGTACGATTAAAAGAACTATACCCCTAGGCTTGGAAATGTTCTAGCACAGTGAGCAAGGGAAGGTAACCCCACAATGTGGACCAAAGTAGTTTCCCAGTAGCGGTGGTGTAACAACCAGAGTAACAAAAGGAGGGAGGGGAAGAACAAAAATAAGGGGAGGAGGGGAGGGAAGGCGATACACGAGAAAAAAGATTGTGTAGTGTGTTGAAGTAGAACCAGCGCAGGGGTGAGTCTAAGGTCAGGATCGCACACCTCCCTAATGACTCCCTCCACCCTGTCCCAGAAAGGACGGATCAATGAGCATTCCCACCATATGTGAAAGTATGTGCCGTGGGCTAGGTCACACCTCCAGCACATGGGTGAGACTTGGGGGAAGAAACGGTGCAAATCCACAGGCAGCTTGTACCACCTGGATAGTAGTTTGAAAGCTGTTTCCTGTGTCTTACTTGAAATAGAGCCCTTCTGCGTCAGAAGGACCATGGAATCCCAGTCTTCCAGAGAAAAGATTTGGTTTAAATCGTGTTCCCACAGTCTAAAGTAGTATGGCTTATCAGGAAGGTGCAAGACGTGACCAAGATAGCGTATAGTCTGGATAAAAGATGAACGGGTTCAGCAGCCGCTTCACAGAGTGTCTCCAGTGGTGTAAGTGGTCTATGGAAAGATGTGTCAGTGAGTAGTGTGGATAGAAAGTGGCGCAGTTGATGATGGAAGAAGGTCAGGAGAGTTTGGGGGGACTGCGAGCGTACAAGATCGGACAGCGGACGAAGGCGTCCGTTAGTGATCACGTGAGAGATCCGAAGAACCCGAGCCCCGGCTGGCAGTAGTGGTTTAACGGTAGGATTACGCATGCCAGGAGAGAATTCCGGATTATCCGTGATCGGGAACAGTGGGCTTGGGAAAGATAACACGGCACCCTGAGAGTACAACCGGGAGATCACCCTATGGGTCGGGGAGACGGTAGGGTGACGAGGGATGTTAGGGGTCTGGAATTGCTTCCGGATCCACGGGATAGCCGAGAAGAGAGTTCTTGATCTGAATCCACGGCTTGTTGGAGTGTATGGTCCACTCCATCATCCTCCGGAGGTGCGAGGAAACCCAATACATTTCTAGATCAGGCAGTCCCATGCCCCCTTGAAGGCGAGGCCTGGAGAGATAGTGGTACGACAGACGAACTGGTTTGTTATCCCATATATATTTCGTAAACATCCTACGACACGATGCGAAAAAGGACTTGGGGAGAAAAATCGGGAGCGACTGGAAAAGATATAGGAACCGGGGCAAGATGTTCATTTTTATTATACCCAGACGCCCGAACCAATATACATGGGGAAGGCCCATCGCCGGAGTTCCCCACGGACATCGGACAACAAGGTGTAATAGTTGAGGGAGGCTAGTTCACCGACATCCTTGGAAAGGTAAATACCAAGATACTTAATGGATGTCAATTGCCAGCGAAAGGGGAATTTACGTCTAAGCTTAGTTTGCATGGAGGGTGGGATGTTAAGACCTAGTATCTCTGATTTCTGCATATTTATTTTGAAATGGGAGACCTCGTGGAAAAGTTTTAAAGCCGCAGCCACGTGATCTAGGGAAAGCAAGGGGTCTGATAAGGTAAATAAAATATCATCCGCGTAAATGGAGATCTTATGAGAGGCTCCCCCCACCTCAATACCTCTAATAGAAGTGTCAGCACGGATGGCGTTGGCCAATGGCTCTAAGGAGAGAATGAAGAGTAGAGGGGGAAAGAGGACATCCCTGCCTGGTACAATTGGAAATCGGCACCGGATCAGACAGGGTACCGTTAACTCCGTGCAGTAGGATGAGTGTATAAGGAGGAGACTAAGTTATAAAAAAGGGGACCTATACCTAATTTCCTGAGGACACCGAATAAGAAGGGCCAGGCTACCCTGTCAAAAGCTTTCTCCGCATCCGTGGAGACCAACAGAGAAGGCCCCCCCCCGACTGCGGATAAGGGTGAGGAGGTCCAGAGCCCTTATGGTATTGTCCCTTGCCTCCCTCCCTGGGATGAACCCAACTTGATCTAGATGGATCAGGCCTGGGATAAGCAGCTGATCCGTGTTAATGAGTGAAATCGGCCTGTAATTACCGCAGTGGTCTTTATCTTTATCAGGCTTCGGGATGACCATGATGTGTGCAGAGTTAGCGTGAGGGTGGAGCGGAGTTCCTGCTGCAAGGGACTTGAACAAAGTGACCAGTTGCGGACCAAGGACCGGCAGCATCTTTTTGTAATATAGTGGCGTGAGACCGTCTGGTCCAGGACATTTCCCCAGCGGTAGCGCCTTGAGGGCCGTGGCGATATCTGTTAATTGAATCGGGGCATCCAAAGCGGACCTATCAGTCACTGAAATACGTTTGTGGAGATGTTTCAGTAGATAAGAATCTATAGACTTAGTTGCTGACGAGGGGGACCCACCCGGTGGAGAGAGATTGTAAAGGGAGTGGTAATAGCTATAAAACGTCTCAGTTATTTTATCGGTGCGGTGGTGTAGGGTGCCCGAAGCATCCTGGATTCTGGGAATAAAGGTGGAAGATCGCTTAGCTCTCAGCGTCCTGGCTAACAACTTCCCAGGCTTATTACCTAAATCATAAAAGTAGCTTTTGGTCATTAAAAAAATTGTCTTCTAACTTTATCATTTAACAGGGAGGCCAAAGAGGTGCGAAGTGACTGTATTTGTAAGAGGATATCTGGGGATCGAGTAGCCTTGTGTTGTGTGTCTAATCGAGCCAGTTGTTGGGAAAGCGAGAGTATCTTAGACCGCTCCAATCTCTTCCGCTCAGCCCCCATTTTGATAAGGTGGCCACGAATAACAGATTTGTGTGCCTCCCAAGTGGTCAGGAAATCGACCTCGGGGGAGATGTTTTCATTAAAGAAGTGTCGCAGGTGTTCAGTAAGTGATGAGACATTATGGGGATTGTCAATTAGGTTTTCATTTAGTCTCCAGGACCAGGTCCTAGGGGGCAAGGACGTAATTTCCAGTGAGACGTGTATAGGGGCGTGATCGCTTATAGTTGCCGTACCGATTTCGGAAGAGAGAAGGGAACTTAAATGATGGTGAGATAAGAAAAAGTAATCAATTCTGGTATGTCTCTCATGCACTGGTGAGTAGTATGTGTAGTCTAAGTCTGAGGGGTGCTGGGCCCGCCATGTGTCCGTCATTGAATTGATACTGGAATAAGGGATATGGGAGACCCTCGCCGAGCAGTCAAGGAGCGGGTTAAAGACCATATTAAAGTTACCACCTAACAACGTCGCGCCCTCCTGAAAATCTGCCAAATGATTCAGGACATGTTTAAAGAAGGAAATTTGGGATTTATTCGGGACATAGACATTTGCCAACGTGAATTTTTGGGTGCCTATGTAACATTTCAAGAAAATATAATCGGCCCTCTGGCCTCCAACGGCTGCAAGGGGACATCCTTATGAATCAGAATGGCTACACCCTTCGTTTTGGAATTCGGAGAATTGGCAAAAAAAGCCGATTGGAAGTATTTGTTAGTTAGGGAAGGATGTTTGGATTGTAGGAAATGTGTTTCCTGGATAAACGCAATTTTTGTGTGGAAGGTCCGCAGCATATATAGAAGTTTGGACCTTTGTTGTGGTTTATTAAGTCCCCGAATATTAATAGACGTGAATTTGGTACCTAAGGCAGCCATGAAGGAAGTCTAGAATGAACCCGAAACATCTCGCCGCGTATGCCGCCCGCCAGGAGAGCATCTCGAACAGGATAAAAGGAAACTAAACATGAAAAGGGGAACAACAATGGCTGTAGACACCTAAATGACCAGGGGAAGCACATGACTTGGGGGTGTGCGCAGACCCCTGAGCCGTGATATTAAATTGGACAATAAAGAAAAAGGAACATAAACAACCTCAAAATATGCAAAGGAAACAAAAACCGCAATGGAGTATTGCCACCGCACCATAAAGGCGTCAGAGGGGTGTGTGTGTGTGTGTGCGAGCATGGCGATGTGTATGGAATTCGTGTAAGGGGCGCCTTTGGTAAAAGAATGGGAAAGCGTCAAGTCCCTGGCGTCGCCTTATGAGAGTGGAATCAGACTATGCAAACGAAAAAGTAGTGAGTGAATGGGTGTATATGTGTGTTAGGAAGCAGCAGGGCTTACGAGCCCAGTAAAGGCCTCCGGGAGCGTAGGTGGGTGGTGGTGCCCACGGGCAAGGGGGCCAACTAGGTGGTAGTGTGTGTGCGAGTGCGTGGAGGTAACATAATAGCAATAGGAGCGGTGTACATGCATGGCACAACAACAAAAAAACTCAATGACACCGTAAGTACAGTAGGGTAACCCCTAACTTGTGGGCGAAGGGCAAGATGGTGTGAGAAAATGAATGTATGCGGGCGTGTGTAGTTGGAAAAGGTCCACCGTAATCAAACAAGCGTAGGGTGGATCAGAAGATACCCGATCATCGACACGAAAGTGTGTGGGGGGTCACGATGCCCACATCGTGATGTCACACGTATCGAGAGGCACAGAATGCATGTGGCGAAACCATAAATCAACCCTTAAAATACAAGTGAAACATAATAAAATACAAATATAATAGAACCTGGGTGTCAACGAGTAGTCGACGATCGGAGAAGGATCAAGCAAGCACAACCCATCCGGCAACGCGTGTGCAAATAGTAGCCATGTAATAGAAAAAAGTAACGTAAAAAGAAAATAAAAAAAAAAAAAAAAATAAAAAAATAAAGGGTAAGAGTAACCATCTCGACAGGTCAGGTAGAGACGTTGTCCGATATCCAAAGGTCGGGTGATGGGATCACGAGGATAGATGTAACGAAGGTGGCAGGAGACATCCTTCGAGTAGTGCGGTGCATGTTAACTTTCAACGGGTCGGCTTCACTTGTCCACGGCGCAGGATCGCTTCTGTCGTTGCGGTCTGGGTATCCACTCCCTGGAAGGGTCGGAGAGCCTCTGTGGTTGAAAAACAGGGGGCTCCCAGTCTGGTATCTCTACAGCAGGTAAACCCAGTGCTGTTAGGAAGGGAGCTACATCCCCGTGTTGGCGAATGGCAAAGGTGTCTGAGTCCTTGCGGGCTATCAGGCCAAAGGGAAAGCCTCCGTTATCAGCTTGAGAGCTCGCCTGTATTGAAGAGTCAAAGGAGAAAGGTCTGGGAATATGAGGATGGTATGCCCTTCCCATAGGACCTCGTTGGTAGGTCGGTATTTCCTGAGAATGGTCTCTTTGAGTGGGAATTCGTGTATACAACAAATAATGTCTCTAGGTGGTTGAGAGGTGGCGGATCGTGGACGTAGAGCCCTGTGGGCCCTATCGAAAAGAATTTTCATATCGGACGGTCGTTGCAGAACCGTATTAAAAATGGCCTGCAGAGTGGGGATGATATCCTCTTGAGTTACAGTCTCTGGTACCCCTCGTACACGTAAATTGTTCCGCCTGCCCCTGTTATCCACTTCGTCCAGTTTACGGGTGAGTGATATGATGTGAGTCGCCTGGACACGTAGTTGTGAAGAGAGGTCATCTACAGTCTTGCATACCTTGGAGTGGTCAGATTCCAATAGGCTAACACGATCTCCTACCTGCCATAGGTCAGATTGGATGTCGGTCAAGATGTCATGTATGCCTCTTGTGGCTCCCTCCACGACCTCCGATAGTTCTGCCCGCAAATCGGCCTTGGTAGGTAAATGACAAAAGGCTTCTTGCAACCTTGGCTTGCGAAGCGTGATCAGTGTCGACTGGTTCCTCTGAGAGCTCACTGCACTGGCTGGATGGTGAGAGTTGCGGCCTAGCCAGTGGGTCACGCGGTTCTGGATCCACGTTGCCTTGAAAGTAAGATTTCACGGAGGACATGCCCGATTTTTCGCGATCCTTACTGCCCTCGGGCTTTGGAGTGTGGGCACCTTTAGAGATTTTGCCCATTTTGGTGTTTAAACGGTGGATGAGGTTGGATTAAGCTCAGGGGTCCGCGGAGCTTCGTGCTCAAGCGTCCATCTTGCTTCCCTGTTGGCCACGCCCCCTCCTTATATTTCTTTAATGTGAAGGCTATTCATTTAGGTTGTCTACGCTTATGAAGGTCTATAGTTGTAAGTTAATAGGCAGAATCTCGTCCTCAAGACAGTGGTAAGTATGTATGCCTAGGTTACCATAGGAAATGGAACGAGTACCCTTGAAGTACCATATTTGCTCGAATATAAGCCAAGTGTTTTTCAGAGCAAATGCTCTGAAAAATACCCCTCGTCTTATAATCGAGGTTGTTTTCTAATCAGACCTCAAATGAGGTCTGACTATGAGACTAAGATCCAGATCCCTCGCAGAGAACCAGATGTTCCCGTCTGGTGACCTCAGTTTCTGCCTCCACTTACACCGGGCGTCTATCACCGAGTGCCGGCGAAAGTGCTGCCAGCAGCGGAGGTTGTGTACGCGTATCGCGCATACCTTCCCGGTCTGCCAGGGAGGAGAATTCCCCGCAGCGCTGCAGGGAATTCTCTTCTCTACCAGCCGGCGAACGTCCGCTCGATGAACGCAGACAACCCCCGCTACAGCTTGTACTTCCGCCGTAGCTTCTATGTCGCAGCACCGGCGTTACGGTGACCTTCCGGTGCTCACTGCCCCCACCAGACACCAGGTAGTCAGAAGCGCTGGTAAGCCAGGGTTGGAGTGTTGTATGGGTGGCATAAGGCTTTTCTGGCGGCAGAGTGCCCCATGATATGCCTTTAACCCCTGTATGCCACTCTGCCTCCAGAAATGCCTTATACCCCCCCTATATGCCACTCTGTCCCATGATATGTCTTTTAACCCCCTATATGCCAGAGTGGCATATAGGGGGTATAAGGCATTTCTGGAGGCAGAGTGGCATAGAGGGGGTATAAGGCATTTCTGGAGGCAGAGTGGCATATAGGGGTTAAAGGCATATCAGGGTCCAGGTCTCATGTGAGACACGGTAGACATCCCATATTTCATTTTAACCCCCTAAAACTATATATTTCCTAAAACTAGACAGCTCACGGAATCTAGTTAGGGGCATATTGGCCTGTCCCATGCAGCTGATTCCAGACCGGCGCCTTCCAATTTTAGTCTAACAAAAAAAGAAAACATTTTTCACATCCACTTTGCGGTTTCACCATGTTTATTTTTCTGAGTGGATGTGTGAAAAAACAAAATAGGTCTTGATTTGTGTTCAGTAACACCCCCGAGTACAGTGATACCCCACATGCATAGATAAGTCATGCTTCTCAGACATTGTGGAGTCAAAACTGGAACGTGCGCATTTAAACTTTGAAACTTTTTTTTAAATATTAGGCCGCTGACATTGATCAGGGAGACCAATCAATTATCAGTGACTTAAAATGTCACTGACAAGTGATCAGTTAATAATTATGATTTTTTTTATCAATAATTTGTGTTTTTTTCATAATTACCCTAGATGACCCCTCTCTATTTGTAGGGCAGGGTCTTCCAGGGGCGGCCATAATGATCAGATCACTCCTGTTGGCTCAGTATATATTGATGGGAGTTATACTGTACCACAGTCAGGCTCAGTATATACTGATGTGTATTATGCTGTCGCCCCTCTCACTCAGTCTAATGATGTTTAGGGGACAAAGATGGCACTGACGAACTGTTTGGAGGACACAGATGACACTGGTAAGTGTTATGGGTGCAAATATGGCACTTTCAAGCTGTTTGGGGGCAAAGTTGGCACTGTGGGAAGTGAGTGACATCTTACATAGCAAAGCCGGGGGCGGCTTAAAGAGTTGTTGTTGTTAGAGGGGTAATGCTTGTTAATGGGAGGGCCTGAGTAAAGGCAACGATAGATAAGAAATTTCAGACTACTTATCAGTCAATGTCAGGAACCACAGGGATTCAAACCTGCAACCTAGTGGAATCTAGGTGAATCACCTATCCACTACTCCACTGGGTGGAGTAGGGTGAGGGAGGGGGTGAAGTGAGAAGGGGCAGAGGGGGGAGAGGGGTTAGATAGAAAGGGGGGGAGGGGATAGATAGTGAGAGGGGGTACATAGTTAGAAGGGGCACATAAGAAGGGGAGGGGTAGATGGGAAGAGGGGGTAGTGTGAATGCGTACGAGAATGAATGAATAAATGTGTGGATGAATTGTGTGAATGCGTATGAGAATTAATGAATTAATTGTGTGGATGAATTGCTTGAATGATTTGTGAGACTGCATTAATGAATATGTGCTAATGATTTGTGTGAATGAGTGAGTAAGTGTTTGTGTCCATCATGAATGTTTAAGTGATTTGGGGAAATGCAAAGATGGTACATGAAGGGTGGACTTTAACAATAAATAAATAAATAAAAATGGGCTGCTCAGTCTTAAATGCCCGGGCCTATTTTTTGTCCCAGTCCGGGCCTGCCATCCACCACCATGCCCGGCTCCCTGTCACACCTCATAAACAAATACACTGTTTAACTAATGGAATTGCACTGTAACCCATTAACACTCTTATTAAAAGTGTGAGATTGACCATATCTTAAATTTTTCCAGAAGTCTATATTATATTAATCCAGAACTGTTAAATCTCGTCTTTCTGAACGTATTTTTTATTTTTTACTGTACATCCTTATTACAATATATTGCTCAATGTCGCAAAATATCTTCTCTTTAAATACCTGGTAAAAGTGTAGGCAATCTTGCCATCTTGTGATCTCTATGTGGTACAACATCTGATTTGTAGCTTTGTAATTGTTAAATATTAACTTGAAGTCAAATAAACAAAAAATAAACACAAAAACAATTACATAGATGCGAATTTTTACGTATTCTAAAATCAGATAACCTTTATAATTGTGGTCATCATGGTCGGAAAAGAAATGTTATTAGGGAGACTTACTTTTTTTACATTTTACTTCGATATATACTTCATTTTCATTTCTTATTTAATATTTCATATCTATAAGCATCTCAAACCTCAAATTAATATTTGTATTGAGAAGACACACAGGGGAATTATAATACAATAAACCATGGACAGCATGAGAAATTGTACTGCCTGGGTCCAAGGATGAAATTCTGTGCCTTCCACCAAAACCATGCCCACATCCAATATGCTATATCATCATTACTAAATTCACTCTTTTATGCTCTCTCACACACAGGGCTGCCATCAGGGGGGTAGAACTATTACAGTTTTAAGGGGCCCGGCGATCCTGGAGGCCCACTTGGAAAGACAAAGTCTACCTCTCTTTTTTCTAAAAGAAAAAAAAAAGCTTTGCGAAACAGCTTGGCAATACCACCAAACAGTCTACCTATGCCATATTTGTCCCCCAAACAGCCTGCTTGTGCCATCTTACCATCAAAAACAAAATGAGTAAGAGAGAAAGTCCTGGTAGTGTTGGGGGTTACACAGGGAGGAGGGACCCAGAACCTCATTACATAAGGGGCCTCAAAATTTCTGATGGTGGGCCTGCTCTTACACTCACACCTTCACACACTCTCACCCTTTCATACTCTCATTCTCTCAATGTCTTCCTTTATTCTTTGCCAACTGCTTCTGTGTCACTGTCTACATTCCCACAGCTCATTTTCTTCTCCTGCTTTATCTTTGTCTTCTTTCTTCATCAAATTCTCTCAGTGTCTTCGTTCTTCTCCGTGAACCTGGCCTATCGGTGCACTTCTGTATAAGGGGAGAGCTTCTGGGCACATCCTTTCCCAAATGGAGGAACATTAGACAGGCTGTTCCTGTGCCTCTGTCCTTTTTCAGAAATGTACTAGTAAGCCAGGTTCATGGAGGGGTGCAGAAATGCTAAACTTCTATGGAATTATATGAAATTGTTTATTATTTCACACTGAAAGTAACAAACAAAAACAAAAAATCACGTCCATATAGTTACATGAAAGAGCAAACTTCTAAATGGGTTTTTATAAGAAAATGTGGCCATATG
The DNA here is from genome assembly GCA_023333645.1 of Sceloporus occidentalis. Taxonomy (NCBI): domain Eukaryota; kingdom Metazoa; phylum Chordata; class Lepidosauria; order Squamata; family Phrynosomatidae; genus Sceloporus; species Sceloporus occidentalis. Next base: position 607,619 of record JALMGF010000054.1, on the reverse strand, counting down.
CTTAACCACAATGACGTGTTTCTTTTTAAAAATGGGAATGAAGTGTACACCGATCAGCCATAACATTATGACCACTGACAGGTGAAGTGAATAACACTAATAATCTTGTTATCATGGCGCCTGTCAATAGGTAGTATATATTAAGCAGCAAGTGAACATTTTGTGGGCAAGTGCAAGGATCTGAGCTACTTTGACAAGGGAAGAATTTTGACAACTGGGTCAGAGCAGGTGGTCTGGTCTGATGAATCATGTTTTGTTTTACATCACATGGATGGCTGGTTGCCTGTGCGTCGCTTGCCTACAGAACACATGGCACCAGGATGCATCCATACAGGACCCACCTCACAAATTACAGGATAAAGGATGGAAGCATGTACTGTACTTTTTAGTATTACAATGTTATATTTTGTTCTTTGTTTCTATTTGGTTGAATTTTAAGATGAATAAAATAATTTTGGGGCGAATGGAATAAATTTCTAAACTACATCATACTATGATTTTTTGTGTTGCATTGAAATTTTCCTACAAGTAATCTAGCTTACTTGTAGTAATCCTACAAGTAATGTAGCTTCACTTTGGGAGAGAGAGAGGGGCACAATCTACAGCATTTCTTGTTACTCAGCTGATTATCACTATCCAATAGCAGTGTGGCATACATGTTTGGATTGTATTTTGTTGCACTCCATTAAGCAGCCCATTCTTGATCGTGTGACATACTTTGGGGCACTTTTGTTGCATTGGTGCATCCCCGAATATCAGTGAAATTTGAAAGTTTCTTTAGATATTTATGATCTTTTCACCATCACCTGAAAAAGTGGGGCACAGCTTTAATTTTACTGGTATTTATCAACAATTTTTATAAAATCATCATGTCATTAGACTGCCCTCTCATCTGTCAAAATGTTGCCTATATACATCATTACAATCTTTATTGTTTTCAGAAACACTGATGTTCCTGGAACTGCTTGAACCAACATATGAGGGGAAAACTGTACCCTCATGTCCAACATCGAGTATTAGGATTAGCACTACAAATCCCACCCCAGCCTCTATACCACAAGTATAGCCTGTCACAATCTCTACCAAGAGAGCTCTTCACTCAGTAAGCAAAATTTCCAATGTTTCCTATGTCAAATAATTCAAACCCTTTTCAGCTTAGTATATTTTCAGTGTCCCCCCTCCTTCATAGATTTGCTTCCTAATAAAAGAAATAACCTCACAGTGGCACCCCAACCAATTCAGCCCCACAATCACCTACCTGGTAGACTATAAGTCTACGGCCATCTGGCAATTACTGCAATTATTTGTATCTTCTATGTTTAGCTGTTGGGCAACGATCACATATAGTGTATATTATTTTTATAGCAAAATAAAGTTCTTGTGTTTCACACTAACTGCGAGATATGTGCAGAGTGTTCTGTTTTAAAATGTATATTAAATTATTTACACCTTCAAGGCAGTTGATTGAACTTCAGCATTAGTCAATTAGTAGATCAAAAATTTGTATGAGTCCAATTTTGCACAGGGCTCAGCATATTCTATTTTTTTTCCTTTTAGATTTCACTCTGACAGTGACAAATTACTCCACTGCTGGCTGAGATTGGAAATTAAAAGCATTTAGAATTTTTCATGCATTTATGCTAATGAGAACTCCTGATATGATTTGCATGCAAAAGAGGGCAATCTGAAAGCTCATCAGTTTTTCTCGCCACTGTTGTGTTCATTTACTGGGAATCTGCTTTTCTTTTAATAACATTGCAGTTTTCTTTATCAGCAAGATCATTTTGGTTAACCATACATATGGAGATTCAGCTCAATTTATTTTACAACTAATGAAAATCTGCATTTGCTTGTTCAGAATTTCATCAGCTGTCTTTAAAAATCAAAGGAGATACAGCCTTAAAGTTGTGTTTGCTATTTGAATAGAAAGACACATATGGACTATACAACTGAATACTTCTCCTAGATCCTACTTTGATGTTCACTATTTAACTAGGTGTCACAGCGATAGTGTTGCACATGTATTTGCTGGACTACTTGTCCAGAAAATCAATGGTTGAATTATGCTACCAAAATCCTGCTCCCCTGCCAATGAATTCAGCACTGTGCCCTGGAGTCTCTGTAATCATTCTAGGAGAGACCCTTAGTATGCATAAAATATTGAAAATTATTCTTAGACCCATTCACAACTGTGTCACAACCTACTATTATACACTGGTATTACTGAACAGCAATGCAAAAGGTGATCAATATTCCATTGGAAGACACCATAATTTTCCCCAAGCGGTAAAAATATTATCTCAACCCAAAATGTTTCCTGAGCATGTTTTTCTTATTTATTTGTTTTTACTTTAAAACAAGTATACCAAGATTGTATAAACTTTACAGCACCCAATCAGCAGTACAAGCAATGTTGCTTCTATCTTGGTTTTAGATAAACATGTTAGTTTTGCATAGAAAGAAATCTAATATTCTGTTTGTTACTGCATTGTAATTTTATGATGGGACATTGCATTTACCAGTGCTTTCATTTAGCCAGTTGATTCAATATAAAATGTAATAACAGGTGTTCCTTTACTTCTATGAATAAAATGTTACTATTGTCAGAGCAGCTGCTGTCTCATATATTTGTTACCTATTGCACATTCTCTGTACATAAAGAATAAATAGGATTCACTGTATATCATTTGAAAGCACAAACTCTTTGAGAGATTATACCAGGAACATTAGACTAATGGTTATCTTTTTGTAAATTTAGATGATGTTTTAAGATTGCTGCTCTGCAAGGTTGGGAAGAGTTATTATTGGGTGCTTGATTTTAGCTATATGAGGTTTATTTGCACTTCACTCAAAATTCCTATGTGCGGGTTGTTTCTTGTTCACTATGAAGGAAGAGTTTGTTTTTTAATATTTTGAAACTTTTTTTTCTGTTATTTATTATTTCCATTACTGCCCCTTACTGGACTGGTTTCCCTGGATGGAATAGCACTGAGAGCAAAAGGGGTAAGCCCTGATGACGACCCTGTCAACTCACCCATGCATTATTTAACTTGTATCATGCTTTATCCCGTAATGACCTTGCTCCCCTTGCTAATGATTGTGGCTTGTTACAACATCGAGTAATTGTGCCTAGGGCAGCCCATGGTGTAAATCAGCCACTGTATTTCACCTAGTGGGAGCAACACCATGCCACCCCACAACTTATACACTATGTGGACAAAAGTATTGGGACATCTGGCCACTACACCGTCGTTGTCCAAAATGTCATGGTATGCTGAAGGGGATGTACCAAGAGATTTTGGACAATGCTATGCTTCCAACTTTGTGGGAACAGTTTAGGGAAGGCCCTTTTCTATTCCTGAATGACCTGCCCCAGTGCACAAAGCAAGGTCCATAAAATCTTTGGCGTGAAAGAACTTGACTGGCCCTCATGGAACCTTGCCTCAAACTAATTGAACACCTTTGAGATGAACTGCTATGGAGATTCCGAACCAGGCCTTCTCATCCAACATCAGTGCCTGACCTCACAAAATGAATGGGGAAAAATCCCACTGAGACTCTCCAAGATCTTGTGGAAAGCTTTCCCAGAAGTGTGGAAACTGTTATAGCTGCAAAGGGGGGACCAACTACATATTAATGTTTATGTATTTAGAATGCAATCTTATAAAAGTCCCTGTTGGTGTGATGTCAGGACATTTGTCCATCAAATGTATCTGAAACTCTTTACTTATTTCTTTCACTGCCCAATATCACAGGCCTGATGTACTGACCTCTGTTTTGCATTCTCTAATGTCTCTGGGTGTATTCCATGTATATGTGGCATGTGCATGAGGTATCAAGTGCTTAACCAGAAAAGGGCAACTACTAAATGTACTCATAATCTAGTAGAATTTTCCAGCCATTTTTTACAGTTACAATTTTGGCTAGGTTTTGGAACTAGACTAGCAGTTGATTTTGCAAATTTTTTTTTTTTAAGAATACCAAATTAAGACACACTTAAAAAAAGTTAATAGGAACACATACACCTATAAAGATAAAAGTCACTTTTCAAATGTAGCTACATGTGTTTTTATAGCACCTTCAGCCTGGAGACATGGATGTTTTCCTGTATATACTTAACTGCTCAAATTATAACCATATGCATTAGTTACTGTACAAAATATTACTTGGCACACAGTTTGCTAATACCAACATTTGACTTGTCAGCCCAAGGTCTCTTGCTGTTAAAATGAATGTACTAGAGCTACTGGGTTCATCATCGTTATCATTATGTTCCAGCAGAACATTTGCAATTTCTTTCAACCCTGAAAGACGCCTAATATGGCAAATGATAAATGATTCAACGTCTACAGTAATCTACTAAAAACGGCATCTGATGTTTCGAGGTGTCATAAAGACCTGTGTTGATGAAGTACATGGTTATTATATAAAGTTTTTAAGCCATTGTCATACTTGAGAATTATTAAAAAATTCAGTTCGACTCCATTAACTTTAATTTATTCTCCAGTCTTTGACATTTCATTATTAGCAACAAGGAAATAATACAATGCTAACCCCCAAAAGTTGCCACCACTGTTATTAATTTTTCCATCTGCTTTTGCAACTTAGAATATGCTTTTGTACGAATTGAAAAATTACTAAGAATTTTAGTGGAATTTCAGAAATGCGGACAAATTGTGTCTAATTTAACAATGAGAAAAACTGTCTTTTACATCCAGCAATTTATTATGTCAGATTTTATAGTGCTTTTTAAAGATGGTTAATGTTTTAGCGCTAAAGTGACTATTAAGTTTGATTTTACAAACTCTGTGTTATATGACTTTATAATGCCACCAATATACTGTATATGGTAAGTGGGTTTTCTTCTCTCCCCTTTCAATTTCTCTTAGAGACCTCCTGATGACAATATGTGTAGTTTCCCTTAACAAATTGTATGAAGTAGGTTGGTCCGTGTTTCCTTATTAAGATAATGATTTAATTCAAACATACTCAATAATAAGCATATGAAATATTTTAAGCATCTTTAACACATCTATCCACTTCCCCTTTTTGAGTCTAGACAACAAATATAGAATGCTTTATAATTGGAAAGCAGAGCAGAGAACGTAGCAAGAAACTTTTGTTTATGCTGGCCTCTGCCTCTGGCATTTTTTTGGCCACGTATTTACTTGCCTACCATACACCAGGATCTGCATAAAGAGCTATGTGGATATATTTTAGTATACAGAGGAACATAGCACTTGATATCATATTTACAGTATATATACACACACACAAATATATATATATATATATATATATATATATATATATATATATATATTAAGTTTAAAAAAGTTCTTTACTCTGGTGATATAAATTATGTTTTGTAATGAAGATATTAATTTGAATCAAATATAATATTTGATGCCTAACATCCGCATAGCAATATTGAAATATTTTCACATATAACGTGAAACAAAATGTATGTGTCTATATTTCTAGCTTTGCAAATCAGAGCACTAGATAAATCAAATTACTGGTTTTCACATTAAAGAATGCAATACATGTGTATTGCAAATTCAATATACAGTATCTCACAAAAGTGAGTACACCCCTCACATTTTTGTAAATATTTTATTATATCTTTTCATATAACAACACTAAAGAAATGACCCTCTGCTACAATGTAAAGTAGTGAGTGTACAGCCTGTTTAAAAGTGTACATTTGCTGTCCCCTCAAAATAAATTAACACACAGCCATTTCCAAGGTTCTCCGAAGTGTACCTTGCCCTAAGATGAAATTCCCATTCCTCCCAGGCCAAGTTGCTCAGAGCAGTTGTCTCAGACTTAGACAAACGCTCTGAGCAACTTGAAGGAACATGGATTATTTATCATATAACATCAATAGAAGTTGAATAATAGGGGATTTTAGACCAATTTTACTTACTAGTACTACAGCTACCTTGGAGCTTTGCTTACTACAATTTTCATTACACAGTCAATCTTTCTTTAAAAGAAATTAGAAAATACAATTTAACAGCAAAACACTTAGCTTCACTGCTTGCTGAACAAAAGAACACACAGCACTTGACTCACTAGCCCAACACGTTCACTTCACTAATGGACTGAGCCATGACAGCAAAACACTGAGGGTTTTTTAATAAAATAAAATAAAAAAATGTTAAAATAATAATATTTAGCAAAACAGTTAGCATCACTGCTTGCGGAACAAAAAATCACGCAGCACGTGACTGGACTCACTAGCCCAACACGTTCACTTCACTGATGGACTTAGGTGAGCAAAACACTGAGGGTTTTTTAATAAAATAAAATAAAAAAATGTTAAAATAATAATATTTAGCGAAACAGTTACCATCACTGCTTGCTGAACAAAAAAACACACAGCACGTGGCTGGACTCACTAGCCCAACAAGTTCACTTCACTGATGGACTGAGGTGAGCAAAACAAATGAAATTAAAAATAAATATATTTAATAAAATTATTAATTAATTAATAATATTAAGAAGAAACATTGACCTTGTCTCTTGCTGTTGCTAACACAAAGCACAAACTAAAGCACTGCAGCACCAGTACTAGTAAGATTAGTTTAACACTTTAAAATTAAAAAATATTAACTAAATTATTAACTAAGTAAGTAATAAATTATAAGGGATTTCTTATATTAATATAATTAATAATTAAATTAATTATCAACTTCTAGCTTAAGCTTAAGGGTAGTAGTGGGCTGGTTAATCTTTATGTGGGATAAATTAACTCTTCTACCTGACAGAATGTCGGAAGCACACTAAGCTAAGCTAATTTATCTAGCTAAAATGAATTATAATAATATTATTATTAAATATTAATAATTATATTAACACACTAGTAGTCGTCTACACTAATAAACTATATGACAATATTATTATTTTATATTATTACTAAATTACTAAATTATTACTAATTACTAAATTATTGGACTGACTTCCTGAAATTGCAAAATCAAGTTAAAAAAATTATTTTAAAAACTAAGGGAAGACATGGCAGGCAGTAGGCCCTGCCAACCTAGGGCAAGGGCATCCCAATGCCAGTGAAGCACTGTGTGCAGCAAACTGTCAGCTCAACAGGACAGTTGACAGAAGCACTGAAAAAATCCTACTTCAGTAAGAGTACACTGTGAGAAATGGCAGGCTGAGGATTACCAGGCTCCCACAGAACAATCTCTCTCTGTAACGCTCGGATGCAGCACAGCAGTGTTGCAAAAGCAGTCACAGCGAAAATGAATGTGACATGCAATCTGTGCTCTTATACAGACTGTTTCCTATTTCAAAAAAAGCAGCACAGACATTGGACGAGCTCATGATGTTACAAGAGTGAGCTGATTGGACAAACGAAGATCAGCTCACTCAATCTGCGTCTTCCTCTTCGTTGAAAAATTGGCGGGCGCACCAAAAAAACGAAGACGAACACGAAGAAACGAAGATTCTTCGTTTTGTGCGTCTTTGTGTAAGTTTTGCCACCGCCATGTTTGTTTCTTCGTTATTCGGTTTGAGCAACAAAACCGCACTCTTCGTGTTCGTTTTCATGTTCGCCCGAATACTCTCTCTCCATATTTATGTACGGCAGTATATTGACATGA